>CM032373.1:6075183-6431081 GCA_019023105.1 Diglossa brunneiventris
TGATAGTTTTGTTGTGTGCAAGTTGGGGTTCTGGTGAAATCATGGGCTTTGCCATTCTCTGGGGAATTTCCCCCAGATATCCTCACTGGTGATGATTTCCCAGAGCCACACTCCATTTTTATGGTTGCACCGATGTTTGGTTCCTCTCTGTGCAGGATGAGGTGGGAGCTTCATCCAAAGTGATGAAACCGTTGGGAAAAACAGCTGCAAATTTTACTGAACCAAGTTTTCCCCCCTCCCGTGTTGGAATCAACTGACTTGAGGAATGTGCTGCACTCTCGTGGATACCATTTGTTTATGGCTTAGTGTTTGTTCATACACTGAAAGTTGGTTTCTATTTTTATTCTGATATTCTGATAAGATTTCTTCTCTATTGCTTCAAGTAATATGACAACTTGCCCACAGATCTCTACAACTTCTGCAGTTATTTCACGTTTGGGTTTTGTTTTGGTTTTGTGGTTTTTTTGTTGTTGGTTTTTGTTTTTTTTTACTTCTGCAAAGCTGTGCTCTAACCAGCTGTTATCTCTCATTGTGCTGTTGTTCGTGGAACTGAAATACTGCACATTTGTCCTTCTTTTGTCCTGTTTGTTTTGGATCATCTCCCCAATTTGTCAGAAATGAGTTAAGGACTTAGGTATTGTCCTCCAGCTTGTTTTTGTCTCTCCTCTTTTATTTCAAAAGCTGAGGCTTATTAAGGTTTTTCTGTGGCATTATCTGACAGGGGTGGTGTTTGTTTTTTTTCTCTTCGAGTATTTTATTTTATCTATTCAGTGTATGTATCACCTCATAGGAGACCTTATGGTTTTTCCTGACTTTATAGTTTTCCTGTGCCTTGATTCCTTGGCACATACTTAAAGGTTTTCTTTCTTTTAAATAGCTAAAAGAAATTAATTTTATCTCTTGTGTAACTGAAGACACAAATCTGTGCTGGGCCCCTTCTCAGTCTGGGAACACAGTGCTCATTTTTAATTCCAGGAACTTCTGATTACCTTGAAGAACTCCCCAGATTCTTTGGAGAGGTCTTTATTGGGTGTGCAGACTGTGTTTAGTGTCACATGCTGCTCCAGATTCTCTTGCAGGGACTTTAAAACACTTTAATTGCTGCAAAACAATTATAAAATCCACTGTGGGCGCCCTGGCAGAACTCCACCTTGGTGAGCAGTGCTGAGCAGGAGCTGCAGAAAGCAGGGAAATGGCTCAAAGCACCAGCTCGTCTCAGCAGCAAAGCTCATCTGGACAACTCCAGGAGTTCCTTGATGTTAAACACAACTCCAGTTTTATTGCAGTTCCCCATTTTTAGTTTCACTTCAGGTTCCCCTGAACAAGAACTTCCCAAGGGTTTAATCAAACCACCTTTGTCCAACCCAGGACATCCCCCAAAGGAGCTGCAAGGCTGCAAAGGGATTGAATTTTATTTATAACGACCATGCTTGTAAGCTGTTCTTTCATAACAAACTTCTCCTGTTAAATGTCCTGCCCTAATCATCCTGGTTAGAGGATTACTGTAGGGTTTTTGATGTTCAGCATGTTATCTACTGAGAGAAGAGGGACTGTGATAACAAATTTCTGTTTTCCTTGAGCCAGCTGCAGCCATCATTGTTTATAAAGCTCCGTTCCCTTTGCAAACACTGAGGTTTTGCCTGTCCTCTCCTCTGCAGGGATTGAATTTCTGTCTGGCTGAGGTTCCTGCAGTCCCAGCAGATGGATGAGTCGGGAGAAGCTGTGTGCCAGCAAGGCTGATGGCAGCTCAGACTCTGCCTACCACTGCTCAACGTGCCACGGCGACCAGGACTGGGGCAGCACCAGCCGGGGCCGGGCCAAGTCACGGAGTTTGTCAGCTTCACCTGCCCTTGGAAGCACCAAAGAATTCAGGTGAGGCCCCTGATTCTTCCCCTTGGTGTAAAATAAACCAGATTTTAATACTTTTTAAATATGGCCATGAGGGATTCTAAAAATGGCACCTCGGAAGGTTCAAAACGAAGGTTGGGAGTTGACTAAGAGCTCAAATCAAACTCTCTGGCTTGTAAAATAGAGGTGTCTGCAGGGCTCACAGTCTCCAAAAAATAATCATCACACACACAGTAGAGACAACTATTCAGAGTTTTACAAAGGCTCAAGCCAGAGCTTTAGTGCTGTGTTAAAAACCTGTGTGTGAAGCAGCAAAAAGTAACTTTTGTGTTTGCAGACAATTTCAGAGCAGTGAGAAACACCCATTCTTTTTTTTGGAGCCAGCTTTCTGATCTCATTCTAAAAATGCACCTTGGAAGGTTCAAAATGAAGGTGGGGAGTTGAAGGTGGGGTTTTTTGACTAAGAACAGGCTCAAATCAAACTCTCATGGCTTGTCAAAAGAGGTGTCTGCAGAGCTCACAGTCTCCAAAAAATAATCAGTCAACAGTAGAGACAATTCTTCAGAGTTTTACAAAAGCTCGAGCCAGAGCTTCAGTGCTGTGTGTGAGGCAGCACAAAGTAACTTCTGTGTTTGCAGACAGTTTCAGAGCAGTGAGAAACACCCATTCTTTTTTTGAAGCCAGCTTTCTGATGTCATTGCAAGGCTCCTGTCATGGGCAGGGTGGGTAGAACTTCTGATCTGCTGATCTTTGGACCCGCTGTAAATATTGAACAGCGGGCAGGGGCAGCGCCATGTCTGGATCTTGTGGGAGGCACAGCAGGACTTCTTCACCTTCCTTGTGCTGGGACTGTCCCTAAAACATGAGCAGAGCCACGAGGGAGCTGCCCAGCAGAGGGATTCCTGTTCAGAGCTCCTGCTTGGCTGGTGGGAAGGTTCTTGGGAGGCAAGAGAACAACGGGTGAGGCTGAAGGGCACAGGGGGTGGCTGGTGGCTTAGGTGGTGTGTGAAGGGAGGTGACTAAAAGCCTTGAAAGGTTAGGAAAGAACTGCTCTGTGTTTGATGCTTTAGGAAAAGAACTGCTCTGTGTTTGTAGTTCACTGTGTTTGATGCTTCTGGGAAGTGTCTTCTGAGGGCTGTGCTCTGTTGGAGCTCTGGTCAATGGGTAAGATTTGATATTTAATTGTGCTGTAAAACCTGTTGGATTTCCTTCTCTACTCAAACCTTTCAGTCAGTCTGCATAGAAAGTCTAAATTTTTGTGTATTCTGGCTAAACAGCTGCTATTTCAGCCAGAAGTGCTCTGTCTGTTGTGGTTTGAATCAGGGTAATTGCTTCTGAGATTTCCTTCATTAGGATGCTCTGCAGTCATTCTCTGGCTGTCTTCACTGCAGAGCTAAATTGTCTCAAGGCATTTTGCAGGCTGGCAGGAAATGCTGCTCTCAGACTTCCTCTGTGCTGTTCAGCTCCAGGTAGCTGCCCAGCTGCTGGGAACTGATAAATAGATTTTCCTAAAAGATGTATAATTTCCAGGGCATTGCTGCTCATTCTTAGCAAAGGCAGCCTGACTAGGAATAACTTGAAATTCTGTTCACTCTTTACTGAGCACTAATAAAACCACCTGGAATCTCAGGGAGAATTTACACCAGTTATTAATTAGGGCTTGCAGAGGAAACTTTTGGAATGTTATGAAGGTCAGACCTGGATATTTAAAGCCTTGCATGGGAACAGAATTTGGCCAGTTATTGGGAGTGGCATCAAATAATGACCCGTGTTGGGAGAGGGCAAAAATTACAGTTATCTGGGAGAAGGTGGAGTGGAGCAAGAAGTGGGAGGTGATGCTGCCAGGGTGTTATTTAACCATCCTAATGCCAAGGGTAATTATTCACAAGTAGATAAAGACTTATCATCCCTTTGCCCACATTGATAGACACGTTAATCTCTTGTTATGTCAGTCCTTGCTCATTTTTCTGTTTAATATCAATGAGGTAAAGTTTATAAAACAGTTAGTAATGCTCTTATCTGGCTAGGTCAGTCATCCTGGACTTACAAAGGGAAAAGAAATTATTCTGGTTTTGTTATTGGAATTCAGATCTTAGACTGGTATATTTTATTAGGCAAGGAACAAATAGATGTTGCTGTTGTTCCTTAATTACATGTTTACACCTGTGATCTGGTTTTGATTTTTATTAAATTTCTGAGGTTTTTTTAGCTCTAGGACTGAGTCATCAGGCTGGCCTGGGCTACTTTGTAACACACAATAGAAAGCACTACAGTGATGGTTGTTGCAAGCAAGATGTGATTGAATTAAGCTCAGGAAATAAATGTTTCTCCCTTTTTTATAATGGAATAATTCTAATAGCAGTCACATAATGCTTCAACAGTTTCATGGCTTGAGCAAGTGTTGCTCCCAGTTCCAGCTTTGCTGGAGGAGTTTGGGAGGAAGGTGAGGCAGAAGAGTTCTGACTTCCTCCAGCTAATCTCATCCTAGAGCCAGGAATACCCTGTGTCCTGGTGGGATTCAATTTTTGAGAATAAATGACACCTCAGAGCCCCTGTTTATTTGAAGATAAATATTTATTAGAGAAATAAATGGGGGGAAGCAGCAATTCTTCTTCAGCCTGTTCAAAATTGCAGCCTGATACTGCAGATACAAATCTCCATGTGCCTTAGAGCTGAAGATTTTGTTTGATTAATTTATTAATTTAAATCACCAAGACGCTGTGACTTAAAAACATCTGGAGGTGTTTGTGGTGGTGTTCACAGGGGTCTCAGGACGAGGGAAGAGATGAGAATTTTGACTCCATGTTTCAGAAGGCTGATTTATTATTTTATGATTTATATTATATTAAAAGAAAATGATATATTAAAACTATACTCAAAGACTAGAAAAAAGATTTTATCAGAAAGTTTGAAAAGAAAAAAGAATGATAAAAATGATATATTAAAACTATACTAAAAGAATAGAAAAAAGGATTCTATCAGAAAGTTTGAAAAGAATAAAAAAGAATTATAAAAAGATATTAAAACTATACTAAAAGAATAGAAAAAAGGATTTTATCAGGAAGTTTGAAGAGAATGAAAAAGAGTGATAATCTTGTGACTGCTCACAGTTTCAACACAAGTAGTTGTCATTAGTTATCAAGTAAAAACAATTTTCTAAATCACATTCTAAAGCAGCAAAACAAGGGAAGCTGAAGCTTCTCAGCTTCTCAAGAGAAAAAAATCTTAAGAAAAAGATTTTTTATAAAATATGTCCATGGCAGGTGTTGGAGAGCTCCTTGTCAAGTCACACACTGGGAAACCCAAAGCCCTCAGTGAGGGGAAGAGCACTCACTGAGCTGTTTTAGCTGTATTTATACCAGATGCAGCCACTGTAAAAAATGTGCTTTTAGGTAAGATGTAGTGCTTTGAGAAACCAGAATAAAATGTTCTTTGCAGCCACTGGAAATGTGAGAGCCAATCTGTACAATGACCCTGTCTGGGAAGCCACGGGTTTAAGAAATGCACTTTGCCCTGTGTCCTTGTGTGCAGCTGGTTCAAGGAGGATTTGGTGTTGGAGCAGCCAGGCAGACCCAGTTTGTCAGCACATCTCACTGATTGTCCTCTCTGCCCTCAGGAGAACACGTTCCTTGCATGGACCATGCCCAGTGACCACGTTTGGACCAAAGGCCTGCATGCTGCAGAATCCCAAAACCATTATGTGAGTACTCCTCCAGCAGTGGCACTCTGCTCCTGCTGGGGCAAAGAAAACCACTTTGCTTTTCTACTGATTCCACTTTGTTCACCCCCTAATCAGAATTCTCAGAGTCCCCAGGTTGGAAGAGACCTTCAAGATCAACAAGTCCAACCCAGCCCCAACACCACAACTCAACCCTGGCACCCAGTGCCACATGCAGGGATGGTGACTCCAGCACCTCCCCAGTTCCTGGGAATTCACAGAATTCCCCCAAATTCACAGAATTCCCCTAAATTCTCAGAATCCCCAGGTTGGAAGAGACCTTCAAGATCATCGAGTCCAACCCAGCCCCAACCCCTGAACTCAACCCTGGCACCCAGTGCCACATCCAGGCTTTGTTAAACACACCCAGGGATGGGGACTGCACCACCTCCCTGGGCAGCCATTCCAGAACTTCATCACCTTTCTGTGAAAAACTTCATCACCTTTCTGTGAAAAACTTCATCACCTTTCTGTGAAAAACTTCATCACCTTTCTGTGAAAAACTTCTTCCCAAAATCCAACCTGTATTTCCCTTGGTGCAGCTTGAGGCTGTGACCTCTGGTTCTGTCATTTCCTGCAGAAAGAGCCCAGCCCCACCTGGGCACAGGCACCTTTCAGGAGCTGTAGAGAGTGATAAGGTCACCCCTGAGTCTCCTTTTCTCCAAGCTGAGCACCCCCAGCTCCTCAGCAGTGTGTTTGTATTTTACCTGGTATTTAGAGGTTTACATGCGTGCTGTGTCTATTGCCACCGGGGGTCAGCTTTGCCCAAGCTGGCACAGTCTGCAGTCCATATGTTTGGTGTCCAAAAGGGCAACTCCATATTGCCAACTCAATAAAAAAAGAGGAGGAAGAGGAGCTGTGAAATCTGAGGAAGCCTTCTCCTCCCTTGGTGATGATGTTTAATTTGTACTTTCAATTTTTCTGTTTGGTCTCTGGTACTTTCAGTTAAAGCAAGTTTGCTTTTAGACTGTTGATAAATGTGGGAATAAGGGCTGGTTTCTGCTTAGTGGGCAAACAAACATTTTAATTTTGTAACTTGACAAAATTAAAGTGTTGCTTTCTATACTTAATAAACAGGGTCCTGACTTGGCCAGGTGAGGAGTTTCAGGGTTTAACCAAGGTATTGGTCCCTGGTTTTGGGGGGCCCTGGCACAGAGGTGTCTGAGACCAGGTTGGACATGGCTTGGAGCCACCTGAGATGGTGGAAGATGGGACTGGATGGGCTTTAAAGCTCTTCCAACCCAAACCATTCTATTTTTTGCCCCTTTAAAAAAGTTGTATTTATTGCTCTTCCATTTAACTGTAAGTCTTGCAGTCAATATTTATTAGCCCAAATCTCTACCTCTGTAGACTGTAACCTTCCTGGTGATATCCAACCTTTTCCTGAGAAAGTCTAACCCAGATCCCTCCCTTTGGCAACTCAGAGCTTCCTCATTCTCCCCTGGTGCTGTAAAGAGCCCTGGGTGCTGAAGGCCAGCCCAGGTTGTGTTTACCCACCTGACTGGGGAATTGCTCCTCCCAGGGGTTGGCCCAGCACTGGGATATAAAACCAGGGACAGGATCCTGCCAGGAAAAACCTTGGGCTGGGAGCAGAGCTGCCCCCAGGCTGCTGAAGGCAAGGAACTTGTTTGAAAAAGCAAATTGGAAATTACTTTTGCTGCACACGAGGTTTTGTGGGTTTTAAAAACAAGCAAAACCTTGTTGGTGTTTTTTTCCCCTCTGCTGTGGGTAATTTTGTTAAGCTCTCCTCACTGGAGGGATTATTTTTAACAGAAAATTGTAGTTTTTATGTGCAGGCTTAAGTTAGGGAAGGTTTGGTGTCTCTTTCAGTTCAACCAGCAGCTCTAGAACTTGCAAATCTGCTTTTTGATGAGCAGATGAATTGAATGAATAATCAGTGAAGAAAGGATCAGGGGCTTCTCTCCCTTGAGAGAAAGGGAAATCAAATCCCTGTTTATTTTTCATGAAATGGGATTTTCTTTATGAAACCTTGCCTCGAGGATCTGGAGTAAAAGTTTTACATAGGATTTTTTTTGTAAAGCCTCACAACTTTTTATTGGAATTGATTGAAATCTTCAGTAGAAGAAAAAAGACATTTTTCAGGGAAAAATGTATTCTTCTGAGGTTGCAGTTAATAATAAGTGATAAAAGCCTCAGCCTTTTATTTTATTTGGAGCTGTTGCATTTGCCTGAGCCTGGAAGAAACATGAAGATCTTAAAGCAAGTTATGAATACTTTTCATTCAATAGAACTGCATGGAATTGGTGAGTACAGCTGAAACAGGCAGGCTGGCTGTTGTTTGAATGAAGTTGGTGCTAATTCTGGGTTTATTCAGCACTGCAATCCCTGCTTCTTGTCAGCATTATTGATATTGGAGCCCTGCATTAACCTTTCGTTTCTGCTGGGTTTGTATCTCAAATGTGAGCACTGAAATAAAATGGATTTTAATTTACATTTAGAGTATTGGATGGGGAAAAAATGATGCTGTACTTTTCAGATCCTCTAATTGAATGTTTCTCTTTGAGTCAGCACTAAACCAAGAGGAAGCAGTGGTGTCAGTCACTTGAGGAACTTTTTCTGAGAGATTTTGTGGTGCTTCTGTTGGCAAAGTTCATTCACAGGGCAGCAGGGACCAGAATTATTAATTCTGTGTTATCACCTGCATGTAGTAAAGCACAGAAACGTCCCTGCAGTGGGAATTATTGCCTTCAAAACATCCCTGCAATGGAATTATTTGCTTTTCCCTCAGGAACATCCCTGCAATGGGAATTATTGCCTTCAAAAACATCCCTGCAATGGGAATTACTGCTTTTCCCTCAGGAACATCACTGCAATGGGAATTACTGCTTTTCCCTCAGAAATATCACTGCAATGGGAATTATTGCTTTTCCTTCAGAAATATCACTGCAATGGGAATTATTGCAGTTCCCTCAGGACCAGCACTGCAATGGGAATGATTGTCTTTCCCTGCCTGGTGTGTAGGGCTGTGTGTTCTCCATACTTTAATAAATAAATTCACATCACTGCAATGTGAATTATTGCATTTCCCTCAGAAACATGACTGCAGTGTGAATTATTGTCTTTCCCTCAGGAACATCCCTGCAATGGGCATTATTGCATTTCATTCAGGAACATCCCTGCAATGGGAATTATTGCCTTCCCCTGCCTGGTTTGGATGGCTGTTTCCAGGTCTGAGGACAGGAAGGGTCAGACCACGATGTGCTGATGTTGGGTTTTTTTTTGTCCCCCAGGCACATTCAGGATCCAGCAAGCCAGCGGTTGACATGGAACAAACCTCCCAAGAGTGTCCTTGTGATTAAGAAGATCCGTGATGCCAGTCTGCTGCAGCCCTTCAAAGAGCTCTGTGTGTACCTCACTGAGGTGAGAAAATAGAATTACACCTCAGCTCTCTCCAGCTGCTGATTCTGTGCAGAATTTGTGCAATCAAATCTTCATACCCACTGCCACTGGCTGTACTAAAATTTGTTGCAGAAGTTAAGATCAGTATGAGGCTTAAAACTAAATTTATTAAATTAATTAAAATTACTAAAGTAAAAATTTTCATTCTGTTTGCAGTTCTGAATTACAGAATCTAATTTGAAAAACTTTTAATCCTTGAGCAATCACAGCAGTATTGCTGTATCTGTAATCTGTATTCCAAACTTCAATTTATTAAATGTTCTGTGCATGCTGCAAAATTCTCATCAGATCAAACCACACATTAAAAACAACCAGCAGATGCAGAGCACTACTGTAAATATTATTTATATAATTAAATAATTGAATTAATGGAAATTATGGAGAGAGTCAAGTGTGTTGTTGGGAGGTCCTCTCACAAGTTTATTTTCCTCTCTTCAGGAGAACAACATGATAGTGTATGTAGAAAAAAAGTATTGGAAGACCCTGCTATAGCTAATGATGAGAATTTTGACCAGTGAAGAAGAAATTTTGCACCTTCAGAGAAGGTATGGAAATGGTTTCTTGAAAGGGCAGTTGGAGTGCTTTTTTGTTTGTTTATTTGTGGGGAATTTTGGCATGCTGCAAATGTAACTTTTCTTTCTAATTTTTGTTAGGAAATAAGATTGTGGATTCAATTTAATTGGAAACTTTTTATTTCAATGTTTCTCCTAGACTATGATGACATCTCCAATCAGATAGACTTTATCATATGCCTGGGAGGAGATGGGACCTTACTTTATGCTTCTTCACTCTTCCAGGTTGGTTCTTATGGGAAATAAACCCATAAACCTTTTCTTTTGGAAGTATTTAAAAGTGCTTTTTTCCCCCTGTTTGTTACTGAGTTCAGCATTTATATTTTGTTCTTCATTCCCTCTTTTTTACCTTGTGAAAATCATGTCAAATGTGTTGTTTTTATTAACACAGTTGAAGTTTCATCAATAGTCACAATATTTACAGGCAAATAGTTGAAGTATGGATTGCTTTGACTGAGTAGCTTTAAAACTCTTTTCTTTATTGATAGGGTAGTGTACCTCCAGTTATGGCTTTTCATCTGGGATCCCTTGGATTTCTTACTCCATTTAATTTTGAGAATTTTCAGTCCCAAGTCACTCAGGTTATAGAAGGTAAATTTAAGGGGACAAGGTGTGGTGTTTGTTTGTTACTTTTTCTTAATTGACTCTTTTAGGTCAGCCCTTAAGATTTGAAACTTGAGAAATGCACCTTAAATTACCAGAAATGTATCTTAATTACCAAAAATGTACCTTAAATTATCAGAAATGTATCTCAAATTAACAGAAGTTTTGCATTGCATTGACCCATCCAGTGCTGCTGTCTGTACTGCTCTGTAAAGAAGAAGTTTATTTATGGAGTAAATTAATGTAAGATAATGTAGAAATTATGTTAAATTGCAACTAAACACAGAAATAAAGTGCAGTGTTTAAATATTAGAAGTCAGGCAAATAAATATTTGAGGAAATAAATTCTTTTGAGTTGCATCCAAAGTAGATTCCTGCAAAGATGTCTAAAACTCTCACTAGAATGTTATCTTTTAACACATGTTTCTAATGCTTTCATTTTCTTTAAGCTTAGCTTTTGTCTTACTGAAGATCACATGAGCCCAACAGTGTTTTCCCATTTTAATCATGTCTATATAAAACTTAAATTTTCTTTTTACATAATAAGAAAAGTGGGAAGGGACTGGCTTAAAATTTGGCTTTGATTTTTTGCTTGTTGCTACTAAAAATCAGTTTTGAGCTTCAGCCAAGTGCAGCCAATCATGTTGTGAATGAAACTGGGAGTGTTGAAAGCTCAGGAATAGCTGGATGGCATTTGCTAGAGTGTGTTAGTCACTGCTGGGGTGATTTCCTGTGCCAGCATCTCCATTTTTTGAGTGTTTTCCCCGTTTTTTTCCCTCCAGGCAATGCTGCTCTGGTTCTGCGGAGCAGGCTCAAGGTGAAGGTGGTGAAGGAGCACAGGGAGAAAAGCTCAGTGCAGAATGGGATAGAGGAGAATGGAGTTGTGTCTGCAAACCTGGAGAAAGAAGTGGGCAAACAAATTATGCAATATCAGGTCAGAGGAAAAAACAAGCAAAAAAACCCCAAGATATTGTTTGTAATTGTATTTGTTTCATTAAAGCTCTCCCCCAGCAATGTGGGGCTGGGCTTTGCTCCAGCTCCCAGTTTGCTCTAAATGCTGAGGAGCTGCTGCACAATTCCCTTTGTGCAGTCACAAGTGCTCGTCTCACACTTTGCTGTAGAAATAATTTCACAGAATTGTTTAGGCTGGGAAATATCTCCAAACTTGAGTCCAGCCATCCTTCTATTTTGAAAACAAAGTAGTAGTTCTAAAGTCAGATACATCAGACATTTTTATATTCTCAGAATTCTTCTCATTTTTATAAATGAGAAGAAAAACCCTGCACGTTGTTAGTGACCAGCTCCTGGGGAGTAATCCTTAAAATAAAAATATTTTTACAGAATTGTTTGGGCTGGGAAATATCTCCAAGCTTGAGTCCAGCCTTCCTTCTGTTTTGAAAACAAAGTAGTAGTTCTAAAATCAGACACATCAGACATTTATAAAAATGAGGAGAAAAACACTGCACGTTGTAGTGACGTCTCCTGGGGACTAATTCTTAAACTTCAAAACTTAATTCTTAAAATTAAGAATTAAATGGAATTAAATATTCAAAACTAAATTCTTAAATTTCAGCTGGCACTCAATAGGACAGAAATGTAAAGAGACTTTAATTTGCAGGTACTAAATAATTGAATTTTTAGGATGTCTGGAAAACATGTTTGGTTTTTTGACATTTATTTCACGTCCAAGGCAGCAGCAGCAGGCTGGAGTAATGTTTGTGTCCTGGCAGGTCCTCAATGAGGTTGTGGTGGATCGTGGCCCTTCATCCTACCTGTCCAACGTGGATGTGTTCCTGGATGGGCACCTGATCACCACGGTGCAGGGAGATGGTGAGTGCTGCTCCCCTGCCCAGCTCAGCGCCAGGCTGGGCTTTCCTGGGGGATTTTCTCTCCCGGAAGCAGAGCTCCAGTTCACTGCTGACAGCAAACAGGAGTGTGCAAAGAATGGGTGTGTTCCTACAGTGAAGCTTGAGGTGCTGAAGGATTTGGTTTATGGGCATGTGAGGGCAAGTAGTTCTTTTTTGGGGTATTATATTTCAGGCTAAAGGTAAGAAATAGCTCAGAAAGATTGGCCTGGCTACCTGGGATTGCTGAAGGCAAACAATCTCAACTCATGAACAGCAGGAGTTATCTTTAAAGCTCTTAAAGAAAAAAAATGAAAGTCACTATTACAAAATTGTGTAATCTGGGTTTGTGCAACTCCTGAAAGCACGTGGCAGGGTCAGGAGGGAGCTTCTCACTTTGTGTGTGCTGGGCTGCAGTGGAGCTGTGAAATGCAAGGGGAGAGGTTCACTTTCCTGGCCTGGGATGTGCTGGTGTCCCCCAGAGCAATCCCTGGTTCAGAGCTGCTGTCCCTGTCCTGCTGCTGTCCCCAGGGGTGACAGTGGGATTTGTTGGTGTTCCCCAGAGCAGTCCCTGGTTCAGAGCTGCTGGCACTGCCCTGTTTGCTGTCCCCAGTGGTGAAGGGGGTGTGTTGGTGTCCCCCAGAGCAGTCCCTGGTTCAGAGCTGATGTCCCTGTGCTGTTTGCTGTCCCCAGTGGTGAAGGGGATGTGTTGGTGTCCCCCAGAGCAGTCCCTGGTTCAGAGCTGATGTCCCTGTGCTGTTTGCTGTCCCCAGTGGTGAAGGGGATGTGTTGGTGTCCCCCAGAGCAGTCCCTAGTTGTTAATGCTGATATCCCTGTCCTGTTGCTGTCCCCAAGGGTGACAATGGGGTGTGTTGGTGTCCCCCAGAGCAGTCCCTGGTTGTTAATGCTGCTGTCCCTGTGCTGTTTGCTGTCCCCAGGGGTGAGGGTGGGATTTGCTGGTGTAACCCATGGTTTTTAGAGCCAATGTCCCTGTCCTGTTTGCTGTCCCCAGGGGTGATCGTGTCCACGCCCACCGGCAGCACCGCGTACGCCGCCGCGGCCGGAGCGTCCATGATCCACCCCAACGTCCCGGCCATCATGATCACCCCCATCTGCCCCCACTCCCTGTCCTTCAGACCCATCGTGGTTCCTGCTGGAGTGGAACTCAAGGTGGGCTTCTGTCATTTTATTGCTCTTTGTGGATTAAAAACTGCTGGAGTGGCCACAGGAGTGAGAGGAGGGTGGGAAGTGTCCTGTGGCTCTGCTTCCTCTCACTTGGGGCTGGATCACACCAAGTCTGGCTCAAGATTGTGCCTTTCTTTAGAAGAACTTGCCCACTTAGATTGAAGAATTTTCCCACTTAGATTGAAGAATTTGCCCACTTTAATAGATTTAAGTGGAATATTTTACACTTTTCCTACTGGACCGCAGCTCTGTAACATTCTACAAAATGGGAATTCCTACATTTGCATTCTGAAAAACGTTCCATAATCTTGGCTGAAGTGCCTGTAAACGATCAGTGAAGGGAATTAAAAATTTTCCTTTCATGCAGAAATATTGCAGATCTTAAGTACATACTGATAGCACTATCTGCAACTCACTATTTAAGTTTTTTAATGTTGTCTTGCAGAAAAAAAGACATTTAATAGCTGAATATAAGATAGACTTGGTTAATGGGTATTTTTGACAAATACTCTTGTGCAAGGAAGAATCCTGTTCTCCTTTTGTCCTGGGGGTGTTGGAGGATTAGCATTGAGAAATGAGTGTCTTCTGGACTTTTTGTTCCTGTTTTACAACATAAACTCAATGTTTATTCATGGCACAGCTCTCAGCCCACACTTTCATGTCAGTGGGTGTTACTGGCCAGTGGTAGTTAATTCTTCTAATAGGAATGTAATTTAAATAGGAGCCAAACTTCCTAAATTTGATACCTTTGGATTCATTATGTATTAAAATGTATTTTTCTGGATTAACTTCATTATTTTTCTTGAAAAAAAGCTAAGTCAGCTCCTGTGACTGAATTAAAGTTACAGGAAATGAACTGGAAGGAAGGGACAGGCTGGAACTGGAAGGTCTGTGTGGGTTATGACCTTGTATTTATAAAAAGGGGATTTATTACATATAGAAAAACATATATTTATAAACAAAAAAGAAAAGTTTGGAGCTTGAGTGGTGTTACTGCACTGCTGCCATGGACAGCTGAGGAATTCCAGTGCAAGTGTGGAGTTCCAAGGACTCAGCTCTGCATCAGAGGGAGGATGGAGGAGGTGTTTGTTCCTTGCTCTTGAGTTTTGGACCATTCCTGCTTTTCAGATCATGCTCTCCCCAGATGCCAGGAACACGGCGTGGGTTTCCTTTGATGGAAGGAAGAGGCAGGAAATCTGCCATGGAGACAGGTCAAACCTTTCTTCTGATTGTATTATCTCTAAGTATAGAAAATCCTGATTCATGCAGCTCCCTCATTCTCTAACATCTGCCAAAAGGGCTTTTGGCAGTGAAGGAAGAAGCTTTTATAAACCCTAACAACCTCCTAGAGCACAGACTGCACTAAAAGGATTTAATTTCTAACTTGAGTTCTTTAGATCTTCCCATAAAAGCAAGTTCAGACTCTGTAAACATTGCATGCTTGGCAAGGAAGATGGGCATATCTTTAGAAAACTCTAAATTTTAACTTCAAGATAAATCTTAGGAATTCTGAAAGATACAAACCAGCAGGAGCTGCCTGTGAGCATAGGTACTGGAGTACTCCACGTGGTTTAAACTGGGTTGACTGGGAGTGGTTGTGGTCACTTGCTGTGGCCTTGGGTGAGCAGAAGGGTGTGAAGTCCCTCAGTTTCGTGTTCAGAATGTGCTGGTGGAGGTGTTAAAAGGCAGCTCTGGGAGGGAGATTGGCAGATTGGGTTTTCAGGATGCCCTTTTTCCTCTTGGCCCACACAAGTTGCCATGAAGGAAAATGTAGAGCTGGTGTAACCCTCCATCCTGAGCAGGTTTTATTCCCTCTGAGCTTGGATCATCTGTAAAGGAATTCAGGAGCCCAGTAAAGATTCAAACACAAGGTTTGGCCCTCGGTTACACTCTGGAATCCTTGGGCTTGTTGCTTAAAACTTGAAACTGAAAGGCGCCCAGTAAAGATTCCAACACAAGGTTTGGCCCTCAGTTACACTCTGGGATTTTTGGCCTTATTGCTTAAAATTTGAAACCCAAAGGCCAAGGTGATGCCCTGGGTTTCCTTTGTCCCTGTGTGGGTGCAGGATGCCATGGAGGGTTCCCAGCCACGTCACACAAAGTGTCCCCAGAGCTCTGCTGGTTATTTTGAGAGCAGCTGTAGCTCTGATCGCTGAGCATGGAGAGCTGTTGTTTGGCAGTGAATCAGCTCCATGCTGGGTGGAACAGGCTGGGGGTTGTTCAGATTGTTGCTGTCCCTGCCTGACTTGCCCTGTGCTGTTGCAGTATCAGCATCACTACCTCTTGCTACCCCCTCCCCTCCATCTGCTTCCGGGACCCCGTGAGCGACTGGTTCGAGAGCCTGGCCCAGTGCCTGCACTGGAACGTGCGCAAGAAGCAGAACAACTTCGCCGTGGAGGAGGAGGAATTCTGAGTGTCCCCAGCCAGCAGGGCTCTGGCAGTGCAATGTGGCAGAATCCCTCCCCTGTGCTGGATTTTGGAGCAGTGGAACGTGGCAGAATCCCTCCCCTCTGCTGGATTTTGGAGCTGCCCTGTGGTTGTGGTTGATGTCCCTCAGGGGTTGGGAAGGGTTGTGCTCCTTCCTGTGCATCAGGAGGGGGAGTGGAAGGCTCTGATGGTTCTGATCCAGTCTGAATTTCCTTCTAAATGAGCAGTAGATTATTCCTGACTGCTATCAAAAACCACATCTGCAGATTTGATTGTAATCTCTGACTTACCAGTTCCATGGTAGGCTGAATGTAGCTGCACCAGGGAAAAGTGGCATTAAAATCTTCCATTTGATAGGTTATAACTCCATTTAACACTGCTAGGAACAGAAAGGCCCTGAGAAGTTTTCTTTTAAGAAAAAAAAAGTTCCTCTTTGTTATCTTAAATACACCTTGCCCAAAAATACTTTCTTACTTGCAAGTGTGGCACACTGAAGAAACATCCACAAAGGATGTTTTTTATTAATAGATGGAATTAGTAATAAAAAGTATATATTTTTTATATATACATTTCTTTCTCTTGTGCCCATTTGAGCAGTGGTTGACCCTTGGCTGTCAGCACTGTGGAAGTAGCCACAAACAGCAGGGATGAGCATTAATTATTTGGAGCTGAGCTAATTCACAGCTCTGCACTTCCTCTTGGTGGGAATCATCCATGTGTTGGTTTTTCTTATTATTTTTGTTTGATTCCCTGGGATAAATGGTAGCATTAGAGACTATCATGTTTTAAAAAAATAATAATTCTCCAAGTGTTCAAGAAGAATCTGGACTTCAATTGCTACTGAATTCACTGTTGTCCTGAAGAAAATATCCTATTGTAGATCCTGAATGCCCTCAACTTCCATGGATACCTTCCAACTCTTGGTGCTGAGTAATCCAGGGTGGGATTCTGCATTGCTGGGCTGGAGAAATGAGAGGACACATTCCCAGTGGAGTAGCAACGGTGCCTTCAGCACACTCAAGATTATTCTAAGTCTCACATTTACTTTTTTTAAGATGCTTTCAAATGTTTCTAACTTCTCTCTGTACATATTTTATTGTATGTGCTTTTATGAAAGAACAAAAACAAAACAAAACCAAACCCCACCAAAAGAACTGGTTGGGGTGGGGGGAAAGGGTTTGTACTGTACTTAAAACTGCAAAATAGCAAACCCAATGATAATGTTTACATTTATGTTCTCTGTGGTGCAGTCTCTTGATCATTTTATCCAAACTTCAGCATTTTCAAGTCTTGCTGCATCGCTCACTGAAGGAAGGGACAGGAGCTGTTCAATGCCTGGGGCAGAACTGCCAAGGAATGAATTTCCTGCCTGGGGTGGGATTTCCTTCCTTGGGGATGGAGGGAGAATCTCTGCTGAACCTTTCTCATGATTGTCTTATGTTGTTTCTGTGGTCCAAAGTGGAAATGGGAAATGGTTTCATTTCCAACCTCTGCCTGACCTGTTGTCCTCTGGTGGTTTCAATAATGTCTCATCCCTTTTGGATGCTGAGCTCATGAAATGCAGGTGAGAGCACTTTTCCAGAAAAGAGAAACAAACTCTTGGTAACGATTCAAAACACTATGAACAGTGTTGGTATAAATAACACTTGGTTTGTACATTTTGTAACATAGAATATTGGTTTGATTTGGTCAAAACCAGATGGATTTTGGGATATCTTGGAGAATATCCAGAGAGCTTTTGGGATTTCTCTTTCACTTGAATCTGCAGTAATTGTTTTATCACTGTTTTGAAGCTGCTTACGGGTTTCCTGAGTGGAGTATTCAGTTATTGATAACTGGTTACTTTTTGAACTAGAGAAGTGTCAGGCTTTTTTGCTTTGGAACTATTTTATTTAAACATGCAATAATTGAGAGAAGGAACAGGGTATGGTGTCTAGAGGAATGTGTGGATGAGTGGAGAATGAGCAGTTCTAGGCACACTGGGGAGTGGAAAATCATTTTGCAGAGGTGAAATGATTTATGAGCCTTATCTAGTATTTTTTTAAAGATAAAACTATATTCAGCACTTTTTATTTATGCTTTTTATAATAGTAAAGCTATTCTTGACTAAATTGCCAGACTTTTAATTTTCAGAGTGCACCGGTAATTAAATCTGTAATCAAGTGTACTGAACTACTTTAGGTCTACATTAGGGGTTGGCTTGGAATTTCTTCTTTCAATTTATCACCTGCTGCAATTGCATTGCTGGCTCTGAGGCTGCTGCAGCTTTGCTTGTACAGAATTGTGCTGAGGAAAGGCATTTTCTGGGGGGCTGCTGGGCCCAGGCAGAGCTGCAGCCCTGGCTCAGGGACTCCAGTCCTGGCTTTTCCTCCAAAAGCTGCCTTGATTCTCCCTGGCCCAGCTCTCTCACAGCCTGGGCTGTGTTAATCCATCACAAATCTGAGTGTACAAAGTCCCTTTCCAAGGCTTTTAATCTGCAAACTGCAGGAGAGTGAGGCTGCAGCAGCTTGGAGTTGTGCATTTAAACTGCTCCAGGAGTGGGGGAGCTGAAGCAGAAAAAAGCTGAAATGCACCTCACTTTATTGGCAATAAAACCTCCTTTTGCTAATGTAGCTTCTTCAGAATAACTTGGTCAAACTGTGCTAAAAAACAGGGGTTTGCTGATTAAGAGTTTTTATTAAAAGGGTTTGTAAGTCACTGGCACCTACAAATCCTTTCATCTACAAAGGGCCAAAATGGAAGCTGGGAAATTAATTTGTTTTTAAAAGAAAAAGAAAAAAAAGTTATCCTCTGGTAGAAATGGAAGAAGTTGTTACCAACTGTAGTAGGGAATAAAGCAGTGTACTGAATTTTTAAAAGCTAAAAAATCCTGTTACATATTGTTAACATATTGAAAACTTGGTTTTAAATATTGTTGAGAAACAAAATATTTTTCAATCCTTTCAATAAAACCTTTTTGTAAAGTTGGATTGGTCAACTTGCCCTTTGATTGGGAATCCACTATTTTCTATTCTCACCAATCAGTTGCTTGGAATTGTGTGGGGTTTGACATTTCTCATGGGACAGTGGGATCTCTTTTCTGGGAATACACCCAAGGCTTTTTGGAATGTTTGACACCAGGTTTTCCTCCAAAGTCTCAAAAGAATTGCTGGATTTGCTGTGCAGCTTGAAACAAATGTTGTGTCCAACCAGCTGGGCTGCATTAAATACTGTTTTAAAGGCCCAATAATAGAAATATGAGGAAAGAAATAGTTAAGGGTCAAATAGATAAAGGTCAGATAAGCTGGTCAAATAATGTGATCATTTATATCCAGGAATTTTAGGGTTAAAAATGAGGTTTGAATGCCTGTGGCACACTTGCATTTGCACACTTACAAATGAGGTTTGAATGCCTCAGGTACATTTCATCACTTCTGATGAAGTTCTGGACTCTTCTCCCATGGAACTTGAGATAATTGAGTTTTTTGATTTCCTAATTAATCTGTAACTCATTCCAGCAGCTGAGAGGGATGTGAGGAGCTGCCTTCAAATGTAGTTTCTGTTTGACAAGGAGATGCCTTTTGCAGGTGAGGAGCTGGTTTTAAGTGAAGTTTTTGTTTTACAAGGCACCTTGGAAAGGGTTTCCCACTGGGCTTGGCTGAGGGAAGGACTGCAAAGGTTTTGTTGTGATGTTTAAATGTTTAATTCTTCCAGCAACAATCCCTGCTGCCACTTGTGGGATGAAGTCAGAGGCAGCTGCTGCTCTGTCAGCCCCTGCACACATTAACCTCTAAATGCCTCCCTGGGGCTGCAGATAAAGATTTGATTCAGGTTTAGGAGATCAAGAAGAGAAAAATACATATTTGTAATAGAGATTGTGATTTAGATGGTCAGGATGAGGGGAAAAAAATTACAGCAGTTTTGATAGAATCCTTGTAAATCTCCCTAATAAGCTGCAATAAATTTTTAATTTTAATTGTTTTTTGCAGTGTCCAGCTGCAAATAAAGCTGTGTCTGAAGAGTAGTGTAGTGGCAATGTCCACACCCAGGAATTCCAGTCCCAACCCCTTCCCTATTCAGTTTTGGAAGGGATTTCCCACTGAATTGGTGCTGTTCCATGTGAAATAATTATCCAAACACAAACTGTGCTTATGCTTTATTACAAAATAGCCAGTAGTTAAAGGTTCCAGTCAATAAAATACCAAACTTTTAAATTACAATATTAAAGGCTTAATTGTAACAGTCCCCCGGTATGAAATGGCACTGAGGGAGGGGTGAGGTTACTGGGAGTGTTTTTCATGTGTAGTGGGGGTTAAAAAAAAAAATGGAAATATTCTGCAGCCAGAGAAGGAAAAGAAGCTTTAGACAGAGGGGACACCACTGTCACCAAACCATCAGGGCTGGAGCTGCTCTGCAGGAGATCCAAGCTGGGCAGCACAATCCCCTTCTAGACTCGGGTACAGAGGGTGGGTGTGCAAATTTCCTTCATAAAGTTTGTGTCTGTCCAGGCAAAAAGCACTGAAAGGAGCAACATTCCCCTCTCACATGCAGGTGTGACCCCCCCTGTGCTTCCAAAGCAGCAGGAAAAGGAGTGAAAGGTGCTTGGTCCCAGCTGGGCATTTCCCAAACAGGTTTTGCTTTTTAAGCTCTGTCCCACCTGCACTGCTCCAAGAAACGTGTGACACCTTCCTGCCCTTCCTTCATCCTGGGACAGGGACACTTCATGGCCACCCTGAGTGCAGGGCAGGAGCTCCTGGGGTGGCTTCACTCTGGGGGAGCTGCACGGGGAGGGCTCAGGAGTCGATCCTTCCATAGGAGGAAAACACTGTGGGAAGAGAGGCAGCTCAGTCAGCAGCACTGCAGGGCTCAGGGACCCTGGGGAAAGGAGCTTTGGGTTGTGTCACATCAGTGTCCCTTTATCGTGTGTGACAGAAATATTGCAAGCAGACAGAGATTTGCTCACACAGGTGTGATTTTTTTTGGACAGCAGCAGTTCTTGCTCAGGTTGGCATCAACTTTCTCCAGGGAAAAGCCACATCTGCCCCCCCAACTTGTGAGCTTCGGCAGCCTGGTCATTCTGGGGCTGCAGAGCTGCTTGATTTGGGATTTGCCTTTTCCTTTGACTATCCCTAAGGATTTTTCCTGTGACAGAGACAGAAGAGGCTCCACCTTCCCAGTGCATTTTTGGGTACTCACTTCTCTCCCTCAGCCCCTGCCCGAAGCTGCGGTAGACGTGAAGCAGAGCCCAGAACAGAACAGATTTGATTGTGACAGAAATGCAGGAGCCAGTGATGAAAGCAGCTTCCAGGGTGTAAGAATTACCTTTGCCCCACTCCCTGATCACCTGCAGGAAAAGGGAGACACCAAACCATCACCACCTGCTGCCACAAAGCCTTGAAGCCACAACATGAAACTGAATTTCTGAGAGGAGTCACCAGGTAGGAATTGTGGGAAAAGAAAAAAAGAAAAACCCAACAGGTCACTTTGAAACCAGCTGAGTTTTCTGATTTCATGATGCACAGTGTGGAGTCCTGCTGGGCTCTGCCAGCTCAAACAGCCTGGAATAATGGGAAGCTGCATTTGGTAAATGGATCCCTGAGGCTGTGGGAGGCTGAGCCCTGGGTGTTGTGGCTGGGAGGATGAGCAGCACTGGCCACTCTCAGCATTCCAGCCCTGCCCAGCCTGGCTTCCCCCTGCCCTCCTCTCACACATCTTGTGGGAGGTGCTCACTGATAAAGGTTGTATCAGTGTTACAGAGCCAAAAAACTGCCCCAAACTGGAGTTTGTTGGGCTTGCACTGCCTTGTTTTGGCTACAACAGGATCCACAGCTGTGGGTGCTGCCTAAGAAATTCTTTAAAATACAACTGAGCCCTGGTCAAATGCTCTGGCACCACTTGAGGCTTGTGTGAAGGAGGGGGAGGCATTTTTGAGTTGTTTTGTATCTTGAACAAGAATTTGTTTCATCTTCCCCTCATCATTCTTTGCAGGAACTTCCAGAGCCTCTCCCTCTGATCAGTTCAGGAGCAACTTGACTTCATCCCTGTGCTGAAAAGTTGATCCTGGAGAGGCAGGATGGGCTCTGCTCTCTTGAAATCCAGCAGGAGCTGCAGGGAAGGGTAAAGCAACACCCCTGGGCCCTGAGGAGGATGAGGGTGAGAGCCCCCAGCCCTGCTCCCCTTACCGTGTAGAGCAGGTAGATGAGATAAACAACCTCAGGCACATTCTGGATCAGGAAAACCCACACCAGAGGTTTCAGCTCTTTAAAATCTGCAAAATAAGATGAGATACAGCTTTTTTTTAAGGTGCTATATATTCTACAAAAAGCTACATATAGTTGATTTTTCATAGCATTCCAAGTGCTGGCTAAGCTGAGTTCTGAATTTTAGCTTTGCTCTCCATTTCCCTTCTCCAGCTGAGTTTTTTACCAGGAAATTCAGGCTCTGTTTTCCCCTGAGCTGGGCCAGGAGTGATGAAGACCTTTCTCTCTGGGCACACTCAGATTTTCTCTAGCAGCTGAAAGTTTTCATAGGTATCAGACTGAAAGCTCCCTGTGGCTTTTTCTCCACTTTCCTTTTTACTACACAGAAGTGCAGTCACTGAGGAAGGAAATGTGGGAGAAGCAAGAGGACTGAAGTGCTAGGAGAATTTAATTTCACAATTCACCCAGGGGCTTGGGAAAGAAGAAAGGGATTGCAGTAGCCCTGGGCTGGGAGGGCAGGTCTGAGCAAAGGAAAAGCAGCTGAGCCTCCGGGGGTGGGAGCAGTGACTGTGCCAGTGTTAGGATTGGATTTGATGCATCTGATCAGCACCAGGTTCCCCCCAAACCCAAAACTGATGTGTTTTAAAAGCACAATTTTAGCAAGGAAAGCCATCAAAACACCTAGGGAGCTGTATTTCAGCTGTCAGGAATTTGTGTGAATGACTAAAGCAAACAGCCCAGGAGCCTAAACCAACATCCACCCCCAAAAACCCCTAAACTCCTTCCTGGTAATAAAATCACTTATCTGATGTACTTTGGCCCTGATTCTGCAATCATTCTTGGAAGAGAGGCTCAAGATTTCAGAGGAGGTTCAGTCTGACATGAAAAATGGCATTTCAAGTTCACAAATCTTTAGGTTAACCTGGAAACTGTCCCTGAGCTTTGAAGGAGATGCCCCAACAAAGGACCTCTCATCTTTTTGGTGTGCTTTCCTAAGGATTTAAGGCCTGGAGAACTGCTCCCAGTTCACCCAGCCTTGGCAGAGAGGCAGAAATATTGAGTTGATCAAGGACTGAGACTAAAGCAACATCCCTCAGAACGGCCCAATGACAAGGTGACTTTGTTTCACTCTGTGTGCTCAGCTCAGACACAGATTTAAACAAAACCTGGCTTCAGTATTGTTGCTGCTCTGCTTTTCTCCATCCTGGCTCCCTTCCCTGGGCAGTGCCAAGGGCTGTGTGTCCCCTGCAGCTGTCACTCACTGCAGTGATGCCCACGGTGACCTTGAGGCAGCCCCAGACGACGCCCGTGGCTGAGATGATGTTGTGCAGCAGGGTGACCTCGTGCAGGCTGATCAGGAGGATGCACAGGCACAGCTGGGGGAGGCAAACATTGCATGAAATCATTCTTGGAAAAAAAATATCTGCCACAAACTCCCTGCAACAGCAACTCGGATCTAAAAGCTGAATTATTCCTCAAGCAAGGACAGAGGTAATTCCCTGTATAACAGAGCAGATAAAGCAAAGTAAAGCAGCAGTAAATAAGGATGAGGGGTGCTTACAGAAGTAACAGGTCTTGGGCTCACTTCCCCCAGCTGTAATTTCATTTTGTGTCTCACTGCCCTGCTGGTCAAGTTCCCCTCTCCCACTCCAGAATCATTTCCTCAGTGCTGGAGCCTGGAGGCTGAGATGGGCAGGAATAGCCTTGCTTACTTCAGGGTGGGTTGGAGCTCCTGGATGCAATTGTTTTTATGGATAAACCTCCCCAAAATAAACTCCTTTTGTGCAGGACAATGATAAAATATATTCTGATTCATTCTGATGGCTTTTAGCTAAGCTATGACAAACACATGGAACTACAACCATTATTAAGTTAATATAATGTAGCCATGATATTTTCTGAAAAATCCTTTCCTTGAGATTTTTTCTCCTGAGAAGCTGAAAGGCCTCAAGAACAAAATGTAAACAATGGTTATCTGCTGCTGTGGAATGTAACAAGTAAATCTTTGATTAGCCCATGTTAGTTGTGTCTAATTAATGGCCAATCACAGTCAGCTGGCTTGGACTCTCTGTCTGAGACACAAGCCTTTGTTATCATTCTTTCTTTTTCTATTCTTAGCCAGCCTTCTGATGAAATCCTTTCTTCTATACTATAGTTTTAACAGAATATATATCATAAAATAATAAATCAAGCTTTCTGAAACAGGGAGTCAGATCCTCATCTCGTCCCTCATCCTTGGACCCCTGTGAACACCATCACAATATAATAAAGGTAAGAGAGAGGGTTGGTTTTGGAAAGGAATAATTCAACTCAGCCAGCCCAAGGAAGAGGGGAAAAGGGAAATCTTTGTACCTGTGCCTGCAGATCAAAAGTGAGCATGGAGAAGCAGAGGTTGAGCATGAAGTACTGGGCCTGGAGGCTCTCCAGGGCTCCCCCCACCCGGAATGCCATCATGGACTGGCTCTGCATGAGGATCAGGGCACAGATGACATCGAAGGAGCCCACCAGCAGGATCAGCACAAAACGGGCCTGAGGGAACACAACACCAGGGGCTGGCACCAGGCTGGCACCTGGAACCCAGCTGGGAACACACAGGAGCAGCAAAACCTTCCCAGAGACTGGCTCTGAGCTTCCTGCTGGAACAAAACCTTCACAGAGACTGGCTCTGAGTTCCCTTCTCCGCTGGGGACAGGGGCTGTTCTCAATGCTGGACTTGCAGAATTCCAAGAAACAAAGGTTTGTGTCTCTTTGTATCCACCCTGCTGGAATTAACACTCAATTTTGAACTCGATTTGATGCATCTGATCAGCACCAGGTTCCTCCCCAAACCCAAAACTGATGTGTTTTAAAAGCACAATTTTAGGAAGAAAATTCCTGCTTTAAGGACAGCTCAAGTGGTAAAAGGTCCTTCAGGGTTACTGTCACATTCATATTTTCTGGAAAAATCCCTTCACCCAGGGTTTTTCTCCTAGGAAGCTGAGAAGCTTCAGAGAAAAAAGAAAACAAATTCTTATCTCATTTGCTTCTCCTGTGTTTTGCTCCTTTAGAATGTGTCTGGGGATTGTTTACCCACAGGTGATTGTTTTATTGGGTTCTGCTGGGAGTTGTTTTCACTCTTTGACTCAATCAGGGCCAAGCTGTGTCAGGACTCTGGAAGGAGTCAGGAGTTTTCATTATTATCTTTTTAGCATTCAGTAAGTATTCTTTCTGTATTCTTTAGTATAGTTTAATAAATTATAGTATCATAAAATAATAAATTAGCCTTCTGAGAACATGGAGTCGGATTCATCACTCCTCCCTGCCTCATAAATACAATAGTTTACATTGATATGAAAATATTGGTAACTAGAAATTATTCTGGCTCAGGAAGCAGAGTTACAGCAATCAAAGTTACAGTTAGAGCAGTAAAAAATAAAAACTAGAATTACTTTTCACATTTATAGCAGGCTTTCCTTTGAAGTTCTTGTTTAATATTTAAACTGATGACTTGGCTGTGCATCTTGAAAGAAACCTGCATTTCTTTGATGCCTTTTCCTTATTGGCCCTACCAACCCAGCCTGCTGCAGGTAAAGTGTGTTTAACTGGATGATAAATAAACTGAATTGGCAAAGCTCCTTTGCTGCCTCTCCCTGGCTTGGCTGCCACTTCTGAACAGCAATTTTTGGATGACTTTACAGCTTTTTGAGAAATATGTGATAAAAAGAAAGCACTTCCTGGAAGCACAGCAAGTGGGAATTTAACTCCAAACCTTAGGAAGGGCTAGAAATCAATCCTTTAATGAATTTTACTGCTATGAAATGCAAACAAGACAACCTGGAGTGGCATCATTGCAGCTTTTTGTTTCCTTGCAGGTTCCCAGAAATCTCATAAATCACATTTAAGAGCACTGGGAAATGCCTACAGCCTGGGGGTTCCAGCTGTAGCCTAGGTTAGATTTATGGGATGGATTATTACAGATTTTAGGTTAGATTTTCAGCCAGACATTCCACAGAGGGAAAGCTGAAGCAGGGTAGGTGAAGTGAAGGATAAATTCTACAGTAATTTTGTGTAATTCTTTGATATTTCTGTTATTTTTGGGTGCTGCCATAAGGAAACTCAGAGACCAGCTCAGAGAAGATTTGCAGTTGTGGCTGTGCAAGTTTTGTTGGGCAGTAGGGATAATTCAGGCTCACTCTCTGTTATCAGTAACAAAAATACATGAATACATAAGAAACACAAAAATAAATACAAAAAAAATACTAAAAAAAAAATTGTATTTAAAAACCAAAAATTTAAATACAAAAAAATACAAATAAATATTATATATATTTCTACCTATTATATCTATCTATATATTTCTATTATATACAATATATAATATTTCCATTATATATGAGACACAGATGTAAATAATACACTATTAATAATATACAATAAATAAACAAACCCCTATAAATATAATATAAAATAATATATCATATATGTAACAAAACAAACACATAAATAAATAATAATATAACAAAAATATAAAAATATAATAATATTTAATAATAGAACAAATATATTAAAATATCACATCATATTACATGAATATCATATATTTATCATCATATATGAATATAATACACATATATGATAAAGATCATAATTATCATATACAAAACAGTAAATATAGTATATATCATAGTATATAGTATATGCAATAAAATAATAATATATAGTAATGTGTATTGAAATATATAATAATAATACATTTAAAAAACAAGAAATACTTAAAAATATTTAATAATGATGTTTAATATATAGTCATTTTATATAATATTTGATTTTTACATATAAATATGTAAAAATAAAAGTATTTTTAATATACATATATATATATACATATATACATATATACATATATATATATATATATATATATATATATATAAATAAAATATTATCTGTGTTACCACAGACATCCTGCCTTCCCCATGCTGCATTTTCAGCCCCAAGCAGTGAGGGAAGGCAAAGCTGATTAGGAGCAGGGACTGACCAGGAGTTGGGGTTTCTGGCCAGCAGGGAGCAGGGTGAAGTTGATGATGGAGCGCAGCATCAGCAGCAGGATGGAGAGCACGAACACAACGAGCTCCTGGCGGTTCTCCTGCAGGATGCCCCTGCTCACATAGTACACACAGAACACTGGGGAGAGAGGGAACGTCAGTGCCAGCCCAGCAGGGGCAAAACTCCCAAGTCTGCACCCAAAGTGAAGGGTCAGAGTGGCCCTGAGGCTCCTTGGTCTTGGTTCTTACCAATGAGCTTGAGTCAGGTAAGTAAAACACTCCCTGCTGTGTTTAGCACACAAGAAATTAAATAATTAGTTATTATTAGATTATTATTATTATTACTATCTGAACATCCAGTATCTCTTATATAAGAAATTTCAGTTGCTGCCTAATCACATTATTATTATTGTTGTTGTTGTGTTTTCATTATTTTCATTATTATTTTCATTATTTCCTTCCCCCAAACTGGGTTTCTTACCAGCTCCAACCAGCTGAATGAAGGAAATGGTGAAATCCTCCTCAGTCTGGCGCACCAGTGTCTCGATGGTCAGCCCTATGACACTCAGCAGGGACAAAATAGTGACACAGAAGTAGATCTTCACAGGGAATGAGAGCTCTGAGCATGGTTTTATCTGTAATGGGAGAAAATTCTTTAACACATCATGCAGAATAAATTCATTGTTGTTCCTAAAAAATCACATTGAGGCGAGTGGGGTAAATGAGACAGGGCAGGGTTTTCTTTGGGAAAAGGAAGAGAAACTCCCAAACTGCTGAGGAAGGGGGAAGTGTAACTTTATTTCATAATTAACCTCAGCCTAGATAGTCCTGGTTTATACCCGGAGCCTGACTTTGTGTCTCACAGGCCATGGTGTTATAACCCAAGAGATGGACACTGCCCTCATACACACCTGTCAGAGCATGGAAATAACATTTTCTCACCCTTTCACTTTTAGAAAACTGTAAAGATAAGATCAGTGTTCTCAGGAAGGCAAAGTCCTTCTCTTCTTTTATTAAAATACTTCAGGTGGAGCAAATTCTGGCAGGGATTTAACACTTGGTTTGTTCAGCTGGAGGAGACTGAGGGGATCTGAAGGGCTGCAGGGACAGCTCAGATCTGGTCTGGGACAGGGACACCCCCAGGGAACCCCTGGAGCTGGGCCAGGGGGGTTTAGGTTGGATTTTGGGAAAGGTTCATCCCCCAGAGGGTGCTGGGCACTGCCCAGGCTGCCCAGGAACGGGCACAGCCCAAGGCTGCCAGAGCTGCAGGAGCTGTCAGGGGTGCCCAGGGTGGGATTTGGGGGTGATCAATGATCCTGAGGGTCCCAGGAGCTGTCAGGGGTGCCCAGGGTGGGATTTGGGGGTGATCAATGATCCTGAGGGTCCCAGGAGCTGTCAGGGGTGCCCAGGGTGGGATTCTGGGGTGTGTGAGCAGAGCCAGGAGCCGATCAATGATCCTCAGGGTCCCTTCCAGCTCAGGACACTCCACGGTGCTGTCAGCAGAGCTATGCCAAGCCTCGGCGAGCTGACCTCCCTGCTCCACCTGACTTCGCACGCGGATTTAAGCCATATTTTTCCACCCCTCGGAGCAGAGAACCGCGGAGGACAGCGGCAAGCCGCCCGCAGCAGCGGCGATGTACTCACGGGGCCGCAGGGCGTGGGGATGAGCTGCCGGTGCCGCGGGGTGAGGTTGGGCAGGCTCGGCCCCGCCGCAGCCGCGGCGCCGCTGTGGGAGAGAACGGGGCCGTCAGGGGCCGTACCACCCCCACCGCGGGGGGGAACCGCCCGCGACCCCCCATCCCCAGCACGGGCGCCTCCGGGGGAGCGCGGGGAGGCGCCCCCGCGGCGCGCGTGGTGCGGCCCGGCCCGCCCGTACCTGCCGTCCATGGCGGCGGCCGCGGGCCCTACATGGCTGCGGAGGGGTCCCGGCGGTGCTTCCGGGGCCGGCCCGCCTCGCGTCACTTCCCCGGTACGGGCGGGAAGCGCTGCCGGGCTCCTCCCGGGCGGCGGGGCCGCCGCACTCCCGCCCCTCCGCCCCGGGGGTCCCCTCGGCGCTGGGCAGCCCGCCCGGCTCGATGGAGGGGCGGCCCGCGGCGAGGCGCTCTGCGCGGCTGTACCCGGCTGTGCGTGTCCCGTAACCCCCGCGGCTCGGCTCGGTCCCCTCGTGCTTTGGGTAAAATGGCTTCCCCGCTGCCGCGGGGACAAAGGGGCGAGACCGGGGCCCGGCGGTGCGCGGCCGGACCGGCTCTGCAGCGCGGGGCTCCGGGCACGGCAGGGGATGGGCTGCCGGAGCCCGGTGCTGTCGGAGCCCGGTGCTGCCCAGCCCGGTGCTACCGCTGCTCGGTGCTACCGGATCTGTGGGAGCGCCGGAGCTGCGGCAGCAGCGAGCGCGGAGCGCAGGTGCCGGCCGGGATGCGCTGAGGGCTCCGGGGATGGAGGGAGGGATGGGAGCGGCGGGCGAGCCGCAGAGGAGGATCCGAGGCGGGCCCGGGCACGGGGATGGCGGTGCCGGCAGCCCCTGGGCCCGAAGGATGGGTCGGAACGGGCGCGGTGATCCCGGGAGGGTCCGAAGCCGCTGCGGTGCGGCAGATGCTCCGGGAGCTCCGGGGATGGGGATGGAGCGCGGTTGGGAATGTGCCGGGGATGCTCCGGGAGCTGCGGGCACCGGGAATGGGGATGGAGCGCGGTCGGGAAAGCGCAGGGAAGGCTCTGGCAGTGGGTGAGCAGAAGCACAGCTGGAGTGGCACAAAGCGCTGAGCTGTTTCAGCCTTTCAGCGTCTTCTGCTGTATTTGCGGTGTTTGTGACATCTTGGATGCTCTCTTGCCATTAATGAAGCGGTGTTAATGAGCGAGGCTTGCTGGATTGTGTGCTTTTGCTGCAATGGGAGCAGTGTTTGAGTGACCTTTAGCATAACAGATGAATGGTCACGGACACAAACCTTTGGTGTTTCACTGTCACATCAGCCTTAACTTCTCCAGCCCTTGCAACATATTTCAGCTTTAGTTTCTGTTTGTGGAAAGCCGACTTTCTAAAGTTCTCCGTGGATATTTTTTCCACCATAATTGTTACTAGGAGTGTAGTTAAGGGTGGGAGAAGATACGAGGAGAGTGAGAGGCACTCACGCTGCCGGTTCTTTGTGAGTAATCCAAGAGAAACAACTGCCAACCACTGCCACGTTTTCATCTGTTGGTAAACATCAGCTGCTGGTTGGCCTTGAGGGAGGAAGACTGAATTAGTTCCAGATGGAGAACTCTTTCAGCCCATTTAGACTTTCCAGTTGATTAAAGCCAGCAGGTCAGTAATTTAGGGGAGTAATTTTGTTGTTGTTTGCTGTTCTGCTCCGTGCCGTGTGTGGAATCAGTGATATCAAATCTGATATCACAGTGCTGCTGAGGGTGGGGCTTTGGTTGTGCTTAATTGGCCGTGGTTTTAAATAACTTGTATACACAGAAAAAAAAAAAAAAAGTGATAATTAACTATATTGAATTAGAGGGGTATTTTTTTTATGACCTGGAAAAGGAGGAGGGGTCAAGAATCCATTTTTCTGAGCAAATGCTCTTGGAGAAGGTGTCCTTTTTTTCAGAGTTTTGTGTTAAACTAGGTTAGCACAAGTTTGTGGTTTAATGTGATCGTGGCAGAAGGTTCCATTCCTCAGTGTGCTGCTGGCATGAATTCCTGGAAAAATGGGAAGAGATAAGGGCAGGGGGATGGAAATCTTCAGTGCAGGGCTGTAGTAACCAGAGAATGTGAGGAATGGAAAATTTCACATTTCAAGCAGCTGCTGTGTAGGATACTGAGACTGACACCAGATATTGAACTCCTCAGTGTCTGTTTGTGATTTGTTTGAGATGCCACGTTGGGCATCTAAAAAGCATTAAAAGTAAAACCTTAAAGAAAATTGAACTGTTTGCAAAATCAGGGCAGGTGCAGTAGCTCTTTTTAGAACTGCTGTATTTCTCTTTCTTTCGCAGGGTGGTTTTGTTGTGTCCTCTGCTCTGCTACTATAACTTGCCACATTTTGTGTAATTTGTAAAAGGAAAAAGCTCTGCTTGCAAATCATTTAATGCCTTTTGCTGCCAAATCTGTTAAAAAGGCTTTAAGAATTAGTTGCAAGTGCTAATTTTGGATTGGAAGGTGTAGCAAAATGAGGAATGCTGCATTATTCCCGTGTAATTAAATAGATAACCACTCTGGAAAGCTCTTGGACATATTTCCCTACTTTTTTCACCTGGATACATTTACCAAGGTAGCTCTGGGATTACTGGGAGTTACAGCCCGTGATTATTGTTCTCTTTGCTCAGGTTGATTACAGGTTAATTAATCTGAAGGGCAGAGGTTCCTGCTTGGATTTGCTGGGTTGGGAAGATTTTTCTGGGGAGTGTTTAAAGAATGAGATCAAAGGCACTGCAGAATCTGGAAGAGGAGTTAGTTATAATTGGAAAGGCTGTGTTGAGGTGCTCCAGAGGGAAAAGGATATAAAACCACAAAGTCTGGTGGGTGGGTGGGTGTTATTTTAGAATAAAAAACCTCCCTAAGATAAGTTCTTGTTGCTTAATCTTGGCATGAAGACATCAGGAGTTCAAAATCCTGCCTGAGGGATTACAGAAGTCTCTTTATCTTTTATAAAGTGCAGGTAAAATGTGCTGTTTTTGCTGCATTAGGGATATAAAATGTCACACATCTTTTTTTCCTTTTTTTCCCCCCTTAGGCAGAAAACATGGAGCAGCCCACATGAAGAATCCTGTGGAGTTTCTATTCCTCCAAGATGTTCTTTGAAGGACCAAACCCACTTTTCCAGGCCCCTGGGAGATGAAGCATTGACCACATGACATTTTTAGTTCAACAAGTGTTTTCTCAGCGTTGCTTTGCGTGAAGCACAAAGAATATTCTGAAATATTTCTTTCTTCACCTCACCATGACGAGCGCCCTGACCCCAGAGGCCCCGAGCCCTCCCCAGCTGGAGGAGAAGCCAAAAGGAAAATCCCTGTTCCAGCTGGGCTCCCTCTTTGCTAACAGGAGTGAGAAATTTGTGATTGCTCGCAGTGACAGCTTGCCAGAGGAGAATGTCCTGAAAATCACAATCACAGAGACCACGGTCATCGAGTCTGACCTGGGCATCTGGAACTCCCATGCCCTCATCTACCTCACTCTGTGGTTTTTCTTCAGCTTTTGCACTCTGTTCCTTAACAAATACATCTTGTCCTTGCTGGAGGGAGAGCCCAGCATGCTTGGTACCCTGCTTTTCCTGAATTCCAGGGGGAAATTGGTTTATCTAATGGAATGGGAGCCTCAGAAAACTCCCAGAGCATTTGGATAATGCTGGCAGGAACAGGGTGGGGGTTTTGGGGTGTCTGTTCAGGGATGAGTTGGGCTGGGTGATCCTTTCCAGCTCAGGATGTTCCATCATCCTGTGATTGATAATTCCAGATAAAGCTGAGGGAGAGGATGGTTCAATTGAAATGAAAAATGTTTGGTTTGGAAGGTGTGGGGAGGGATCCTGGGGCTGGGAACTTGGCATTTTGGCCTTTAAAGTTCCATCATCCTATGATTGATAATTCCAGATCATCCCATATAAAGCTGAGGGAGAGAATGGTTCAATTGAAGGGAAAAATGTTTGGTTTGGAAGGTGTGGGGAGGGAACTTGGGATTTTGGCCTTCAGAGTGGTTTCTGACACTGTCCTTTCCTCCACTTGCTGAAAGATGAAATTTTCCTCGTAGAGGAGCTTTAAGAGGAAAAAAAAAAGTAATTTTTTAGTTTTCTCTGCTGGAGGGTCTAACAAAAAGATTTTGAGTAAATTGTTGGTGCTGTCCAGAGCTGTGCAGTGCAAGAGTTACCTTTGGTTATCTCTGTTATCAATGGCCATTTTAGTTCTTTTTTTTTTCTTCTTAAGAGGCAAACAAAAGGCACTTTATCTGTGAACCAGGTTTATAAACATTTGGTTTATAGAAGTAAAGGGCTTTTGTGAGAATATATAAAATATACACTGCCAAAACCACCACAGAGATGTTTGTGTAAGAGATTTTCTCATGACAATTGATTTGTTGTGTTCCAGTTTGTGATCTGACTTCATTTCCCCTCTCTGATCCTTTTTTAGGTGCTGTTCAGATGCTTTCCACCACCTTCATTGGCTGCATCAAGATGTTTGTCCCTTGCTGTCTGTACCAGCACAAGACCCGAATCTCCTACCCCCCAAATTTCATCATGATCATGCTCTTTGTTGGATTAATGAGGTAAGTGAAAAACATTCCCTGCTCTGTCTTTGCTAATAAGAAATATCCCAGAATAATCTTATTTTTATTTGCTGTTCCTTTTCCCAGATGTCAATTTTTTGGCCCATTTTTTCAGTCCTCACTTCTCTTTCCATTTATTTTCTTCCTGCTCTCTTTTGAGGCTGATGTTTGTTTAGTGCATTCATATTTATCAGCCTTTTGCCTCAAAAGTCATCCAGGCTATTAAAATTTATCTTTTGAAAAGTAAATATTTGCTGGGTGCTGGGGTTGTGTTAGTTTGTGGTCAAGGAGGGAATAAAAATGCCTGGTTTTGTTTCCTCTGCCCTGCAAAACTGATAAAGAAAATCAAATAAGTGATAAATTCAATTAATTTCAGAGTTTAAACTGTGGTAATTATGTAGCATATCTAATTTACACTAAAGATGAATAACTGCAGATAAAGTTTCCTTGGTGAATTTCTGCTTCTCAGATTTTCACTTTTTTAACTGAGCCTGTTGAAAACTTTGACTTAAAAAATGGTCACTTGAACCTTGGAGTGTGTTAAAAAGGAAATTTGTTTTCTGGAAATCCACTCTGCAGCCAAAGACATTCCACATTGCCCAAAGGTGCCTTTATTTGCTTTAAATAAATAATGTTTAAGCCACAGTTGAAAGATCTGACCTTGCAGGTGCAGGAGAAATCACAGAGCAATTCTTTTTATGCTGGGTGTCCAAGAGTAGCTCCCGAATCATTATTTTAATTTCTTCTGGTGCACTAATTAATTCATTCATTTTTAAAATTAATTTATTGGGCTTTTTCTCCTGCTGCAGATTTGCAACAGTGGTCCTGGGGCTGGTGAGCCTGAAGAATGTGGCAGTTTCATTTGCAGAGACTGTGAAAAGCTCAGCTCCCATTTTCACCGTCATCATGTCCCGGATGATTCTGGGGGAATACACTGGTGAGGCCTGAAATGAGATTTCATTCATCTCTTTTTTATTGGCTGTGGTGCAAGTCTGGCCACTAAAATTAATAAAATATAGTAAATATAACATAAGAATAGAATATAGAATATAAATATTCATTATTCATTATATATTATACATAATATTATATATTGCATACCAGAAATTATATATTATATACTACATATTATATAGTACATATTACATGTTATATATTTTATACATTGCATATTATATTTTATACATTGCATATTATATTCTATATATTACATGTTTTACATATTACATATTTAATATATTCCACATTAATATATTACATATTACATTTTATATATTATATAATATCATGTTATATCGTTATATTATATCACATTATGCTATATTTTATTATGCTATATTTTATTATAATATATATTATATAATATATATACTAATACAATATGTTATATATAATATACATAATATGTAATACATAACATATTAAATATATAAATGTGTAATATATAACATTATATATAATATGTAATATATAATCTATAACATATATAAAATATAAAAGATAATAAATGCATCTGGAAGAACCTACAATGAATTTGTAGTATTGAAGGGGATTGGTGGAGGGGATTGTTGTTATTTTTCTGTCAAGAAATTATTATGGCTTTAACAAACTGAAGTTCAGTGTGGCCCTTTTTTCGTGCTGTTGGGAATTTCAAATTCTCACAAATAAAAAAATAACAAATAATGAGTTTGTCCCTTTTCCCTGCAGGGTTGCTGGTGAATCTCTCCCTGATCCCTGTGATGGGGGGCCTGGCTCTGTGCACAGCCACTGAAATCAGCTTCAACATCCTGGGCTTCTCTGCAGCTCTGTCCACCAACATCATGGACTGGTGAGCACCAGGCAGCTCTGGGTGGGGGAAAAACAATTAATTTAATTAGGAGATGAAAGAAAATTGTTTAACACGGTTCATTGTGTACAGTGCATTGAAATGTTGGTATTGAAAATGGATTTTTAATGAATTATTCACTTATTCGCTCATATCTAACAGCATTATTGAGATTAAATAATAAAATTCATTACATCAAACTCCTTTCTGTACTTTAGTAAACATTTACCCACCTGAGGACTGATGAATTAATTGATTTGTCCTAATTAAAATACAGCTAAGTGGTGGGGTTTAATTTTTAAAAATAATTTTTATATATTTTTTTAATTTTTACATTTAATTATTTTAATTAATTTTTTTTGTTAATTTTTAAATTTTTTTTTTTCTTTTCTAGTTTGCAAAACGTCTTTTCCAAAAAACTACTCAGTGGAGATAAATACAGATTTTCGTAAGTATTCAAAATATTTCAGGTTTGGTTCTATTAGGGCTGCACAAAGAAATTAAATATTTCTCATTGTATTGTACCAAGGTGTAAATCTGATCCACCTCTATTATTTTATCCCTGAGCTCCCACTGCAAGTTTCAGAACTCCCAGAAATAAATATTTAAAAATAGAAATATAAATAAAGTATAAATATTTTCATAAATGTCTATATATATTATATAAATGTATATATATTGATATAACTACGTATGGTTATATATAATTACAGATATTAAATATTTATATATGTATGTCTCTAATTATTTAACAGAAATATTTTATATAGTACGTAAATATTTTATAAATAAGTAGATTAAAATTATCATTTTTATAAATATAAATATTTAAAATATAAATAAAAGCCCAAAAATAATATTTTCACAGCAATCAGTCCTTATTCTGCAATCAGAAACCATCCTTAACATTGCTGGGTGTGCACAAAACAACTTTTTAACTCTGAAACTTAAACCAAGAGTAAATTCTTGTGCTGAAAACCACCTTTAATAACATTTTTGTATTTTACCATAAAATAAAAAGCTACTTTAGGTTTTTTGTGCCTTTCAGCTTCAGCCCCTGAGAACAAACCTCTGTCTTTGCTTTGGAAAATGAAGTTTTAATTTAATATTTTAATATTTTTTTAAATTTTAATTTTTTTTTTCTCCTTTGTAGAGCCCCAGAGCTTCAGTTCTACACAAGTGCTGCTGCTGTGGTTATGCTCATTCCAGCTTGGATATTTTTCATGGTAATTTGAATTCATTATTGTAATGAATTTAGGGATTTTTTAAAATTAATTTAGGGTTTTAGGTTTTTTTAATTGTGAGCAGAATGTGCAACAAAGTTTAATCTTAAAATTTACCTTTGATCTTTCCCATAAAAAAAAAATTTGAAAATTAATTTTTGATTTTTAAAAAAATCGGCCTGAAATACAATTCATCCAACGTTTGTAAGAGATTGGGGCAGTAAAAAGAGAAATTTATAAAAGAAATAATTTAATATAGACATGAGTTAATCCCAAAAGCCTGAATTTATCTCAGGATTTTTGAGTCCAAATCATGATTCTGTCTCAGTGCATTTGAGCTTTGAGATAAAGACTTGCAAAGAAAATCTGGAATATTTATTGATTTTTTTTGAGATTCATGTTGAGCACAGGAATATTAACTCTGAAAGCAAGATTATTTTTGGAGAAAAATTACAGTATCTAAATGTCCTGTATGTTTTAGGTTTTATTGGGCTAAAATTTAAATGTAAAACTTTGCTTCTAACAGTTGGGTGGAAAGTCACCTCTAGATTTTTCTCATGTACTAAACCCTTAAATTCGTTTTTTTTATTTATTTTATTTTAGGATGTGCAAATTTTTTGGAGAAAAAATTGCAGGGTCTAAATGTCTTTTTGGGACCTAAATATCCTGTATGTTTTAGGTTTTATTGGGCTAAAATTAAAATTAAAAACTCTCTCTGCTCCTAACAGGTGGGTGGAAAATCACTTTTAGATTTTTCTCATGAACTAAACACTTAAATTCTTTTTTTTTTTTTTTTTTTTGGGAATTTAGGACGTGCCTGTGATTGGGAAAAGTGGGAGAAGCTTCAGCTACAACCAGGACATTGTCATTCTGCTCCTGATTGATGGAGTCCTGTTCCACCTGCAGAGTGTCACAGCCTATGCCCTGATGGGCAAAATCTCCCCTGTCACTTTCAGGTAAAATTTTCAGGAGCTTTATTTTCTATTTTTTTGTCAGGAACACTATTTTATATTCATTTTCAGGAACGTTATTTTATAATTTTTTTTTTGGCCAGAAACACCATTTTTTAATTTTTTGGTCAGGAACATTATTTTCTATTTTTTTTGTCAGGAGCATTATTTTATATTCCTTTTCAGGAAGTGAAATTTCAGGTGGTGTTAAAAAAAAAAAAAGGAAAACTAAAGGTGTTTTGCAAAGAAATGAATGAGGTGAATCACAGAATGGTTGGGGTTGGAAGTGGAATTTCAGATGGTGCTAAAAAAAGGAAAACTAAAGATACTTTGTCAAGAAATGAATGGGATAAATCACAGAATGGTTTGGGTTGGAAGTGGTGTGGTGTTTAGAAACAAGAAAAACTAAAGGTATTGTGCAAAGAGATGAATGGGGGAAATTCCAGGATGGATGGGGATGGAAGTGGAATCTGAGGTGATGCTAAAAAAAGGAAAAATTAAGGTTTTTGCAAAGAAATGAATGAGGTAAATCACAGAATGGTTGGGGTTGGAAATGGAGTCTGAGGTGATGCTTAAAAAAACAGGGGAACCTTAAGGTGTTTTGTGAAGAGATGAATGAGGGGAATTCCAGGATGGATGGGGCTGGAAGTGGAATTTCAGCTGGTGCTTAAAAAAAGGAAAAATAAGGTTTTTGCAAAGAAATGAATGAGGTAAATCACAGAATGGTTGGGGTTGGAAGTGGAATTTCAGGTGGTGTTTAGGGGCAAGGCTGACATCAAAGCCTGGCTGTGGCATGTGGCAGAGCTGCTGTCCCCTCATGTCCCCAATGTCCTCTGATGTCCCCTCACGTCCCCAGTGTCCCCTCAAATCCCCAGTGTTCCTTCATGTCCCTTAACATTCCCAATGTCCCCTCACATCCCCTCACATCCCCAATGTCCCTTCATGTCCCCTCACATCCCCAGTGTCCCCTTGCTGTCCCCTGATGTCCCCGCTGTCCCCGCAGCGTTGCCAGCACTGTCAAGCACGCCCTGTCCATCTGGCTCAGCATCATTGTCTTTGGGAACAAGATCACCAGCCTGTCAGCCGTGGGCACCGTCCTGGTCACCGTGGGCGTCCTGCTCTACAACAAGGCCAAGCAGCACCAGCAGGAGACCCTGCAGAGCCTGGCCATGGCCCCACAGCCCCCCGGGCCCACTGAGGACACCGAGCCCCTCGTCCCCAAGGAGCTGGAGCCCTATGACTAATGGGTTAATCATTAACAGCCGAGCGTGGCTCCATGGAGATCCTCCTGGAGGGGGCTGCTCCTCAAGTTCCTCTGAGTTCCACAGATCCTCCTGGATGGGGCTGTTCATTAAATCCTCTTGGATGGGGTTGTTCCTCTGGTTCTTTGAGTTCCTCAAATCATCCTGGATGTGGCTGTTCCTCAGATCCTCCTGGAGGGGCTTGTTCCACAAATCCTCCTGGATGGGGTTGTTCTCTGAGTTCGTGAAATCTTCCTGGATGGGGTTGTTCCTCTGAGTTCCTCAAATCCTCTTCTCTGAGTTCCTCAAATCCTTCTGGATGTGGGTGTTCCTCAAATCCTCCTGGATGTGGCTGTTCTCTGGTTCTTTGAGTTCCTGAAATCTCTTGGATGTGGCTGTTCTTCAAATCCTCCTAGTTGTGGTTGTTCCTCTGGTTCCTTTGAGTTCCTGGCAGGTCTCACCCAGGATTTGAAGCAGGAAGGAGCTGGGAAGGATCCAGAAAAAACCTTGGGAACCTGATGCCCCAAAGAGAGGACCTGAAACGTGGCAAACTTGGCCTTTGTTGTCTTTCCTTGACTCCAAATTGTCATGTCTTACACCAAATCACACCCAGGCCTGTGCTGGTGGAAGAGCTTTGGTGTCCTGTGGGAAAACAGTTCCTGTCTCCCTCCCCATCCAAACAATGTGAAAATGGGGCTCCACCACTGAATCCTGCTGGCAGAGGGATGCAGTTGGTGCCTCGTGGAAGTTTCTGGATGTTCTCCCTCATTCCTGAGCTGTGGTGCAGAGATGGAAGAGTCCAAGGAGGGGATTTGTCCCACTCTGGCCTCACCTCGAGCCCTGAGGGCCCCCAAACCCTGCCAGAGCTCCAGGAGCATTGTGACAGCACAAGGAGGGATTTTGGGGTGGATTTTGATTTCTGTGCAGGGCAGGAGTTGGACTGGATGGTCCTTGTGGGTCCCCTCCCACTCAGGAGATTCCATAATTCCAAGAGGGATTGGAATTCCCACCCTTCTCTCTCAAAAAAAAAAAAAAGCAAACAACTCTATTGAAGTAAACTGTGGAGAATGAGCTGTGGATAGCTCCTGCTGCTGGCTGCAAATCCAGGATTTGTAGTGGTTCAAAATGTAAAAATTTAATGTGGAAATACTGCATTCTTATCACTTATTGACAAAACTGAAATGCAAATATTCACACACGTACCCTGTGTAAATGGAGTGTTGAATTCAATATTTGTAGTTGCTTAGTAAAAAAAAAAAAACACTGAAAATTGTGGCAAAGGAAGCAGGATCTCTGTATTTCTGTAAAAAAACATTTTGTTGTTTTAATTTCATTTTGTTATGCATGAGGAAAGAAATTGATGGTTCTTTTTATATTATTTCTAAGAGTGCAACAAAAGGCTGCCTTTTAGAAACTCAGGGTTATGAGTCTGACCTGTGTGTAAAATATCTAATTTCTGATTATATAAAGAAATTTCAGAGGCATCTGTGACAGATGGGAGGAATATTAACCATAAACGGAGGCAAATCTTTATTTCTGCTGCTTTTAATTTTCCTTTTTTTTAAAGGAAATTTCTTTTTGTGGTAGATCAAAGATTAAAAGTTCATTTTCCTTTTGAACAGTCAGTTTTGACAAAAAAAAAAAGCACACATGTAGCTACAAAAACATTCACATGGACTTTTTGGGAACAAAATTTAAATTAAAATGAGTGGATTTTAATAATTGTCACTCTTCTGGAAGGTTGGAGCATGGATGTATAAAGATAAAAAAAATGGTTATCAGGAAATTACAATTGGAATTCCTGTAAAATCACATTTCCACACCTCAGTGGCTGCCTGGGGCAGATTCCCCAAAGATCTGAAGGAGAAAAATGCCAATTTTTTCATCCTTGTGTATGTGATATGTCTGTGGTATTTTGTTTTCTTTTGTATTCCTGTCACTTTTATAAAACCTGTGGACTGTGGAGCTCTGTGTGTTTTTTTAATTTGTTCTCTGCCAAATACACTGAGATTTTTGAAAGTATAACTAAAAAAAAAAAGAAAAAAAAAGTGTTTTGTGTTATATTTCTGCTTTAGGTGGCTCTGCTCTCACATAAATCCCATAATTTAAAATGATTTAAATGATTTTTAAAAATCCCAGCAGGATTTTGTTTTTCTGTGACCCTGGGAAGATTTGGGTTTGGGATTTTAACCCCTCCCGCTCTGCTGGCCTTTGTCCCTTTTTTGTATTTTTCTTTACCATCTTTTTAGCCTTTGCTTTCCTTTGATTAAACAAACCAAAACCTTTTTATTCTCCACTCAGACCAGTAAATCTTCTTTTCTCTTGTGTAAACAGGGAGCTTTTTGCTCTTTGTTAAGAATTTTCCACCCCAGCTCTTCCTGTGACAGAAAAATTGATTTTTGGGAGCATTTCAGCGTTTCTGTCCCTGCATTCTCATGGCCACACCCAGGTACCTGTGATGAGGACAAGCTCTGTGACCTGGAGCTGTGCATGTCATTTATTTTACATTTTTTAATTCGCTCAGAGCATTTTTCCTTAAATGTGAATTCCTGATGCGCTGAGGTGCAGGTGGAAGGTGTCACAGCACTCCCTGTGCTTCTGAATTGTCATTATTCCCCATTAGATCCCGTTATTTCCCATTATATATCATTATTTCCCATTATAGTCTCATATTTCCAATGGGGGATGGATAATTAGTGATTTTAGAGATCATAATTAGGGATCTTTGATGTTCTGGGCCGTGTCACCTCCTCCCTCACACTCTCACTCGTTTCCATATAGGAATTGCAGCTTTTTGGTTGGAATCCAATTTATTCAATCCAATTTATTCAATTAAATTTATTCAATCTAATTTAATTGATTCAATAAAATTTAATTTATTCAATCAAACTCCGCACTAATTGATGTGGAATTAAATGCGGCCCAGTGCTAACAACGCCTCCATTCGCTCGGTTTATCTCTGCCCAGGCACATCCCGCGGGTTCATTAACGCCCCTCAGCCCAGCCGTTCTGGCGGGCGGGGCTCAATTAACGCCTCATTAGCGCCTCGCGTTAATTACGGCGCCGTGAGGCGGCGCTGACGTCATCGGCGCGCGGCCGCGGGCGGAAGTGACGTGTGACCCGCGCGCGGCTGCTCGCAGTCCCCGGTGGCGGCGGCGGTGAGAGGGGCCGGGGGGCGCTGAGGGGACACCGGGGGGACACCGGGGATCTGAGGGAACACCAGGAGCTGGGGGGACACCGGGAGGGACACCGGGGCCGCTGAGGGGACAGCGGGGGATCTGAGGGGACACCGGGGTCTGAGAGGACACGCGGGGCTGGGGGAACACCGGGGGGTGCTGAGGAGGAACCGGGGTGACACCGGGGCCTTGAGGGGACACCGGGGGCTCTGAGGGGAGGTTTATGTCAAAAAAGGAGACAGAGAAATCCCCTTTTTGGCCTTATTTGAACAAAGGGAGAGGCCATGGGGCATCCCCTGGGATCTCTGCAATTTTTGGAGGACCCAGCCTCCTTTTTATCCCAATTTCCCTTCTTTCTTTCCCCATTTCTGAGGTACTTGAAAGGTTCAGACCTCCTGATACACCTGATACCAAAGATTTCCCTCTAATGTACAACCCTCCCTTTTCATTTTTAATTCTTATGGAATTTAGGGGTTTTTCTTCCCCATTTCTGGGGTACTTGGGAGGTACAGACTCCCCAGAACCCCTGATCCCAAATATTTCCCTCTAACATATAACTCTCCCTTTTGATTTTTAATTCTTATAGAATTTAGGGGTCTTTCCCCATTTCTGAGGTACTTGAGAGGTTCGGACTCCCTGATCCCAAAGATTTCCCTCTAATGTACAACCCTCCCTTTTCAATTTTAATTCTTATAGAATTTAGGGGTCTTTCTTCCCCATTTTTTCTTTCGTCTTGCAGTGCCCAATTTCATTTATCAGCAAACCTAAAGTTTATTTGTAAAAGCAAATATCTTTTTCCATTTATCAGTCAATGGAGTCCTTCCTGTTGTTTCTTTTCTCTCCCAGAGCTGGTTTTATCTGCCAGCAGAGCCACAGCTGGTTTGGAAAGACAAATCCACCATTCCTCTCCGGTGCTCAGGGTGTTCCACAAATCAAACCTCTGCTTTGCAAATTTTTGTTGTTTATAAATCTCAATAAACCGAGGAATTAGTGTTCATTAGCTATAAGGGACATAGTACTCTTGTTAATTAATATTCTGCCTCTTATGGGTTAATTATTCTTGCACTTTTCCTGCTAATTAGTGCCTTTCTCACTGGTGTGCTGGAATTACCTTTTCCTCAGTGACAGCTGATTTTGGAACAGTTGGTTTCATTATTTTCTTCCTTATCTCGGGACTTTTGCCATAAATTCTGCATTGTGTCCTTTTTTCCCAAGCTTTGTTACCTCAGGTCATCATTAAATGTGTGGCACCAAACCTTGGCCATAAACTGATTTTTTGTGCCCTCCAGCAGCTCCCTGAGCTCTTACAGAGTCTTTCCTTTGGGTTTAAAACAAACATTTTTGGTTCACCATAAATCAACTCCAGCGTGGCTTTACTCAAAACCAGAACATTAAATAAATGGGTGTAAAACAGATTTATTTGTATTTATTTGTGGGTTTGTCAATGTCTCCTTCTTTTACAGAGGGTGTTTTTTTGAACTCAAATGGGTGATGAAAAGGATTCTTGGAAGGTGAAGACTTTAGATGAGATTCTCCAGGAGAAGAAAAGAAGGAAGGAGCAAGAGGAGAAGGCAGAGATCAAACGTATGAAAAATGTAAGCTGTCCTTTGGGACTCATTTTAATGGAATTATTTCCTTTATTAATAGAAAACTGCATTTTAATGGGGTGCACTGCCTGTATTCTCATTTTCTTGTGATTTTTTTCTGATGCTCTGTCAGCTGAAGTTTTTTCAGTGTGGTCTCTAATTCCAAAGTTTAACAAAAATAAGAAGCTTTGTGAAGGTTTCATTGCTCTTGCATTATATACTGTGATTTCTTATAGTTATTGGTCAGGAAAGATAAATAAATTAACACAATTAATAATTTAAATTGATATAATTATATATAATTATGTACAATAATTAATGTTTAAATTAAATTAATTTTAAATAAATTAAAACACAAAAATAAATAATCAACTGGGGCTTGCAGTTCAAGGAACAATTTTTAAAGATTTTATAGAAGAATGGGTTAAAATTATGGGTTTGGAATCAATTTTATCTTCCTGTTTGGTTATTGGTCAGAAAATAATGTAGTTATTTAAATTAGATAATTATTTATAATTATGCAATAATAATGTTTAAATATAAAGTTATTTTAAATTTAAATATGTAAATAAGAATAAATAATAATGGGCTTGCAGTTTAAGGAGGAAAAATTTTAAAGGTTTTATAGAAGAATGGGTTAAAATTATGGGTTTGAATCAATTTATCTTACTATTGGTTATTGGTCAGAAAATAATGTAGTTAATTTAAATTTAGATAATTATTTATAATTATATGCAATAAAAATGTTTAAATAAAATAACATAATTTAAATTTAAAAAATATATAAATAAGAATAAATAATCAACTGGGGCTTGCAGTTTAAGGAGGAAAAATTTTTAAGGTTTTATAGAAGAATGGGTTAAAATTATGGGTTTGGAATCAATTTTATCTTCCTGTTTGGTTATTGGTCAGGAAAAAAATGTAGTTAATTTAAATTTAGATAATTATTTATAATTATATGCAATAATAATGTTTAAATAAAATAATTATAAAGAAATAAAAATATATAAATAAGAATGAATAATCAACTGGGGCTTGCAGTTCAAGGAACAACTTTTAAAGGTTTTTTAGAAGAATGGGTTAAAATTATGGTTTGGAATCACTTTTATGTTGCTGTTTGGTTTTGTACAGCTGTGTTCAAAATAATTATTGCAGAAAATACCCCACAATAATTACTGTGCTCCTCCTCAGTGTTTAATTTTCTCCAATTTTGTCAAATTAATGCAGTTCAGCTCAAAGTGCTGCTGTCACAAATCAGTGGATTTTACAGGGGTGACCAGTCCAGGCTGAAGTTTTGAGGCAGCAGAGGAAGACTTCAGTAAATATTTCATTTTTTTCATTTTGAGCCCTACAAATGAGTGGATTTTTCCCCTGTTCCCTCAGTCAGATGACAGGGATTCCAAGAGGGATTCTCTTGAAGAGGGGGAGCTGAGAGACCATCGCATGGAAATCACCATCAGGAACTCACCTTACAGGAGGGAAGACTCCATGGAAGACAGGTAAGAATGAGGAAATAAAAAGAGGAAAAAAAAATCCTGAAATGACCCTTTCAATGTCCTGAAAAAAGGGTTTCAAATATCTGAAAGGAATTTTAGAAGTGAAAATCCTTTTTATGGAACACACTTTTGAAGCACTGGTTAAGAATTAACCAGATTTAACCAATTTAAGTGTTGTGTTCCAGTTTGGATTTATTGTGGAAACTCAAAATAAAATGGGAATTTTTTCCAAACGAGGAAATCTGTGGATTTCCCCTGTCACTTCCCTGAGTTTATTCCTGTCCTGCCTTCCAGGGGAGAAGAAGATGATTCCTTGGCCATCAAACCACCCCAGCAAATGTCCAGGAAAGAAAAAACCCATCACAGGAAGGATGAGAAGAGGAAAGAGAAGCGCAGGCACAGGAGCCACTCTGCAGAAGGTGCTTCTGCCACTCCTGGGAGCTTCTGGGAGTAGAATAAATAACAATAACTCAGGCTGAGGGAAACCCAGCAGTGGATAGACAGAGGAATTGAAATTGTTTCTTTCTTTGGCTGTTTTAGTGCCCTTAGGGGACTGACAGGGGTGTGAGCATGGTTGAGAGGACAGAAATCACTTTGTGACAGGGACACTGAGGTCACTTTTACTCCTTGCAGCCTGATAAGATTCTCTCTGGCTTCACTGAGTGAAAGATCTCTGATCTTTGTACCTGCCAAGGGAAAAAAAATCCTTTCTAGAAATATTCTCCATGTCTTCCTGTCAATACCAACCATTTTTTACTTTAATACAAGTATTCTGTCTGGCTTCACTGAGTGAAAGATCTCTGATCTTTGTACCTGCCAAGGAAAAAAAAAATCCTTTCTAGAGACATTTCCATTGTCTTCCTGTCAATACCAACCATTTTTTACTTCAATACAAGTATTCTCTCTGGCTTCACTGAGTGAAAGATCTCTGATCTTTGGTTATTGGTCAGAAAAGGGAAAAAATACCTGCCAAGGGACAAAATATCCTTTCTAGAGACATTCTCATCAATAACAACCATTTTTTACTTTAATACAATTATTCATGCAAAACCTTACAGACTTTGGGCTTTCCAACCCCCTTTCAGAACAGGATTTTCCCTTTTAAGAAAACAACAGAGCTCATGGCAATAGTTCTCATCAGTTTCACCCCGTAAGTTTTGCTTTCGGTGATTATTTGGAGCAGTAACGCTCGGAAATTGAAATTGATTTCTGTTTGTTCAAGGGAAACACGCCAGAGTGAAAGAGAAAGAACGGGAGCACGAGCGTAGGAAGAGACATAGAGAGGAGCAGGATAAAGCCCGGCGTGAATGGGAGAGACAGAAACGGAGAGAGATGGCAAGGGAACATTCCAGAAGGGAGAGGTACATCCATCCCTCCCCTGCCCAGCACCTGCCTCCTCTGAGCATTGTGAAATAACCAAAAAAATCCACAGGGAGAACTTTGTGTGTTCCTGGGAATGTGTTCTTCACTTTAATTATTTTTAAGTGCTTCATTGCCGTGGATATTCCAGGTGAATTCGCTGGAATAAAGAGATTGGGTGGTCTTAGAGGTTTTTTCCAACCTAAAAAAATAAGTACAAACCAGATTTGCACAGGGGATTAATTATCTGGATTATCATGGGATTAATTAACTGGACTGGCTTAATTTCTGCTTAAATCCTGATAGGGTGGAGAACTCCTGGTCTGGGTCTTTTAAACCTGTTTTTTAAAGGATCAGCTAAAAAACTTCACCTGTTTCTGACTGATGCACAACTGGGGGTGTTGAGAAGGAAGTTGAGTTCAGTGCTTTGGTGCTGCAAACCAATTTTCCTTCTCTTCACCAGCTGAACTTGTAACAAACAAAAATGATTTTCCAGAGATCGTTTGGAGCAACTGGAGAGAGAAAGGGAAAGAAAAATCCGGGAGCAGCAGAAGGAGCAGCGAGAGCAAAAGGAGAGAGAGAGGAGAGCTGAGGAGAGGAGGAAGGAGAGGGAAGCCAGGAGAGAAGGTGACTCCCTCTGCATAAATCACATTTTCTGTCTCTTTCCTACCTGCTGACACAGTGCTGGAATGGGGGGGTAGAAAGTGGTTTTTGTAAAAGCAGCACCAGAGTTTACAAAAAACTAAAGTGGGGAAAGTCTTTGACATGGGAGGGAAAAGGAAATTTAAGTTTTACATGGGGAGATAAAATGATGTGATGATGTTATGGGCCTTAAATATCCTGAGAAGTTGGTCAGTCAGTGAGTCCTTGCCTCTCCCTGTCAGGGAGATTTCCATAAAAACAGGATTTGTGGAGGGGGAGATTTCCATAAAAACAGGATTTCTGAGGGGGAGATTTCCATAAAAACAGGATTTCTGAGGGGGAGATTTCTTATAAAAACAGGATTTCTGAGGGGGAGATTTCCTATAAAAACAGGATTTCTGAGGGGGAGATTTCTTATAAAAACACGATTTCTGAGGGGGAGATTTCTTATAAAAACACGATTTCTGAGGGGGAGATTTCCATAAAAACACGATTTCTGAGGGGGAGATTTCTTATAAAAACTGGATTTCTGGATGGGGAGATTTCCTATAAAAACAGGATTTCTGAGGGGGAGATTTCCCTAAAAACAGGATTTCTGAGGGGGAGATTTCCTATAAAAACAAAAAAGGTTTCTGGAGGTGCCACTGTGTGCACCCAGCACAGCCCCAGTGGTTCTGAACTCTTTGGCTGAGTCCAGCTTGGTTTGATAGAGGTTGAAACCTCAAAATTCAATGTTTTAAGGATTTGGGGGAATAAATTGCAAAGGGGGAGAGGTCATGTAAGTACCCAGGCATGGGAAATGCTGCAGTGGGAGTCAGGTGGGATTATCTGGTGCCTGAGCAGTTTAAGTTCTGCACCTGAACTCTTTGCACAGCGTGTTGGGTGTTTGCAATCTCAGCTCAGATCATTTTTGGTTCAAGGATCTCTGGCCCAGCTTTCAGAGGTAAAAGTCAGAGCCCATTCCTGTGATCAGGTGCTAGAGATTATTCAAGAATAGCAGAACAAACCATATTTTTTGCTTTCTTTTTCTTGCTCAGCTCATACCAAACAGCTCCTTTTTGTGCTTGGCTTTATGCTGATAGTGCTCAATCTGTGTAACCTTTCATTTAATTGGTTTTATTGTTCTGAATGTTCTGTCAGCTCCTTCTAAACCTCGGCTGGTTTTATTCTTTTACATATTTTCCACTTCTTTCTCTGGCATTAATGCTTTAGAATCAGGGTGTTTACTGTGTAACATACAGGGCAGCTTGCTTCTGTTTTTAAGTGTGGCAGCAGCTTTCTCTAAGCAGTACAAATCCATATTTGATTTGAGATCAATCAAAACCCTTCATTCTCCCAGATTTAAGTAGGTTCTTCTCCCACTCTTCCCTATTACCCTGTTTAAAAAATAAAAAATAAAAACATTCAAATCAGGTGGCTGTGGCAGACAGGACAACTCTAATTAGGCAGATGTAACAATTTCTTGTGGTTTTGTTTTCCCTAGTTTCTGCACACCATAGAACAGTGAGGGAAGAATATGGAGACAAAGTAAAAATGAGACCCTGGAGTCGCAGCCCTTTGCGCCAGCAGAGAGACAAGCTTGAGCAAGGAGAGAGCAGGAAACCAGGTAGCATCTGCCACTCTACACTGTCTTGGGGGACAGCTGGGGTAAAAAATCAAATTCAATCCAATTCAATTCATTTTTAGTCTCAAACAAACATCCCAGGTGCTCAGTTCAAGGCTTGTCCAGCTCAGCCCCAGCGGCGTAAGTCTGGAATCTTCACCAATGTCTCTTTCCTAAAGCAGTGCTGGTTTTGCAGGACATGCACAAGTGATAAATGGAACATTTAGGGGTAGGAGTAGCAATTGGAAAAGTTTCAAAATGAGTTACCCTCTTTCAGTGGTGAAAGAAGCAGCTGACTGAATTTTTAAAATCCTGCAGTTGAATTGCCTTGCAGGTTAAAAAGGGATTGGTTACTCCAGCTCCAGTTGGATTTGGGGTTAGGAGCTAAATTACCTTAAAAAGTGACCTCACAGGGATCAGTGTGAGCATCACTGATTCTGTCATCTTGCAAAATTAAATTCTGAATGCAGAGTTCTGCTTAGATGGTGAATTTTGTTTTCCAAGCCAGAAAATGATCCCACCTGAAGGTTCTGGGGGTAGGAAACTTGCACAAGTGACATAAAAACGCCTTTGTTTGAAGGAGGAAAGCTCTGTGTCTGCCTTGCTGACGTGTACAGCTGTGAAAAGAAGTGTAGGCACCCAGGACAGGATGGAATCAGCTGGAATTCCAGGTGGAGGCACCCAGGGCAGGATGGAATCAACTGGAATTCCAGGTGGAGGCACCCAGAGCAGGGTGGAATCAACTGGAATTAATTGTAGAGATGGAATTCCAGGTGGAGGCACCCAGAGCAGGATGGAATCAGCTGGAATTCCAGGTGGAGGCACCCAGAGCAGGGTGGAATTCCAGGTGGAGGCACCCAGTACAGGATGGAATCTGGAATTAAATGTAGAGATGGAATTCCAGGTGCAGGCAGGCAGCAAGGCCTGGGAAATTCCTGCCCCATCAACCAGCAGGGATTTTTCATGGTGATCACTGGAGCAGTGAGCACTGGCAGTAACCAGTGTGTAGGGACCCTGTCCTGGTGATTCTTGTCACCAGGGTGCTTTTTTTCCCATTTTTCCCCTGTTTTAATTAACCTTAGGAACACCTCATGTTTAAAAATCAGGTCAATATTCCATATTTTTGGTTGTTAAACCTGCACCACTGCAATTCAGGAAAGCTGTTTGTCATTGAGCAGAGTGTGAAATGATTATTATTTATTTTTTAGTGCTCTGAATTTCCAATACTGAATATTCAGCACTGATTTAATGCCAGCAGAAAGTGAAGCAGTTAGCTGGGAATTCAGAGGCTTGGAAATGATACTCAATTAGCACTGTGTTTTTAATTTTTGTGGTTTCAGCAGTAAAAGAAGAGAAACCAGAAGAGAGGGATCCTCTGTCAGACTTGCAAGACATCAGTGACAGTGAGAGAAAAACCAGCTCAGCAGAGTCTTCCTCAGGTGATTAAATGCAATTTAGGAGCTGTAATTAATTGTAGAGATGTAATTAATTTCTCTGCTGAGTAAACACTGTGAGTGTTAAGTGCCTGATTATTCCTGGGCAGAATCTGGATCAGGCTCAGAAGAGGAGGAGGAAGAGTCCAGCAGTGAAGGCTCTGAGGAAGAGGGAGAGGAAGAAGAGGAGGAGGAGGAGGAGACAGGAAGCAATTCTGAGGAGGTGTCTGAGCAATCAGCAGGTGAGCATTTCACCAAGCAGGGCTACAGGGGGTGTGTGATTTTCTTTATTTTCCTCATCCTGTGTTGTTTTATTTGAACATTTTCCTTTTCTCTTAGTCTAGGCTAGGCTGAGACCTCACAGGTCAAGATAACTAAAAAGAGAAAAGCCAAGTCCAAGTCCCATTCTATCCTTTTGTTAGAGGTAATACCAATTCTTCATCTAAGAAGCCAGAGCAGAAACCTGAGAGCCATTTTTGTCAGCAGTTCAGGTGGTTCTGTGACACATCAAATACTCTGCAGAGCACAATTTGCACTTCTTTGGGGGGTGGTGAAATCCAAATGTCTTTGTCATTTTGAATTCTTTTCTGTTGCAAATTTCAGAAGTTTTTTTTCAAATTAATGAAGGCAATAACACAAAGTTCAGAAAAGTGCAGCTGTTCTTGTCATTAATTAGTAAAGGCACAAGAGCAGGCTCTGATGGCTGGGTGTTTTTCTTTAAAATCAATTACAGTTAATAAGGAAATATTCATAATTTATTTACCTGCCCACATCCCAATTCCCAGAGAATTGGTAAAAGTTGTGTTCCCTGTTGCAAGTGAAACAGAAGTTCTTGGTCACTGACAGTGCAGAAGCCTGATGAGATGGGAGAGGATTCCAGCAGGGATTTCCTCCCAGGGAGCTGCAGAAATGTGGATTTTTTCCAACCAAACTTGGTTCTGTTTTGCAGAGGAGGTGAGCGAAGAGGAAATGAGCGAAGAGGAGGAGCGGGAGAATGGAAACCACATCCCAGTTGGTACAATGCAAATATTGAATGTTTTAAAGAAGTGTTTGGCTGAATTTTTGCAGCTAGATAAATCTATTTCTACAAATATTTAAAAGAATCAAATGCTATGCTCATGTCAAACTCAGAAATTCCTTGAAATCTGCTCCAAGCTTTATGTTTAGAGGGAATCAGTCTCATGAGCTGATGTTTCCTTCTCTTTCATTTTGTGTTCTTTTGTCCTGTCCTCTCATCAAAATCAGAGAATGAGACCCAGAATGAGAATCTTGGGTCAATTTTCTCTTCCATTCTGGTGTAAAGATTTATTTTTCTGACCTGCTGCATTAATTGTAGGTGAATTCCTGAAAGCATCACCTTTGCCAAGAGAAATTTGGCTTCTCCACCATCCTCTGCTACACTGTGCTCAGTGTCACCACCTTTATTTACCTAAATAAATTAAGGATTAAGTTTATTTAATCCTTACAGCTTCTCTTTCCACCACTGATTCTGACTTTTAAAGTTCCAGAGTCGAGGTTTGACCGGGATTCTGCAGGGAGTGAGGTGGAGGAGGAGGAGGTGGGGGAAGGCTCCCCTCATTCCAATGCCATGACAGAAGGGGAATACATTCCTGATTCTCCAGCTTCCTCCCCCATTGAGCTGAAACAGGAGCTTCCCAAGTATCTTCCTGCCCTCCAGGTAGGGAATCACCCTCTTCAATATTTTTGATATCATTGAGATCTGTTATCTTGGATTTGCTGTCTGAAAATAGATCCTTGTGAGAGGAGAGTTCTGTTACCATAAACAGAAACTGGTGATTTTTTATGTAGCCAACAGCAAAGTGTAGAAATACTAATAAAAATCAGATTTTTAGTAATTAATTATATGAAAGGTGCTGAGTTGCTGCCTTTGTGCAGAAGTGAATGGAATAATTTAATTAATCTGCTGAAACACAGGCTGTGTCCAGGATTCCTTCAGAAACTCTATGGAAAACAAACCCCAAAGACACCTTTCTCATATGGTTTATAGCTGAATTCTTCTAGCAAATTTTAACTGTGAAATTGCTGAAGTTTTTAAAAAAGCAAAACCTTCCTGCAGATGCTGGAGGAGTAAATGTTGTCCCTGTGATTTTTCAGGGATGTCGCAGCGTGGAGGAATTCCAGTGTTTGAACAGGATTGAAGAAGGAACCTATGGAGTGGTGTACAGGGCAAAGGACAAAAAGACTGGTGGGTATCAGAGCCCTCCACTTTCCTCAGGGTATTTATTTAGGGCTGCAAATTATCATTCTGCATTAACCAGTGATGAACAAAATCTATTTAAAATATTTCTTTACCAGCAAGGTGCTCATTTTCAAGGCAAAACAGCACAGATAATGAAATATTTAATCAGTGAGACAACACCTGGTAATGTGAATTATTAACTGTGATGGGAAATGTGTCTCCTTTGCAGATGAAATCGTGGCTCTGAAGAGACTGAAAATGGAAAAGGAGAAGGAAGGTTTTCCCATTACTTCTCTGAGAGAAATAAATACAATTCTGAAAGCACAGCACCTGAATATTGTCACTGTCAGAGTAAGGCTGCAATCTTTTATGTCTTTTATTTTTTTGAAACACTCCTCTTGGCTTTTAAATATAAAAATATCAGCAACCCTGGCAGATCTTGCTGCTGTGAGCAGTTGTGTGCTGCTCATAAGGCTGTATAGACATCAGTGTTTTACAAAACTGAGCTGGTTTTAATAGAAAAAATACCATTTGTAAGGATGTTTCCAATGGCAGCTTCCATACTCTTTCCTGTACATTTCTAAAATTGATTTTGGATGCTTTTTAAACACTGTGTGTAGGTTTTGCTGATGTGGTTCTGTGCTGCAGGAGATCGTTGTGGGCAGTAACATGGATAAAATCTATATTGTGATGAATTATGTGGAACACGACCTCAAGAGCCTGATGGAAACAATGAAACAGCCTTTCCTGCCAGGTACTGCAATTCTCAGAGCTGGAAAAGTGGCCAACACAAATGGCCCTGCTGGCTCTGGGCACTGCCATGTGTTGCTTTGGAATGTCCTGTGTTCCTTGGAGCTGAGATTTCCTGGATTTTTCTGTTTGTTGTGTAAAACCTGACCCAAATTAAGGTGTTGGCTGAGCCTCGTGCTGATAGCTGGGGATGAATCCAGTTTGTGTTCAGGGTGGAGCTGTTCACGGTGAAACTGGGGGACTTTCACCTGTGCTGAACTGGAAAATAACACTGGGCTTTAATTTTGGCCACTTCCTATGAGAGACAATCATTTCTGAGCATAATTTGGATGAATTCCAGCTGCCCAAATGAATTTTGCTGTTCTGTGACACATTTTTGTGGTGTGCTTTAACTAGCCACTCCTTCCTGCCCTCCAAACAAACAAACCACAAATTAAAGGTAGATTTATTTTTCTCAATGCATTTTTTTATCATCTATTTATTTATTTATTTTCTTCCATGCATTTTTTATCATTGCAGGGGAAGTGAAGACTTTGATGATTCAGTTACTACGAGGGGTCAAACACCTCCACGACAACTGGATCCTTCACAGAGACTTGAAAACTTCCAACCTGCTGCTCAGTCATTCAGGCATTTTAAAAGTAAGAATTAGGAAAAAAAAAAAAAAAGAGGAAATCAGGACAAATTCTATGCTGCAGAATTACACAGAGTTATTGCTGTGCCCAAACTTCTGTGCAGCGGCGCTGCTGGTGAATGAGCAGTGCTGGAAATGTTGTTTCTTTTCCTTTCAGGTTGGAGATTTTGGATTAGCCAGGGAATATGGATCTCCCCTGAAGCCCTACACCCCTGTGGTTGTGACCCTGTGGTACAGAGCTCCTGAGCTGTTGCTTGGAGCAAAGGTGAGTTCCTCCTTGTTCCTCTGGCTGCTGGGGCAGTGCCTGCATTTCTAAAACACCTGACTGGATTTTATGAATCATGATCAAAGTGTGAGCAATGAATTGTATTGATTCATAGCTGAAATCCTGATTAGTCTATTATTATTATTATTAAATTCATTATTATATAATTCATTATTGTATATTTTATATATTATAATTTTATATTTTAAATATATAATTATTATTTATTATGGAATATATTTTTATTGTTATATAATTTTATTATTATATATTATTCTATATTTTTTCCTTGTAATGGTATTATTATTATTATTATTTATTTTCCCTCCTAATGACATCTAAAACCCTTCCATCCTCCCCACACAGAGAGAGGGTGGGTGACAGATGGATTTTGTCCCTTGGAATGCTTGTGTGCCCAGTGCTGATGGATTTCTCATGGATTGTGACAAAATGTCACCTTTGGCAGCTGGATTTTAAATGTCCTTTTAAATTAGTCTAAAAATGTCTTTTAAAATTAGTCTAAAAAAATCTGAGAGCAGAACAAGGTGGTGGCACTATTCTAGAATGTTCCCTGCTGATAATTGAAATCTGGGTGAAATCAAGAGCCCTGCCAGAAAAAAATTCTGGTTTGTCAGCTGTGCTGCTTTGTTTGTGAATGGAAGAGAGAGGCATCAGTGTGGGAACTTTTCACCTTTCATCCTGAAAGATTTGTGTATATGGGTATTGCTCATAATTGATAATTAGAAATTTGAAATAATTGCAGTGAGATAATAACTGAGAGAATAATTGAGACCTGGCCCTTGGCTATGGGACTGGTTGTGTGTGTTCTGCTCGAAAAAACCCCAAATAAACCCCCAGAAACCACAACACCCTCCAAACAAGTCAGTGAAAAATCTTCCTGATTTTTCTGAGATGTAATTTGATTTCCCTTCTTTCCAGGAATATTCCACAGCCATAGACATGTGGTCAGTGGGGTGTATTTTTGGGGAGCTGCTGACACAGAAGCCGCTGTTCCCAGGGAAGTCAGAAATCGACCAGATTAACAAAGTTTTTAAGGTAATTTTAAAAATATTTTGGGATTTTGACTGGTTTTAGAAACAGGAGCATTCGAGTAGTGCTTGTTGTTCTTTAACAGAGATTCAGCCTCAATAAAAAGTTATTTAATAAAAAGATATTTAATAAAAAGTTATTTAATCTGCTTTACCACACTTCGAGCAGGCTGAGACCACGATTTATTGTGTCTGTTTTCTCTGGGCACTTCCCAACTCCTCATGAATAAATAAATAAATAAAGGTTTGCACTCTGAGTTTATTAAAGGGTATTTTAATTTTAATTTACAGGATCTGGGTACTCCCAGTGAAAAGATCTGGCCTGGTTACAACGAGCTGCCAGCAGTGAAGAAAATGACCTTCACAGAGTATCCCTACAACAACCTGCGCAAGAGATTCGGGGCTCTGCTCTCTGACCAGGGCTTTGACCTCATGAACAAGTGGGTGCCAAACTCCAGGGATCCCTGGGAATTTCTGGGCAGGAAACCAATTTTCTGTGTTGTGAAAGGTTTATAAAATGAAGCTCAGGCTGTGTGGTTAACACTGTGTTACAGGAGTAGCTGGTGTGTTAGGGGAATGGCTAAAATCTGTCTTGAAATGGCAAAAATGGTAAAATATTCTGATGGAATTACCCTGGGTCCCTTTGGAGCTTTGTCTATCCAAGGGTATTGGGAATAATTCTATTAATTTGGTACCATTTTATTACTGGGTATTGGGAATAATTCTATTAATTTGGTACCATTTTATTACTGGACATTGGATATAATTCTATTAATTTGGTACCATTTTATTACTGGACATTGGGTATAATTCTATTATTTTGGTATCATTTTGTTACTGGGTATTGAGTACAATTCTATTCATTTGGTATTATTTTGTTACTGGACATTTTTGTATTAATTTCATATAATTTTATTACTGGGTATTGAGTATAATTCTATTAATTTGGTACATTTTATTGCTGGACATTGGGTATTAATAAAATGATACCCAAGTAATAGAATTATTCCCAATACCCAGTAATAGAATTATACCCAATATCCAGTAATAAAGTAAAATATCCAGTATCCAGTAAAAAATTAATACAAAAAATTAATACAAAATGTTCAGTAGTAAAATGATAGCAAATGAATAGAATTATACCAATACCTCCTCACAGAATCCCACCCAACTAATCGAATTCCACCCAACACCATGAACAGAATCATCCCAATACCCAGTGCCAGAATTCTGCTGAACATCACAGAACCCTCAAGGGCATTCCTGAGCAATTCACAGTTTTGGGGGTCTCAGATCTCCTTTGCTGTGCTCCTTGGCAGTTTCCTGACGTACTACCCGGCGCGGCGCATCACAGCCGAGGACGGGCTGAAGCACGAGTACTTCAGGGAGACCCCGCTGCCCATCGACCCCTCCATGTTCCCCACCTGGCCGGCCAAGAGCGAGCAGCAGAGGGTCAAGAGGGGCACCAGCCCCCGGCCCCCCGAGGGAGGGCTGGGCTACAGCCAGCTGGTGAGTGTGGCACAGGGTTACAGCCAGCTGGTGAGTGTGGCACAGGGGCACAGCCAGCTGGTGAGTGTGGCACAGGGCTACAGCCAGCTGGTGAGTGTGGCACAGGGCTACAGCCAGCTGGTGAGTGTGGCACAGGGCAGGGTTACAGCCAGCTGGTGAGTGTGGCACAGGGTTACAGCCAGCTGGTGAGTGTGGCACAGGGTTACAGCCAGCTGGTGAGTGTGGCACAGGGGCACAGCCAGCTGGTGAGTGTGGCACAGGGGTTACAGCCAGCTGGTGAGTGTGGCACAGGGGTTACAGCCAGCTGGTGAGTGTGACACAGGGGGCACAGCCAGCTGGTGAGTGTGGCACAGGGTTACAGCCAGCTGGTGAGTGTGGCACAGGGGTTACAGCCAGCTGGTGAGTGTGGCACAGGGGTTACAGCCAGCTGGTGAGTGTGGCACAGGGCTACAGCCAGCTGGTGAGTGTGGCACAGGGGGCACAGCCAGCTGGTGAGTGTGGCACAGGGGTTACAGCCAGCTGGTGAGTGTGGCACAGGGGGCACAGCCAGCTGGTGAGTGTGGCACAGGGTTACAGCCAGCTGGTGAGTGTGGCACAGGGTTACAGCCAGCTGGTGATTGTGGCACAGGGGCAGGGCTACAGCTTTGCTTGGGATCCTCACTGGCAGGGCGAGTCCAGCTTTCCTTCCCAAAGCCCAGGGAGAGTCCAGCTTTCCTTCCCAAAGCCCAGGGGGAGTCCAGCTTTCCTTCCCACAGTCAGTGCTGGTGAGTGTGGCACAGGGAAGAGCCACCCCTGGGGCTGGGCTTTGCTTGGGATCCTGAGATTCACCTAGACTGGCAGGAAATCCCATTTTTTTCTTTCTCATGCAGTCAAAAGTGGGTACAGGAACTAGGAACACTCCAACTGCTTTTAGCAATGGCAGATTTTGAAATAGCAAGATTTAAAGATTATTAATCACCTTAACTGTGATGCCACTAAATCAAACATTTCTTTCTCATCTTGAGATACTTTATTTTTGTTGTTTAGATTTTTGGATGGGTAAATTCAGCTGCCCAGCCCCTGATCAGTGCCCTGTGCTTGCTTTTCACAGGGTGATGATGACCTGAAGGACACAGGTTTCCATCTGACCACCACAAATCAAGGAGCATCTGCTGCAGGACCTGGCTTCAGCCTCAAGTTTTGAACTCAACATAAGAAAGGAGGGGGGAAAAAAAACCCCAAAAGAAAAAAAAAAAAAAAAAGCAGCACCATTCATGTGAGTGGATTTGAGTGCCCCAGTTCTGTTCTGTGTCAGGGGCACAGATGTTTTTTCCTGTGAAAAAAAACTCAAAGATTATCACAGATTCCAAGGCTCTTGTTTTATAAATCAATGTGGAGTTTAACTGCTGCATTCCATTAGAGGACTGGAGTTACCTGAAAACCCCAGGATCATCACAAACTGTGACAAAGGACAACTTGAAATAACAGTCCTGGAACAGTTTCTGGTTTATTTTTAGGGTTTTTTTTTTTTTTTTTTGTTGAGTTTGTTTTGGTTTTTGGTTTTTTTTTTTTTCCTTGTAAATTTGTAGAATTAAAATACATTTTCAATTGTTTAATAGTGTGAAGGATTTCATTGCTTCACATGCAGCAAAGTGGGATGTTGGTGACAGTAAAGAGAGTTTATTTTTTATTTTAAGTAATAAATTGTTTGTGTCTGAATATATTTGGGGCAAAAAGAAAAATGACAATTATGAGGTTTGTATCCTTGGAGAGAGCTGGGCTGGGTTTGATATTCCCTGACCAGATTTTTTTTTTGTTCTGTAAATGTATTTACAGTGGTGCAAAACAAATTACTCTATTGTTTTATAAATCAAAAAGATTTAATATGGAGACTTGAAACTTTATTTTTTGTGGAAGTTTTTTTTTTAATATATGCCCTTTTTCCATCCAGAGAAGAACTCAGCTTTAGTGGTTGTGCAAGGCCACATTCCAGTCCTTTCTGGGGAAAGAGGAGAGGAGGAATCATGTTGGAATCTCATCCTCTGGAGCCCCTGATTTGTGAAGCTGTCACTTTGTTTTGGGAACAGGGAGATCTGGAAAACACCACATTTTCCTGCAACCACAGCTGGGCACCAGGCCAGTAAGGGATTAACTCCAATCCTAAACATTTTATCAGTTTCAGTCCATTTGGGAGAGTTTTGCTGGGGAAGGGCTGTGGGGCTGCAACGTGGCTGTGCTGCCCTTGTGGTGAGCTGGGAAAAGCAGCCTGGATGTTTTCCTGTGGGTGAAAACAAAACTCCCTGTTCCCCTCAGCCTGAAGGAGAAACAGCTGAACATTTCTCATTCCAGAAGCTTCCCCAGGAACCCGGGAGTGCAGGGAAGCTGTGCAGGATTAAAGCATGACCCCAGTGCATAGTTTGGCCATGACAAGAACTGTTCCCAGCTTCCCTGCCCCCAGCTCCTCTCCAGCTGCATGGGGCACTGGCACCTCCTCCTCAGGGAGGAAATCACCCCAGTCCCACAGGGCTCCAGGCTCACACCCCTCAAGGACCAAACTGGGCACTGCAGACCCTTCATTACCAAACTGAGCAGCTCAGAGCCCTTAATTACCAAACTGAGCAGTGCAGAGCCCTTAATTACCAAATTGAGCAATGCAGACCCCTTAATTACCAAATTGAGCAATGCAGACCCCTTAAGAATCAAACAGAGCAGCTCAGACCCCTCAAGGACCAAACTTTGAGCAGCTCACACCCCTTAATTACCAAACAGAGCAGCTCAGACCCCTCAAGAACAAAACAGAGCAGCTCAGACCCCTTAATTACCAAACTGGGCAGCTCAGACCCCTCAAGGATCAAACTGGGCAGCTCAGACCCCTTAATTGCCAAACTGAGCAGTGCAGACCCCCTCAAGGATCAAACTCTGAGCAAGAAATGCCTCTTGAGGTAAGAGAAAAACTCTCAAACTACAGGAATCAGCTTGGAGGGAAGAACTGTTCTGTGGATCCTTGAACTGAACATGTTGGAATGAGGAGCAAAACAGGGTTTGTGTGACCCTCATCCTCCTGACAAGTGACAGAAAAGTAATATTAAGGCTTAGCAGTGTAATTTCTTCTGTAAAAATGGCAGGAAAACACTCAGAGTGTTAAATTTGTCCTTTTCCTGCCATCCCACTGTCCCAGGGGCTGGGGCACAGTCTGCTCCTGGTTTGCAGCATTTCACACAGCTCCATCTGACATTTTTCATACAAAAAAAAAAGTTTTTAATTCTCTGTACAGCAAATAGTTGATAAATTCTTTATCATTCAAAGGAATCTGGAGGAGTTTGATATTCCATAACACGTCCCAGAGTCTCTTTAGCCCAAGGTACCAAAGCAGCTGATGAAGAATTCAGTTGCACTGAATTGGAGGTTAAATCTAAAATGCCAAAAAACCAGCTGGGAACAGGAGCAGGAGCTGAATCCAGGGCTGGCTCAGTGCTTCAGTCTGATTCTCCAGGAATAAGTAGTCAGGATTCTTTCTTTTTTCTTCACTATGCAAGTGTAAGTTCCTTCATTAATTGCATTTGCAATGATGCTCATGTGATCTTCATTGAGGGATAAATAACCTGGGTAGGAATATTCCAGAAGTTCCTTATCTTTATACCAGCTGGCAGAAGAAAAAGAACAGAAGTTAAATATTAATATTAGTTATTTGTAATAATAGAAATATTATTAGTTATTTCTACTAATAAATTATGCTGAGTAAATGTAGAGCAGAGACTTTGCTAAAACACAGCTGAGTTTTACTCTTTATTTCAGGTGGATAATTATTAATAATCATAATCATGAGTCATTCTGGAGTTTGAATCTCTGAAAGTTGATGGGAATTTGAGTCCTCAAGTCTAAACCACCTCATGGATTTGAGCCACCTAAATTTTAGATACATCCAGAACCTGTTCATACTTCAGTAACAACCAACTAATTAAAACCTGAAAGGGTAAATTTCAATTTTACAGGTTTTTTGCAGACTCTAAAGAATATAAATATTTATATTTTAAATAAATAATTATAAAAATATTAAATATTTAACATAAAATTATAAAATATAAATATAAATAAAATAAAAATGCAAATAAAAATATATAAATATAAAATTATATAAAATATATAGTATATAATTATTATATATATTTTGTATTAGTATATATTTATTGTTATTTATAGATATACTATATATTATATAATTATTTATAATATATACAATTTTATATATTTATTAAAAATATATAACTATTTTGCAGAATTTAAAGAATATAAATATTCAAGCCAGGGAATTCAGCTTGATAGTAGGAATTAGCTTTGTGCTATATATAAAAAAAAAAATATATATTTATATATATTTTTTAAAAAATTATATATACATATGATTTTATCCTCCTTGAGCTCCAGATTATAAACTCCATTCTCCTTCACCCTGTTTTTATCATTCTTCCTCATGGATTTTGGCATATGAAGTTTCCTAGGCCTGGGTGAGGGGAGCACTTACTGGACTTTGCCTTTTTTGTGGATGATTTTCTGCCCACAGCGGAAGGTGACGTTCCTGCCCTCAGAAACTGTCTTGGTTTTGGTCCTTGGTGGGGGCAGAGTGGGGGGCACCGTTGGAAATGGGAATTCTGTGCAGGGAGAGAAGGAAATGGCAGCAGTTAAGGAGCTTTATCACCCCAAAACACTGAAATAAATACATTTAAAGCTCCTTAAATAATGATTTTGTGAAAAAGTGCCTCCTCTTCCTGAGCAATTCTTGGAAGGACAAACATGACTGATGTGCAAAGATAAAAACTTTTTGGTGTGATAAAAATCAATTTGTCCCTTTCACAGCTGTGGAAGAGGATGTGACCAGTCCAGTGTGTGAAAAGCCAGTGGAATATCTGGGTTTGTAATTATCTAATTGCATCTTTCATTAATGTGGCCCAAAAACCCCTCTGTGCTGAAGAGGCAGTGGTTATCCAGGACATCCTAAGGAATATTTTCTATTTCTTTTTTTATTCCAACATTTTTTATCTGAACTCAGTTTATCTGCCACAGCTGCAGCAACTTGCCCTGGCATTAGTTCCTTACCTGGGTCCATAAGCTGAGGCTGGAGAAGGTGATTAACCTTAATAATCCTGTAATTATCACCTTTCTATCCTGTTCTGGGAGCAGCTCCAGCTGTGCTGGAGATGTTTTTGTCCTGTTTCTGCCCCATCCCTGCAGCCCCTCTCCCTGCCTTGCTATTCCCTGGCTCAGCTAAAGCAGAGAGGAATGGGACAATTTCATGTTCCACTCCATAAACGTTGAATTAGTCCTTGTTCCAGGCCTAAATCTGCACTCAGCTACACAAAACTCCATTTCTGTTGTGCTGCTTGGAGCTGGATCACTTGTGTCACTGATCCCTGGTGTGAAATGAAGATTTTGCCTGTTCCAGCCTCACTTTTACCTCTCCCTGTGCATTTTTCCCTCCTCCCTGTGCACTTTCACCTCTTCCCTGTGCATTTTTACCTCTCCCTGTGCACTTTTCCCTCTTCCCTGTGCACTTTTCCTCCTCTCTGTGCACTTTTACCTCTCCCTGTGCATTTTTCCCTCCTCCCTGAGCATTTTTCCCTCCTCCCTGTGCATTTTCCCCCCCTCCCTGTGCATTTTTCCCTCCTCCCCAGTCCCCGGTACCGTAGCAGAAGTCGCAGGTGGCCGGGCAGTGCTTCTTCATCAGCTTCCTGCGCTCCTCACAGAAACCTTTCTTAGCCCACGCTGGGCACATGAATAACCTGTCCTTGCAGCCTGGAACAGGAGGAGAGGAGCTGTGAGAGGGGACTGAACAACCAGCTGGAGGTGAAATGGCAGAAGGAACAAGGTGGAGCTGGGATTGGGGAGCGCTCTAAAGCAGGAGTGTCACCACATTTCACAGAGAAAAGCAAGGCACAAATCTTCCCAATGAGAGGAATGGTGGATTTGTCTTTCCAAACAAGGTGCTGGTAGATAAAACCAGATCTGGGAGATAAAAGAAACCATGGGAAGGATTCCACTGATTGATGAATGAAAAGAGATATTTGCTTTTACAAATAAACTTTAGGTTTGCTGATAAACGAAATTAGACATTGAGAGATGAATGAAACCATGGGGAAGAAAAAACCCTAAATTCTATAAGAATTAAAAATGAAAAGGGAGGGTTGTATATTAGAGAGAAGTCTCTGGTATCAGGTATATCAGGAAGTCTGAACCTCTCAAGTACCTCAGAAATGGGGAAAGAGAGAAGGGAAATGTGGCTGGGAAATTGGGATAAAAAGGAGGCTGCATCCTCCAAAAATTGGAGAGACCCCAGGGAATGCCCCATGGCCTCTCCCTTTATTGGAATAAAGCAAAAAGGGACTCCTCTGTCTCCTTTTTGGACATAAACCTCTGGTGTTTGTGGATTAATTTTCCTAACACCAAGAATTTTTCTGAGATTCACATTCTCTGAACCTCAGAGAAAGGAAAAAAACAATTCTTATCATTTGCTGTGCCTGTGTTTGTGCCAAAGCAGAATGCAATATGGAGATTGTTTCCCCACAGTGGTGGTGTTTTGGTTCCTTGGCCTATCAGGGCCAAGTGTGCAGCCCCACATTTCTCTTCACAGAGAAAAGCAAGGCACAAATCTTCCCAAGAATATTCTTACCTCATTTGCTGTGCCTGTGTTTGTGCAAAAGTAGAATGCAATATGGAGATTTTTTGCCCACAGTGATGGGGTTTTGTTTCCTTGGCCTGTCAGGGCCAGGTGTGTGTGTGTGTGTCAGGACTGAGGGTGACAGTCACGAGATTCTGGGCAGTTGAGTGCTTGACACATTCAGTTTAGATGTAATGTAATATAATATAGAATAATATAGTATAATAAAGTCATTAATTAGCCTTCTGATAGCAATGGAATCCTCCTCATCATTTCAAATATCCACAATACAGGAGCCCGAGCTGGGATGTGACACCACCACTGCTCCACAGCATCCAGCTGCCATCTGAGGCAAAAGCTGCAGAAATGGAGGTCGTGTCTCACCGTAGAGCCTGTGGATTCCCCACACCTCATCCTGGGAAATGCTCTTCTTGCCCGTCAGGGTGGCGTTGATGTGCATGAGCGCGTTGGGGTTCAGCGAGTGCATGAGGCCCAGGGCGTGTCCGATCTCGTGGGCAGCCACGTGCACCAGGTCAGTCAGCCACACTCCTGGGGAGAGGAAACCACCTGGGACTGGGCTGTACAACAGCTTTAGCAACAGTTCTGCCTGGTGTAAAACCACAGGAAAGGGTTTGATGCCTCAGGTTTAGCTTTTCTATTGTTCTGATTCTACACTGATGCCTCACTCAGGTTTTGGCTTTTCTATTTTTCAGATTCTGCACTGATATCGCAGGTTTTAGTTTTTCTATTTCCCAGATTCTGTACAGATATCTCAGATTTTAACTGTTCTGTTTTCCAGATTCTGTACTGATGCCTCAGGTTTTGGCTTTTCTATTTTTCACATTCTGTGCTGCTTTAGCGTGTGGGTCTGGGCTTCACATTATGGGATGGTGAGCTCTGTGCACAGAGCAGGGAGATAAAACAATTCCTTCTTTAGATATAACTTAGAGATACAATTCATAGATTTATATATTGGGCCCAGAGCCTGGACCCAAAAACTGAGCAGTGATTCCACACATTGATGGCACTGATGAGCGACCTGTGCTCAAATTGATGCCTCAGGTTTTGGCTTTTCTATTTTCCAGATTCTGTGCTGATGTCTCAGGTTTTAACTTTTCTATTTTTCACATTCTGTGCTGCTTTAGTGTGTGGGTCTGAGCTTCATATCAGGGGATGCTGAGCTCTGTGCACAGAGCAGGGAGAGAAAACAATTCCTGCTCCAGCTGGGCACCAAGACAAATGATCCAAATCTCAGCCCAGGAGCACAAAACACTGGAGAGAGAAAAACAAGGATGGGATGCATGGGCTAAGCTGGAATGGATCACTCCAAGATGCAAATGAACAGAACTGATAATTTGTGACCAATCATCCATTTTTGGGACCACATCTTTGCAGGCTGTGCTCTTGTGCTGCCCAAGGTGGATCCATTGAGGAGAAACTTTTCAGAAATCCCTGCTTTATTCTAACTCTGTCTGGCCTCTGTTCTAGGGCAGCCTTCCCAAGGCATCAATTTCAGCACCAGAATGGGCAATGCTGCCCCAGGTTCATCTTCTCTGTGTCTCCTTGGGCCCAAATCCAGCCAATAATTTCCATGTGGTTCTAATTCCCAGCAGCAGGACCCAGAGCAGTGCCAGGCTCCAGGAGAGCTGCTCTGGAGCACCAAGGTTTGACACACTGACCCTCCTCAGCTTCCTGCTCTTTGCTCCCACAGCCCTGAGCTAAAGAAATGGGGTTGGGAAGATTCCAGGCTGAAAGAGGCTCTTGTTTGACCTCCACAGCCTGGAGTCCAACTCTTGGCAGCATGCAGCACATGGATTTTAACAGAAGGATGTGGCTGAACTATCCAATAATTTCACTAATTCCAGTAATTCCAGCAAGAATTGGCCCTGCAACCACACAGTCCATGCTCAGAGGAACAACAACTTCCAGCCCCACTATAAAACCCCAACAATTCCTACTGTCACTTCCCCAGCTCAGGCAAATCCCAGGCTAAAATCTAAACCCCAGCTATTCCACGTTCTCCCTGTGCTCACCTTTCTTCCAGCTGAACCTGGTGTTGCCCAGGATCCAATACTCGTGGTCATCAAAGTGGATTTCCCCGTGGGGTGGGAAGAAGGCGTGGGCCAGCTCCCCCCGTGGTGCCATCGAAGCAGTGGTGGGTCAGGGACTCCAGGCAGTCTGTGTGGTTGATGGAATAGAAACCTGTGGAAAAAGCAGCAGCTTCAGGGGTTTCTGTTCCCCTGGGGGTCAGGGGAGACAAGGAAATCCTCAAAAATTTCTCAAAACGCTTCATCCAGTTCTTGGACGTAGCACTGTAGCATTCACCACCTTAAAACTGACCTAAAAGACTGACTATCCCATTTGAGTAAATCAATAATTACCCCTTCAACAAAAAAAATTAAAAAATTAAGTGCTCTCAAAAAATTAGTCAAAAAACAATTCCAGAAAAATCACACCAAACCAACAACCAATTCCTAAAATTCCCCACAAAAAATCTTCCAAAAATCTGTCATCCACAGAAATGTCATCAAAAAATGACATCCACAAAAAAAATCTCCATTCTCATGAGAACATGAGAAAATATGGATTCTTGTTCTGTGGCTTTCCCCACCTGTAGATTCTTACTCTCATTCTCCTGTGGCTTTCCTCACCTGTGGATTCTTATTCTCATTCTCATTCTTTCTTATTCCCACTCTTATTCTCATTCTCATTCTTATTCTTCTCATTCTTATTCTTTCTTATTCTTATTCTTACTCTTACTCTTATTCTCACTCTTACTCTTATTCGTATTCTTACTCTTATTCTCACTCTTATTCTCCTGTGGCTTTCCCCACTTGTTGGATCCCCAGTAGCAGAATTTGAGGGCTCATTCTTGGCAAATGCCTGAAGCTTCACTGCAGGTGTTAATTGTGTCATTAATATTTCCTTGAGCAGACAAAATTATTTTTTCTTTGCCTGGCTAAAGGCAAAGGACACCCCAAACTTTATCCACGAGCCCACCCAGCACAGGAGAGCTCTCCTGCCTCCCAGATCCTGCAGCACACCCTGGAATTGCTGCAATGACCCCACCACAGCTCCCTGGCCCCGTGCAGGATCGGGGGGGGCACTCACCGATTTTGAGGTCGCTGGGGAGGTGCCTGGGCACCTCCCTGAAGCTGAACGGGGACACCTCGCTCCACATGCGGAACGCGGCCGCCAGCCCCCGGCGCGTGGCCCTGGGGCTCAGGAGGTTCCTGGGGAAGGACAGGATCCTGCAGGACACACAGACACCCGGGGGCTTTATCAGGGGCAGGGAGGAATGGTGCATCTGGCTCCATGGCCTCAGAAGGCTTAATTATTATATTATATTATATTATATTATATTATATTATATTATATTATATTATATTATATTATATTATATTATATTATATTATATTATATTATATTATATTATATTATATTATATTATATTTATTATATTATACACAGCACACCTGGGGTGTTTATCAGGTGCCCCGTGGCAGGAAGGTATGAATCTGACTCTATGTTCTTAGAAGGCCAATTTGTTATTTTATGGAGGATTGATGAATCTGACTCCATATTCTCCTGTGGCTTTCCCCACCTGTGGATTCTTATTCTCATTTTCCTGTGGCTTTCCCCACCTGCTGCTGACCCCACAGGATCCCAGCAGCAGATTCTTACTAAAGCCACAGGGCCAAGACCCAAAACCACTGGAAAGAGCAGAAGAATCCAGGCCCCAGGATGATTTTAGACAGAGCAGGAGAAGGCCCCAGGATGATTTTAGATAGAGCAGGAGAAGGCCCCAGGATGATTTTAGATAGAGCAGGAGAATCCAGGCCCCAGGATGATTTTAGACAGAGCAGGAGAAGGCCCCAGGATGATTTTAGACAGAGCAGGAGAAGGCCCCAGGATGATTTTAGAGCAGGAGAAGGCCCCAGGATGATTTCTGGGCTGCTCCAGGCCTTACTTGTAGGTGAGGTTGAAGTGGTCCCACCTGAGGTGCCCCGGGGTCAGGGTGTAGCGCCGGCTGCGCTGGGCAGGGGCTGGGCTGGGCACAGCTGGGCCTGGCACATCTTCCTTAAAGACAAAACAGGAGATGGGAGACACTCCAGGACATCCAGGACACCCGATGCCTTAAGATTTAGCCTTTATATTTATCCTTTATATTTAATTTATTTAGCCTGTATTTCTCAAATGCTGCACTGCATCACTCTGAATTCCATAATAAAGTCTTAGCCAGTGTTTGCACATTTTGTCAGACACAACAATTCCTCCAGGTCTGAGATCCAAGGACACCCCACAGCCTCAGGCCATGAAAAGCATAAATAAAACTAAATTCCAGGGGGAGAATTGGGGTAAACGACTTCATTACCTGAAGCTGTAATTGGAGGATTAACCCCTGATATGTAAATGGACCAAATTTTAATTGTGTGAAAAACCTGAGACCATCACCCACCCTGGGGCTGGAAACCCAGAGGCTTCTGAAAACCCACACAGGTTTTTCACTGCCCAAGGGGCACCTCTTGAAGGACTTTAACAAATCCCAATTTATTCTGTTAAAGCCTCTGTTCTAGGGGGCTTCAGAGTGCAGAATAAAAACTTCCATGGAGCAAAACCTGGGGCTGGGAGCAGCTCTGGCTCTGCCTGAGGGGTATCCAAGGGATGAGACCAGCCCTGCATCATCCCAAACCAGCCCAAACCAGCCCAAAACATCCCAAACCAGCCCTGTATCATCCCAGAACATCCCAGAACATCCCAAACCAGCCCTGCATCATCCCAAACCAGCCCAAAACATTCCAAAACAGACCAAACCAGCCCTGCATCATCCCAAAACATCCCAGAACATCCCAAACCAGCCCTGCATGATCCCAAACCAGCCCAAAACATTCCAAAACAGCCCAAACCAGCCCTGCATCATCCCAAAACATCCCAAAGCAGCCCTGCATCATCCCAAACCAGCCCAAACCAGCCCAAAACATTCCAAAACAGCCCAAACCAGCCCTGCATCATCCCAGAACATCCCAAACCAGCCCTGCATCATCCCAAACCAGCCCCTCTCCTTCTTGGAGAGCAGGAATGAGCCCTCAGGAGGCTCCTGGCCACAGCCAGTGCTGCAGCTCTGCCTGGAAAGTTCTCATTTCCTCCATCACTGCCCAGCTGTAAATCTGAGAAATGACTAAAACAGAGAACTCTTTGTGCAGGGAGCTCTTTCAGAGAGCTCTGAAATGCCCCCAACGCCAAGAGAAGCCCTGGAAAGCCCGGAGTGCCTCTAAAGCATGGAACAGCCCAAGACCTCCTGGAATTGTGTGTGACACGTCTGGCTCCAGCTGGAAAAGCCTTTTAGAACATGGAGGGAAATGAATGGGACCCAGTCTGGGTTTTTGAGAACTTTTCCAGCTCTGTCTCCCCTTTTTTGGGGCTAAGACAGTGAAAATTGGGCTCAAGAGGCACCAAGGCAGTGGCCAAACCACATCCTGGTGTCACCAGAGGCCTGAGGGGACAGCTCCAGGCCCTGCCTGAAGAGCACAAGAATTTTCCATGGCTTGAAAGGCTGGAAATCTTCTCCTGCCCATGGCTGACAGCCCCACTTCCCTCCCTCCTGACCAAACCTCAGCAGTTTTCTCTCCTCCAAGGAGAAATTTCAGATTTTCCTGCAGCTGAGACCAGCACCAGCTTTGTGAGGACAGAACTTTTGTGCAAATATTATATATTTAATATACAATATCTATCATATATACTAATATATTAACATATTAATTAAATACAATATAGCTATATATTATATATAGATACATTAGATAGAATACAATATATATATTCTATATTATACACATTATACATATATAGAATATAGAATAATATAACATATAACATATATAATATATATTAGCTATATTTTATAAAATATATTATTAGATCATTATTATATGTTATATGTTATATGTTATATGTTATATATTATATTATACATTGTATAATATAATACATAATGTAATATGTAATGTAATAATGTAATATATGTATAATATATTATATATTATACATATATTATATACCTTATATATTATACATTATATATATTATATAATATATATTATATATTATATGTATTATACATTTTATGGTATATTATATATTATATATTATTTGTTCTATCTAATGGAAAGAATTAAATTCCAGCACAGGGGGAACCCTGAGCTCTCCCAGCCCCCTGGGCACCAGCAGAGAACAATTCCAGCCAGGAAGAGCCTGCTGGCTCCTCCTGCAGGGAAAACTGCAGCCCCAGGGGAGAAAAATGACTTTATTTTCTGTAACTACTGAGAATAAAAGCTTCAAGCCATTAGTGCTGAACAGACAAAGGGAAAAAATGAAAATAATGTGTGACTTCTGTTTAAAATCCAGAGCAGAGCATCAATCACTGCTGGATCAAAGGAGCTGCAGGGCTGAGCCCAACCCTCCTGCTGGGCTCTGCTCTCTTTAAATTAAAACATCAGACATTAAAACATTTCTCTGTTTAGATACTTTAGATCTATTGAACCTATTGAGATCTATTGATTTATTTAGATTATACATTTAGACATTAATCTAGTTAGATCTTTAGCTATTTACATCTGTTTCTATATCTATTGAGATCTACTGATCTATTTAAATTAGACATTAAGACATTTATCTGTTTAGATACTTATCTATTTAGGTTTGTTTAGATCTATTTGTCTATAGATCTATTGAGATCTATTTATCTATTTAGATTAGATGTTTAGACATTCATCTATTTATTTATTTAGCTCTGTTTTGATCTATTTGTATCTATTTAGGTCTGGTTAGATCTATTTGTCTATAGATCTATTGAGATTTATCGATTTAGATTATTTAGACATTTATCTATGAAGATATTTCTCTATTTTGATCTATTTCTATGTATTTAGGTCTGTTTAGATCTATTTGTCCATAGATCTATTGAGATCTATTTATCTATTTAGATAATTATCTATATTGATCTATTTGTATCTATTTAAGTCTGATTACATCTATTTGTCTATAGATCTATTTATCTATTTAGATAATTATCTATATTGATCCATTTGTATCTCTTTAAGTCTGATTAGATCTATTTGTCTATAGATCTATTTATCTATTTAGATCTGTTTATCTATAGACCTATTAGATACATTTATCCATTTAGATTAGATATTTATCTATTTAGACATTTAGGTTCCAGCCTCAAACCAGAGCACACCTGCACCTCTCTCGTACACCCCCTCCTCTCCCAGGCATTTTGAGGCATCAGATCCCCCCTCCTCCTCCTCCTCCTCCTCCTCCTCCTCCTCACCCTCACCTGGATTTCCTGAACTGCAGCTCCAGCTGGAAATTCCCCAGCTGCCAGCAGAGCCAGCACGGGGAACAGACACAAAAAACCCAGCGTGGTCCTGCAGCCCCTGCTCCTCTTCTGCTCCAGGCTCGGGGAGCTTCTCCTGCCTGCAGGGAGCTGCTCAGCCCCGTCCATGGCGCTCTCCAGGGCTTTTGGGAGGATTTTTTTTGGGACAGGCACTCAAGACATTCCCTGCACAGAAAGCATTTGTGATCCTCGAGCTCACATTTGTGAGCAGCAGCTGCCAGAGCTGTGAACAACCAGTTTCAAAAAGCCCTAAAAAAAAAAAAAAAAAAGAAAAAAGAAAAAAAAAAGAGATTTTTTTAAAAGGAAAAAAAAAAAGAGCAGACTTTACATTAAGGCTCTTTGCAATGTGCCAAAGATTCTCTCAGGCTCAGCCAAGTGGGATCGTGTTACTGCAGCTGAAATTTGGGCTGGCCCAGGAGCAGCAGCAAAGTGAAACAAGCTGGGGTGGACATGAACTCTTCTCTTTAACTCTGTGAGCAACACAGGGCAAATCTGCAGTTGTCAGCTTCGTGTAATGAGAAAAAAAGCAAAAAAACCCCAAAACCAGGGGAGAGGGCAGCAAGAGGAATCCAGAGGAATCAGCCCCTTGGAATGTGTCACTGGGGATGCTCCACGTCACTTGTCACAGCTGTCCTGGGTGAAAAATGAGATGCTGGGAGAGCAGGCTGAGCTCTCTCTGCTTGGGAAAGTGCTCAGGGAGATGAGAAACTCCCACAAAAATAAAGAGCAGCCCCTCTTCTAGAAAACTTGGCTGGGAGCTGCAATTTCTGCTGGGTCTGGGTCCCAAAGAGGCTTGGAGGGTTTGCCTGGGAGGTTCTTTGAGGCATCTCCAAATCCATTCAGGGCTTTTAGGAAAAGCTCACTCAGAAATTCTCAGGTTTTCACAGACAGCTGAAAAAGCTCACTCAGAAATTCTCAGGTTTTCAGAGACAGCTGAAAAATCTCACTCAGAAATTCTCAGGTTTTCTGAGAGAGTTGAAAAATCTCACTGAGAAATTCTCAGGTTTTCAGAGACAGCTGACAAAGCTCACTCAGAAATTCTTAGGTTTTCTGAGAGAGTTGAAAGATCTCACTGAGAAATTCTCAGGTTTTCAGAGACAGCTGCACTTTTCTGTCTCATCCTGAGGTGGGGTCCTGAACTGAACCCCAGTTCTGCCCTCTCAGAGGAAAAGGAATTCTGCAGGAATTCTCCCCAGTTCCACCAGCAAATGCCAGGGAGGGGGAAGGCCATGTAAAAATTCCTTGGGGGCATCTGAGGCATTTGAAAGGTTTCAGAAAAGCCTTGTAATTTTAATAATGAAAAACGCTTGAATTGGAATTTTTTCCACCCTAGTTCATAATCAAGCCTGCAATGTTTTATTAGTTTCATATATTTGCAGCCTCAAGCTGGCCTGGAGCTGTCAGACTCAGGAGAGGGAGTCTGGGTGTGCAATTCCACGAACATTTTCAATTCTCACCAAGACAAACCACCACAAAAATCCAAAACCCAACAAGAAATCCAACAGTAAAAGGGCAGAAAAGTGCAGCAGTGGCTCAGACCCCAGGAAAAGGACAGGATAAGGAAAGAATGGACAGAATTCCAGAGGGGAGGAAGAGCAGAGGGTCCAGAGCTCTCCCTCCTGTGGAATTGGCTGCCCTCAGCTGCTTTCCAGGGATGGTTCCTCCTTCCCCAGCAGCACTGTGCCTGTGCATGGCTCTGAAAAAATCCTGCATTTGGAGCTCCACAGAGATGCAAATTCAGCCCTGGTGGTGGTTTGAGCTGCAATCACAGCACCAAGGGAGAAACTCAACTGATCTGTGCCTGAATTCTCAGTTTCTTTTAGAGCCTGCAGAGGAGAACAGAAAAATGCTGATGGAGAGGGGAATCTTGAAGGAAAAACCTGCCTTGAAATGGGGCTCCAGACCTCCAGCCAAGAGCTCTTCTCCAGCAAGGCAGCACTGGCTTGAAAGAAAAATATTGTTATCAACCCCAGAGCTGGAAGAACATTGAGTTTCAGTCCCAGCTTCAAGGGCCTCTCCCAGAGCCAGGAGGACTCAGCAGAGCGGAGGGAGATTTCAGTTCATGCACTGTACACGCTCCTCTCCTCCTGCTGGAGCAGCTCAGGGCAGTTTAATCCTGACCCAGGGCACTTTAATCCCAATTTAAGGCAGTTTAATCCAATTTAGGGCAGTTTAATCCAAATTTAGGGCAGTTTAATCCCAATTTAGGGCAGTTTAATCCCAATTTAGGGCAGTTTACTCCTGAGCCAGGGCAGGGCTTTGTCCTGCACCTTGGACAGGCAGGATTAAACTGGATTTATAAACCAGCACTGGGCAGGTGAGGAGATTTGCCCAAGGTCCATGCGGATTCTCCCAGGACCTGAAACCCTCCAAACACCCCCTCAGTGCCTCATTTTTGTGGCATTCACTTTTGTGGCATTCACTCATTTTTGTGGCACTCACTGATTTTTGTGGCATTCACTCATTTTTGTGGCATTCACTCATTTTCTCATTTTTGTGAAGAACCCAAACTTTAAGCAGAGCTTGGGGACTCACACAAGCACAGCCTGAGGGGAGCAAGAATTCCCTTCATAATGTAAAAGTTTTTTGTGGAATCCATCTCAGCACAGCTGAGTGAGTGCACAGAGCTTTAGCAAAGTGCATTTTTAGGACCTCAGTGTTCCTGAACGCTTCTCCATGCAGCCACTGAGGGTGAGCAGAGCCAAGAAAAGTTCTGTGACTTTTCCATGAGCCACAGATGATTCTGAATGGGAAGAGACCACGCTGCACATGATCTGTTTTATCTTGTGCTGCCTGAATGGGAACCTTGGCCTGCAGAGCTGATTCAAAACCTCTGGGACATTTCAGGATCCCCTGTCAGGTTATCCTGGGAGGATCAGAAGGGAGAGCAGAGTTTCTTGGAAAGCACTTTGCTCTCTCTCCCCCCTGTGCCCATCCACAGGGAAATTCAGCACATCCAACCCCACCAAACCCTGCCTGCAGAGAGCTTGCAGAATTATTCGAGTTCAAGCCAAATATTTGCTGAGAAACCAGCTGAGCACCGAGGCCAAGACAAACCTCAGTTTTTAGGGCAATGAGAGTCAGCTGAGGAGAGGATCCAGGACTCCCAGACGCAGCTGAGGGAGCCTCAGGAAGTCCTTGCTGAGCTCTCCTGGTGAAATCCCTGCTCCTCTGGAGCCACCAGGGCACAGAACCCTCGGGGACACTGCTGGGGATGCTCCCCACACCTCGTGCTGAGCTGGAGAGGGTCTGGAGTGCAAATATTCGGGTTGGACTCTGTCAGAACCCAGGAAATTCCTCTGAGGCCTCCAGCCCCTGCCCAGGGGGCTCAGAGACCTCGGCACGGAGCCCAAGCCCCCTGTGCCTTTGATTCAGCCCTTGGAAAAAACAATCACCAACCTTACACGAAGAATTACAAGCCACGAAAATTTAAGCAGAATGATAGTTTGTCATGGAGTGAAAAATAGATTTTTGAGGTTTTTAGAATGAGGACTCAGGGTCCCAAGATGGAAGATCTGCAAGCCACGAAAGTTTAAGTAGAATGAGAGTGAATTTATCACAGGGTGAAAAATGGATTTTTTGGGGTTTTTAGAATGGGGGTTCAGGGGGCAAGATGGAGAGAACTGGGCTTGTCCAACCTTTCTCCTTCTTCTTCTTGGCCTCCATCTTCTGCTGGGATGGTGGCACTTTTGGATTGGTTTAGAGTAGAAGCTCACTGTCTAACACAGGGATGGGTATTGGGAATTAATTGTAAATATTGTACACGTAGTTTTTAGGATAAAAAGATAACACCAGAGTGCCTCAACCCGACCTCTGGGTCCATGGCACAGGAATCAGGAAAATTTCCCTTAAAAACCACTCAGAGATTTCACCCTTCAGCTCCCAGCTTCACTTGGAAGCCTCTCTCCCACTTTCACAGATTAAAAAAAACCAAAATCTATTGAAACTGTACCAAACTCAAGCGAATATCTGGATAAATGTTATCTCTAGAAGTCAAGAACTGGTGAAATAACTTTCTGAATAAACCACGGGGTTATAAATAATCAATATTCCCATAATCACCACATACTCTACACAACTTGGGGGGGAAATAAAATAAAACCAACAACTCCCAGCTTGGAGGGAAAATAAAATAAATCACAAACCCACAGCTTGGGGGGAAAAGAAAATAAAACCCACAACCCCCAAGTTGGGGAGAAAAGAAAATAAATCACAAACCCACAGCTTGGGGGGAAAAGAAAATAAATCAACCCAACATTCCTGCAAGGTTCCTGTGGGAATGGTAAAAAATTGGGTTTTTTTCTGTGGGTCATGGGCTAAAAAAAGGATTTTGTGTGCTGGATGCTCCCCAGGGAGGGGAGGACAGGAATGTTTTGGGGCCTAATAAAGAGAATTTTGCCATTTTTTACCCTGCAGCCCCTCGTGATCAGCATCTGCTGATGTTCCTAGAAAAATCCACACTCTGATGAATAACAAATGAGCTGAAAGCAGCTCCAGCTGGCACAGGAAAGGGAATATTTTGCTTCACTGTCAGTTGGAGCTGCTGCTCCCAGAAATGCTGCACTGGCCTGGCCCAGGCAGGACCTGAGAGCAGAAATTTGGGGGTGAAATCAGGGAAAAAGGTTTCCCAAAACACAAATAACAAAGGGAATCCACAGTGAACTAAAAACTGCTCCCCTGGGGGTGATTATTTTGTCCCTGCTCTCTGGTGGGATGTATTAATAAACTATTTTAATATTATAATGTGATACAATTTTAATATAATAATTTAATTAATTTATATTTAATTATATATAATATTGTATATTCATAATATATAATTATATATTTAATTATAGAACTAAACTATAATATTATATATTGTAATTATATAATTTAATTATAATGATATATTATGCTATAATTATAATAAAATAGAATCTAAATAATATAATTAATTTAATATTAATAATTCATTTGTGTGTGGACCAGTCCTCTTGGAGCAGCACAGATTGGTGGGACCATAAAGGACCAAAAACCAGCAAAAAATGCAAAAACCAGCAAAAAATCCAAAAACCAACAAGAAATCAAAAAACCAGCAATAAATCAAAAAACCAGCAAGAAATCCAAAAATCCAGCAAAAAATCCAAAACCCAACAAGAAATCCAACAGTAAAAAGGTAGAAAAGGACAAAAAAAGGATAAAGTTGGCTCAGATTTGTATTTTTGAGCACTTTTGTTTTGCTGCCCCAGCAAAGATTTTGGGGAAATTTCTGGATTATTCCAAAGGGATTCCCATCAGTTTGGATTTCTAGGAAATATTGAGAATCTGCACCTCTGATTTTTACACCAAAGCTGATTCTGAAATTCAGTTTTAGGTTATTTGGGTGTTAAGTAGGAGCCAAATAAATAATTTAGGGGTTAAATCTGATCCACTTTCACAGCTTATAAAAAATCTATTAAAACTGTAACAAACTCAAGCAAATATCTGGATAAATATTATCTGTAAAAGTCAAGAACTGGTGAAATAACTTTCTGAATAAACCACAGGGTTATAAATAATCAATATTTCCAGAACCACCACACACTCTACATAGTTCCACATTTCTTCAAAAGATTTTCCACCTCTCTGCTAATGAACAAAGGGAGTAGAGGAACACTGGAATTTTTCTTTTGTTTTGTTTGTTTAAATATTGCTTCCAATATGTAACAAACAGGAGGTTTGGGCACCCAGACAAACAGCCACACTTCCACCAAAATTCACTTTACAGGATGACTGAGTGGGTGATAATTCTTCACTCAGCTGGAAAACAATACAGCTACAGTTTGTACATTCATTTTTAATGCTCAGGAAAATATATATTTTTATTTTATTAAGTTTTGCTGCAAAACAAAGAAACAAAAATGAAATCCCTTTTTTTCTTTTTTCCTCCTCCCCCTCATATCTTAATTATTACTATTTATTTTCTTTCCACTTTGATTGGAGTATTGAACACCTGCCTTTGGCATTATGGATAGAAAGCTCAGGAGTCTCTGAACACACGGCTCTGCCAAAAAAAGAAAATAAAATATGGAAGAAGAAGAAGAAGAGTGTCACTTAGAGGTCAGAAATATTGGTTGTAACAGATTTTCTCCAATCAATCAGTGTTCACTACTTTTTCTCTAAGGCACACACTCTGTCTGTAGGACTCCTGACCCCAGCTCTGCCCAGGGTGCACAGGGGGCTCTTGGGGACATCCCCCTGTCCCTGTCCCCTCAGCTGCTCCCAGGGACCCCCTCGGGAGCTGGGAGCACTCCTGGGTGTCTCTGGAACATTCCAGAGATCTGTGCTCAGCCCTGGAGCACCCCAGGATCAGCTCTGGAACACCCCAGGATCAGCTCTGGAGCACCCCAGGATCTGTTCAGCTCTGCCCTGGAACATTCCAGGCTCTGCTCAGCTCTGGAACATTCCAGGATCAGCTCTGGAACACGCCAGGATCTGTTCAGCCCTGGAGCACCCCAGGATCAGCTCTGGAGCACCCCAGGATCTGTTCATGCTCAGCCCAGCTCTGCAGCGCGCTCAGTCCGGTGCTGGCGGTGGATGAGCAGCACAGGTGAAAGGAGGGACACCCCAGAGGGGACTCCTCTTTCCTCTTCGTCTTCGTCCTCCTCCTCCTCCTCCTCCTCCTCCTCCCCTGGCACATCCCTTCTGTGCTTCCCTCCTTTTCCCAGGGAGCCAAACCCCTGCAGAGGGAGGAAGCACAGCAGGGCTGGGGCCAGGGCAGCATCCTTGGACAAGATGTGGATCCTCTCCTGGGCAGATGGGGCACAGGGAGGAACAGCATCCTCGGATGAAGATGTGGATCCTCTTGGGATGGCCTAGAGGCAGATGGGGCACAGGGAGGAGCAGCATCCTCAGCCGAAGGTGTGGATCCTCCCCCGGGTGACCAGGAGGCAGATGGGGCACAGAGTCAGGGCAGGGGAGGAGCAGCATCCTCAGACGAAGGTGTGGATCCTCCCCTGGGCACAGGGAGGAGCAGATCCTCACTCAGATGAAGATGTGGATCCTTTCCCGGACAGCCTGGAGGCAGATGGGGCACAGGGAGGAGCAGATCCTCCCTCAGACAAAGATGTGGATCCTCCCCTGGGTGGAGGGAGGAGCAGATCCTCCCTCAGACGAAGATGTGGATTCTCTCGCGGATGGCCTGGCGGCAGATGGGGCACACGGTCAGCGCCGTGCTGCAGTCCGGGCAGGAGCCGTGCCCGCACTGGAACACCAGCTTGATCTGGTCGTCGATGCAGATGGGGCAGGTGATCCTCTCCTCCATCTGCCGGTAGCGGCTCTGCAGCTCCTCCATCAGCTTCCTCTGCTCCGTGCACTCCGAGCTGGGGCTGCACTCCACCTCCGTGCTGTCTGTGGGCAGAGCTCAGCCTTAATTAACTCATTAACCTCCCCTTCTGCCCCTCCCAGTACCATCCCACTCACACTGCCCTCTGCACTCAGCCAGGGATCAAATAAAAATCCTTGGGGTGATGCTTTTCTTTTTACTCACTCAGTGCTTTGTGTGTGTTTGGGTTTTTTAAAATCCTGTCTGAGATTCCTGCCTTGGTACTCTGGAATATTCTGCTCCCTTCAAGTGAGAATATTCCACGTTGGTTGTGATGTTCTGCCCCACTAATCCAGGAATCCTTACAGGGATCCTTACTGTGTTCTGTCAGCCTCCTGGTCACACCTGGGACTCCAATTTCTGCCTAACAAATGTGTGTGTGTGTGCTTCAGGACACACATGGTCAAACAAAAAGAAACCATCTGAACACCTGTGTGGAGGTTTACATAAATGAAGCAGTTTTCATTTACATAAATGAAGAGTTTTACATAAATCAGAGTCATTTGGTTGACTCTGTGAAATGAACGAATCCCAAATCCTGCATAAATGGAGTTTGGGGAAATATTCTCAGTGCAGCTCTCACTGCTCATCTTCTGCCCCTGAATCAGTGATTTACACTGGGATTTACTGATTTATTTCACTACAGGTGTCCCATTCCTAATTCTGGAATTAGCTGCACATCAGTGGTGCAAGAAGTGATTTCCAACCCAGTCCTTGGTGACAGGGAGTTTGTCAAAGGCAAGCACTGAAATCATCACTGCCAGGGAAACCCTGCTGGTATTTCAGAGCCCTTGATGTTCCTCCTCCACTGGAAATCTGCCTGCAAATGTCCTCTTTGGAATTCCCATCATTATTCTGCTGCCAGTCTGCAGCAAAGACAAATGCTCCTGTCCAGTGTCAGGTCAAAGTGGAATTTTTGGCACGATGGAATTGCCAAGAGGAGCTCTGGCTCTGCCAGCTGTGCATGTCCAATGCCATGGGGCTGATTCCTGCTTTTTTTCCAGGCATCAAGTCACAAGATGACTCCAAGAAAAGCCCCCAGTGCTCAGTCACAGGCAGCAGGACACACAATTAAATCCTCACGTGCCCTGAGAGTGATCTCAGCCCTCAGAACCACTCTGGGAAAGGCTTCAGTGGCAACTTGCATCAACCCCATGGCAAAATCAAACCCTGCTGACATCACAGCTCCTCCTGACACTGGGAACGTGCACAGGAGATAAATCAGGGCTGAAAACATTTATTGAAATACTCCAGCTCTGAGATTTCTGCATGCCAGCCCTGCACAGACACTGATTTCTCAGCAAGGCTTGCACAAGGTGTGATTTTCTCTCCCTCATGAATTTTCACTTTAAACCACCCCATGTGAAACCTGACTGCTTTCAATGCACAAAATAAGCCAGGCCCAGGTAAAGCTCTATTAAATGTCCTGTTTATGCAGCTTGAGCTTGGCTTAGGACACCTTTGAAAATCTATTAAAATCTACTTTTTTTTCTTCTCAAAAGGTGGATAATGCAACAGGCACGCACACACACACAAAAAGCCAAAAGAAATGAACTCTTATTTGACTGGAAATCACTGATGCCCCTCAAACCAAGCCTGTGCAGGACCTCCCCACAGCCCTGCCCAGCAGGACAGGCAGGACATACCTTGTTTCAGCTTTTTGGTTATTGTCACTTGACATTTGATGCACTTCTTCATCCTCCTGGAGCATTCTGCCACAAGGAGAGATGACAATTAAACCCACAACAGATTCAAGAAGATGAGATTTGAACAACCTGAGTGTTGTTCAAAACTCTGGGTGATTGAGGCATTGTTCCTCCATGGAATGAGGTCACTACCTGCCTTCTGAGCTGTGCCTTACTCTTTTATTTAATCTTTTATTTAATTTAAATTTTATAAAATTATTTAATTAAATAAAAGAGTATTAAATAAATAAATAAAATTTATTTATTTAATACTCTTTTATTTAATCAGATCAGCAGCAAACACAACAGCTTTAAATCCTCCCTGCCCTGAGCCCCTGGAGCTGCTGCAGCTCTGGAGGAAGAGGATGAAGCTCTGGCCCAGAGTTCTGAGCAAACTCCCCGTGCTCCCTCCCTCTGTGCCTTGTGAGATGAACTTGCTGACAAGTCTGAGCAGGCTGCCCTTAAATCAGCTGAAATCCTGAGGAATGAGGAGTCAGGAGAGCCAGAGGAGAGGGAAATCCTTCTCAGGAGGTTTCTGGGGGATCAAGCATGCCAGCCAGAATTTTCCCTCTGAATTCCCCAGGAGTCCCAAGCAGCAGGTGGGCAGAACATTCTGTGTTCTTCAGAGATAACTTTGGCTGTCTGAGATGCTGAAATCATGCTGGGGTTGCCTCAGGACACAAACAGCACAAAAGCTCTGTGTCTGAGCAGGGCTGGATTTCTGACAGGGCAAAGAGGGAGGCTGGGAAGAAAACCATGAAAAAAAAATGTGGTGGTGTTTGCAGGGGCCTCAGGGCTAGGGAGGAGATGAGAACGTTGACTCCATGTTTCAGAAGGCTGGTTTATTATTTTATTATATATATATAATATTAAATAATATATAAAAGAATATATAAAATATGTAATATATAATATATTATATGATATATATTATATATAAAAATATACATATTGTATATAAAAGAATAGAAGAAAGGATTTCATCAGAAGGCTTGCAAGGAAAGGAAAAGAATGATAATAAAATCTTGTGACTCTCAGACAGTCTGAGCCAGCTGACTGTGATTGGCCATTAATTAAAAACAACCACATGAGACTAATCAAAGATGCACCTGTTGCATTCCACAGCAGCATATTTATAATTATATATAAATAGAATTATAATATTTTGTATAATTATATTATTTATACAATCTTATATATATATAATAATATATATATTTCTGTATAATTATGTTGTTTCTATAAATATAAATATATTATATATATTTATATTATATAAATATAACGATATTATTTATTTATATAAATATAGTATTTATATTATTATTTTATTTTATATAAATATTTTATATAAATTTAACTATATATTTATATTATATAAATATAACGATTATAACTATATAAATATATAACTATATAACTATATAAATGTATTTTTATTCTAGAAACAATGTGTTACTATATGCAATCTATAATTATATTAGGTAAACAATGTAAACATATAATTATTGTTCACATTTTTGTTCCTGAGGCCTCTCAGCTTCTCAGGAGAAAAAAATCCCAACAAAAACATTTTTCATTAAAAAAAAAAAGGGGGAAAACAAAAAACCCAGCGTGGACTCACCTTCACACACAATGCTGTGCTGGCATGGGAAGAAATGGATGAGCAAGGCCAGCTCTGAGCAGACCAGGCACTCTGAGGGCACTGCCACGCTGGACACGCTGAGGTTGGTCATGGTGTTGGGCGTGGTGTGCACGCGGCGAAGGCTGCAGGTGACGGTGGCGCTGTCCGAGGAAACCCGCTGATCCCTGGAAATGTCACAAATGTGAGCCACAAGCTCCTCCAGCAGTGGGGAATGGCAGGTTGAGCCTTTTTCTGACTCAGACATGGAGTACACTAAAAGGTGTTTTAAAAATTTTTATTTCATCTGTCATTGTTCTATTTCTCTAAAGTATTACGTCTTTTTTTTTTTTTGTAAGGTTATCCTTTAAAACTTGTTTCTAATTCAATGTCTGTTCTATAACATTTCTAAATCAACATTTCTTACCTCAAAGTATTTCATACTATGTGAAATTTCTGTTACATTTTAAGAATTTTCTACAAATCCATTCCTCCTGGAGCAGCTGCAGAGGGTCTCAGAGATTCTCCATCCCTCCTGCAGCATAGTTCAATTTCTCTAAAGTAATAAATCTTTTTTTTTTTGGTAAAGTTATCCTTTAAAAATTGTTTCTAATTCAGTTTCTCTCTCAACAATTGTCTGTTCTATTCTACAACATTTCTAAATCAACATTTCTTACCTCAAAATTTACATACAGATGCATACTATGTGAACTTTCTGTTAAATTTTAAGAATTTTCTACAAATCAGAGACACCAAGGCTGGGGGAAGTTCTGGTTTTCAAGGTTTCCTGAGGCTCACCTGAATTTCTGTGAGAAGTCTTTGATGATCTGGACAATCCTTCCATCTGTGATGAGGTCCAAAGGACACTTTCCCCGATGATTTGCATAATTAATGTCTGCTCCTTCTTGTGCTAAGTAGCAGGCAATGGCAGTCCCAACGTTCAGCTCCACGTTTCCCAGGAAGCCAGAAGCCTGCAGCTAAAAGAAATTGAGAAAAACATTCTTAAATATACTCCCAAGCTTCTGAGCTTCTGCTCTGATTTGCATCAAAATCTAAATAAAGTCTTAAACCTTGTACTTAAAACTTTTTGAAACTTTTTGAAAGCACACAGAGATTCTTTATGTAAATAATGGGTTCAAATTTTACAGTGCAGGGCCAGGAGTGGCTCAGAGTGACCCTACCTGGTGCTGATCCCCACAAATCAGAGAAATGTGCATTTATTTGTCTGAAATGAAGAAGCTGGAGGCCCCCAGAGCTGCAGAGCAGCTGCTGCTGCAGGCCCTCAGTGACAGCCAAATTCAAGAGCCAAATTTTGATGTGCACGATCCCAAATAATTCAAAGTCACATATTCCACTGACCTAAAGAGCCAGAGTGAGGCAGGCAGGGCAAGTAAAATTAGATGAGAAGGAATGTACAGCACTTGGAGATGGTGTTACCGTAATTAATACTGTAATTAATACTGTAATTAATACTGTAATTAATACTGGGAGGGACAGGCACAGAGCCCTCTTTAGGACTTGCAGGACTTTGGCCCTGCACTTGAGCATCATCTCCTGGGGGAGCAGGATGGAAGAGAATGCACTGGGCTTTTCCAGGCACCAACAGGGAAAAAATAGCAATGGGTGGTTGCACCTATTCTAATAATTTCAAATATAATAGTAATAGTCAATAATGATAATGATAATAATAACCATAACAACAACAATAATGCAGTAATAAAAATAATAAAAATAACGATAATAAAAATAATGAAAACAATAACACAATAATAAAAAATAATAATAATATAACAATAATAAAAACAATATATTCATAATAGTAAATAATAAATTAATTAAATATAATAAAACAATAATAATAACGGTAAAAGATAAAATAAGAAAAAATAAAATAAGAATAAAAGAAGAAAATATAGAAGAAAATATAGTAAATTATTAATAATATGAAATTTAGTAATAATAAACATTACAATCGTTAACATATAATAAAATACTATATAATTAACATATAATAACATATATAATATAGTATAACACAATATCATACAATACAATATAGTAGAATAGAATAGAATAATAACATATATAATACATAACATGTAATAAAATATATATTATAATAACAATAATATAGTAATAATATACTAACAATAATAACATAACATAATATAAATTATATAATAATATATTATAATATAATATAACAGCAACAATATATATAAATATTTTAAAATATATATTATGTATATCATATATAATACAAAAAATCACACAAAAATCACTGAAACACCACACTCTGTAGGTGTCCTGCTGGGCCTCTGCTCACCTTGGCCAGAAGGGTGGCTCCCATCTCCCCATCCCTCTTCTCCAGGGCCAGGGCCATGAGCTGCTGGCGCTCCAGGGCCATGTGCATGGCGGTGTCACCATCCTCATCCTCAGCATTGACATCGCTGCCCTGGCTCACCAGCAGCTGCACCATGGCCACGTGGCCCTGGATCACTGCCAGGTGCAGGGGGCTCTGCTTCCTGCTGTTCTTCACATTCACATCACAGCGACCCTGGAAAACAGGAATTGTACCAGGGGAGGTGGGGCAGGAATTGCACCAGGGGAGGTGGGGCAGGAACTGCACCAGGGGAGATGGGGCAGGAATTGCACCAGGGGAGATGGGGCAGGAATTGCACCAGGGGAGGTGGGGCAGGAATTGCAGCAGGGGATGTGGGGCAGGAATTGCACCAGGGGATGTGGGGCAGGAATTGCACCAGGGGGAGATGGGGCAGGAATTGCAGCAGGGGAGGTGGGGCAGGAATTGCACCAGGGGGAGATGGGGCAGGAATTGCAGCAGGGGATGTGGGGCAGGAATTGCACCAGGGGATGTAGGGCAGGAATTGCACCAGGGGAGGTGGGGCAGGAATTGCACCAGGGGATGTGGGGCAGGAATTGCACCAGGGGAGATGGGGCAGGAATTGCAGCAGGGGAGGTGGGGCAGGAATTGCAGCAGGGGAGATGGGGCAGGAATTGCAGCAGGGGAGGTGGGGCAGGAATTGCACCAGGGGAGGTGGGGCAGGAATTGCAGCAGGGGAGGTGGGGCAGGAATTACAGCAGGGGAGATGGGGCAGGAATTGCAGCAAGGGGAGGTGGGGCAGGAATTGCACCAGGGGATGTGGGGCAGGAATTGCACCAGGGGAGGTGGGGCAGGAATTGCAGCAGGGGAGGTGGGGCAGGAATTGCAGCAGGGGGAGATGGGGCAGGAATTGCAGCAAGGGGAGATGGGGCAGGAATTGCAGCAGGGGAGGTGGGGCAGGAATTGCAGCAGGGGATGTAGGGCAGGAATTGCAGCAGGGGAGGTGGGGCGGGAATTGCAGCAGGGGAGGTGGGGCAGGAATTGCACTGGGGGAGATGGGGCTGCAGAACTCAGGGTATGGGGCCTGGCAGCTCCCAAACCCCACTGCACCTTTGCTGAGTTTAGCTGAGTTATCTGCTCCTCACAGAAGCACCAATTTGTCAGACAATAACACATTTCCTGACCCAGAGATGGGGTAACTGAGAGGTGTCTGAAAAACTTTTATTCCATTTTCAGTCTCATGAGAAGGGTGAGTGTGGGGCCTGGCAGCTCCCAAACCCTACTGCACCTTTGCTGAGTTTAGTTGAGTTATCTGCTCCTCACAAGGAGCACTAATTTGTCAGACAATTTCACTGACAGTTGTTTGACAAACTTTTTCTTGATTTTGGTTTTATTTCTTACCTCTTTGATGAGAATTTCAGCCACTTCCATGTGGTTGTTGAGAGCAGCAAGGTGCAGGGCAGTGAATCCATCTTCCTTTTTGGAGTCCACCAGCTGTCGAGCCCTGGCCAGAATCTTCTTTATGGCTCTGCAGGGTTGGAGAGGTTACTAAAGATGGAAGAATGAATTTCTGCCTCTCCTGTTCAGGAGTCAGCAATGTCCATGTTTTACCAGGACACCAGCAATGAAGAGCAGTCCCTCAAACTCACAAACAATTACAAGAATACAACAAAAGCCTTCAGTTATTATTTAATAAAGTAGGGAAAAGCCACATTGCTTTGAAAATAATGAGGAGATTTATTTTTGGAAAAGTTCTAGAGGCTTTACTAAGACTCAAACATCTAAGACTGTCCAGAAACAGAGATTTCCCAGCCTAGGGAAGCATGAGAAAGATGGGATGGGGAAAGCAGGCAGGAGTTTCCTGTGAAGGCCTGAAGGAGCCAATCCAAACCCAAAAAAATGTTTAACCGACTACCCAGAACCACATCTGCCACCTCCTCAGCCAGCCAGCACAAATTAACACTTGCAAAAGGCATAAAAATGGAAAAAAAATAAAGGTAACTTACAGCTTGTTGCCTTTCAGGGCAGCATAGTGGAGCAGGTTGAAGCCTTGACAGTTCTGGACAGTGAAATCGATATTTGGAACTTCAGTGAGGATCTCAATCACAACTTTGTAGTCCAGGGTGATGGCATAATGCAGGGGGGTGTCTCCCTGGGAATCCTACACATGGAGAGCAAAGCAAACCCAGGTTACCAACCCCAGAAACCCCAAGGAAACCCCCTGGGAGCTGCTGGAACTCCTGACCAGCTCTGAGGGATGACCCAGCACAGAACACAATAAAACCTATAAATAAAAAATACACAATAAAATCAATAAGCCCTAAAAATGGGCTGGGTCCAAGTCACCAACACTGCCTGCCTTAAAAATGTTAAAAATCTTGGTTTTGGGAACAGGAGTGTGGCCACAACACACAGGAACAGCTCAGCTCTCCCTGGAAGCCTGAGCAGAGCAGAAAATGATGTAATGAAGAAGGGGCAGAATCAAAGCTGGAATTCAGGGTACTGAAATTCAGGAATATTTCCCTGTGACTTTTCAGACAAATTTGAATTCAGACAAATTTGAATTCTACAAAGCCACAGATGGTGTGAAACATAAAGAAGTATTATTATTGTTGTTAACAATGAAGGGATGGGACTATTTTTGGGCTAAGAACGATTTATTTTTTAGATAATCATTAATCTTAGAGGTTGTGAGATTTTAAAGGAGCAAGCAGTTGGCTACAGCTTAAGAGTAGTCACAAATTCTTTGTTATAAGATAATACATAATTTTTCAATCTAATATCTATTAGATTAAAATAGATCAAAATAGTTGTTACAAGGTTTATATTGCTTTTCTGATTTATTACCTTTACTTAATTTTGTTGCACTGTGCATACTTTTATCTAATGGGTTTCTGTCTCATGCCTATAAATAAGTTTCTATTTTAACTTCTAAATTCTTAACTTATTTTATATAACTACACTTTTACATTATAAACTCTTCACTACTTTACCAATAGAGTTTCTTACTTAAGGTATATTCTTACTTACAACTATGGAAAGTTTATAATTTTTATGAAGTTTCTAAGTTTATAATTTTTCTGTTTAATGTCTGTGTATTGTATTTTTACATTAATCTAAGCTTCTCTCGAGGCTGTAAATCAAATTTTTCTCACAAAGAAGCAACTCCCCACCTCAAAAAAAAAACATAACCAAAATCAAAAAATCCTCCAGCACCTCCCTGCAATAATCCCAAACTTACTGGGAGGTTGACATCACAGCTGAGCTCACAGAGGGCTCTCACCACCTCGGTGAAGCCCTGGCTGACAGCGACGTACAGGGCTGTGCACTTGGCATTGTTCAGCAGGTCTGCACTGGCCCCCTTGGCCAGCAGCACACGGGCAACTTCAGCTTGGTTTCTGGTTCAAAGCAAGGAAAAAAAGCAGATTTGAGTCATTCCAGTCCATTCTTTTCTCATGGCAAAGCAACAGAAATCAGAAATTTTGTATCCTCTCAGCCACACCCTGCTTCCTCTTGGTGTTAAAAAACTGGTTTTTTGTTTGGTTGGGTTTTTTTGGGTTTTTGTTGTTGTTGTTGTTTTGTTTGGGGTTTTTTTGTTTGTTTTGTTAGGGTTGGGATTATTATTATTATTATTATTATTTCCATCAGGGCCAGCAGGAGGGGAGGTGTGTGGTGGTGTTTGCAGGGGTCCCAGGATGAGGGAAGAGATGAGAATGTTAACTCTGTATCTCAGAAAGCTGATTTATTATTTTATGATATATATTATATACTAAAACTATACTAAAAGAATAAAAAAAAAATCATCAAAAAGCTAGCAAAGAATAAAAAAAAAAATTATAATAAAAATCTTGTGACTGCTCACAGCCTCGACACAAGTAGCTGCCATTAGTCATCAAGTAAAAACAATTTCACATGCTAAATTCGAAGTAAACAATTCTCTAAATCACATTCTAAAACAACAAAACATGGAGAAGCTGAAGCTTCTCAGCTTCTCAAGAGATAAAAAAATCTTAACTAAAAGACTTCTCATAGAATATGTCAGTGGCAGAGGTGTCCTACCCAAAGGCGGCGTAGTGCAGCGCCGTGTCCCCCTCATCGTCACGCAGGTCCACGTTGGCATGAGCCTGCAGCAGAGCCTTCACCACCTCCAGGTGCCCCTGGTAAGAGGCAATCTGCAGGGCAGTCCTGCCCTGGTTCTTGGCATCCACCTTTGGGAAGGGCAGAGACACAGAAATTCAGGGATGAGCTCGTCCTGTGCCTGGAGCAGGGTGGGAAGAGCCCAGAAATGCCACAGGGTCCGTGCCCTGCTGGCCAGCAGTGCCCAGCTGAGCTTGTCCAGAATATTCTGGAAGGGGAAGGGGGCAGCATGTTTAGTCAAGAGGGGAGAAGTGAGAGAACAGAGCTCTGTAATTGCAGAGCCCTGCTGCCAAATCACTCTGTGCCTGAGAGCACAACGCTCCTCGATACCTCTGCCAACAATTCCCTTCCTGAGAGGAAAATGGGTGAGGAAATCAAATTAAGCTTTGCATAAAGCTCTGGAGGTGCCAAGTCCCTGCTGTGCTGTGCTGCTGCAGGTACTTCAGTGGGTGCAGGGGACACCTCAGGGCTCAAGTGCTGCAGTGAGAGTTTTGGAGAACTAAAGGCACTGAAGAAAAGAGGTAAAAATAAAGGCAAAGCAGCTTCTGAAAGCAGTGGAGGATAAGGAGAGGAGAAGGAGGCACAAAACCTCAGCAGATTGGCAAGGAGATCAAGTTCATAATCAAGGTTTTATCCCTGCAGCAGTCAGAGCACAGGAGAGGCAGCACTTCCCTGGACAGGCTCAAAATGATGGGAGAGTCCTTTGGGCACAGAGGAATTAGAGGTCACTGCTGTTTTCCCACTGACACCAGGCAGACAGAGCTGATAAGCTGGAAAAACCCTGCCAAGAAATCCCAACTTGCTCTGAGTCAGCCTCAAATCCAGCTTGATCTCTCTATAAGACTCTAACAGAAACAGCAAATTTATTTATGTATATATTAAATAGAAGTCTAATAAAAATAACTGATCAGATCATGGATTCCTTACTCTTGGGACTTTCCTATCTGGGATCAATCTGAGAATAGCAGATTATTTGTGTCTCCTTCCCGTCCCCAGAAGTTTATTTATAAACTTGTATTTATTTATAAACTTAAATTTAAGTTTATAAATTAAGAAGTATAATAAATACCAGACAAATAACCACTAAATCAGCTTCTTCAGGGCTGATCCTGGGTCACAGCCCCACAACAACACCCCCAACAAAACCTCTTTTTGTTGCTCATGGTTTCCAAGGACACACTACTGAAAGATTTGGTGGTTCCTTTTTTTTTTTTGCCCTGTTCCTAAACCCTGAGCCCCTCCCTGGAGGAGGTTTTTGAGATGTGATCCTGACATTTTGAAATTCTGCAAGCACAGAAATTGTCCAGCAACGAGTCCAGCCCAGCTCCCAGCTCCAGTCAGACATGAGATAAGACACTGCACAGATCTGGGCAGCTTTTCTCCCTCCTGATTCCAACACTGTGATTTTACAAGGTCCTCTAAGGACAGGCACAGCCAGACACAAGCCCTGCCTTTCTTTTCCAGCAAATCTCTGATTTCTGCTCCTGTTTTCCTATAGATAAACCCCTCTCCCTCTCATTCTACAGCTGAAGGAAATCTGGGAAAAGCCAGCTTGGCAAAGGTGCTGTAAGGACTTCAGTTCAGATTTATTGCCACAAAGTAGAGGCATAAAATATGCACATTTAATTTGTGAATTTAATCCTTGCAGCAATTGCAATCCTTGCAGAAATTGCAGCAAAATAATATTCCAGCTGTTGGGAGATACCACTAAGCCTGACAAATGTATTGTTTTCCTCACATCCTTTTCCCTGCTTGAGTACAAAATTTAATGATGTTTTAAAGAGCAGAAACAAAGGAAAAATAAATATTTTTGTCTTCCAAACTTGCCTGGTCTGGGTATTTCTGGAGGAGCTCCCGGATTTTAGCTGCATTGTTGAGGGCTGCACAAATGACCAGGCACCCTGCATGCTCTGACTCTGTCCTCTGGGACAGCAGCTTCTCCAGGACAGTCACCAAAGTACCTGAAAAAGACAAAAATGCACCTGTCACCCCACACCTCTCAGAGTTTGAGGGGACACAGGTGTCAGAAGTGCAAGGTCAAAAAGTTTTGCAATTTCTGCCTCAAGTCTGATTTGAGCAAAGAGTTCCAGATCTGTCTGTATCAGGAAAACAAAAAAATCCTGGCAAGTCTGTGCTCTCTCCCACATGATCCTGACACTCTGAGGAAACAAAGATGGTCAGGCCACAAAAAAAAAATTCTGACCAGATGTGAAAAGCAGCAAAAAAAAATCCCCTCTGTGCACCATGTGATCCCAAACTCGATTTCAGGGCAGATTAGGCCAAACAATTGTTGATTTCACAACAGCTCCATGCACAGACCTGGGAGCATTTCACAAGAATCAGTGTCCTTGTACAGGAAACAGGATGGAACAGGGAACTGAGACACAGCAGGCATGAGGCAAATGCTGAACCTAGGGCAGAACTGTGCTCAGCAATTCTGAGGCCTAAATTCTGTATTTTCCTGTTGAGCCAGGATTTCCAAGTCCTAAAATCTGTATTTTCCTGTCAAGGCCAGCTTTGCTGTGTCTAGTAAGGCACAGCTGGGTTTTATTCTGTGTTTTCCCATTAATCCCAGCATTTCCCAGTCGAAAATTCTGCATTTTCTCCATTAATCCCAGCATTCCAAGTCCTAAATTCCAGTGAGTCCTAAATTCTCTATTTTCCTCTTAATCCCATCATTTCCAAGTCCCAAAACCTGTATTTTCCTGTCAAGGCCAGCTTTGCTTGCCCAGTAAAGCACAACAAAGTTTTATTCTCTATTTTCTCGTTAATCCCAGCATTTCCCAGTCCTAAATCCTGCATTTCCTCATTAATCTCAGGATTTCCAAGTCTTAAATTCCACTGAGTCCTAAATCCTGTATTTTCCCATTAACACTAGCATTTCCCAGTCCTAAATCCTGCATTTTTCCCATTAATCCCAGCATTTCCCAGTCCTAAATCCTGCATTTTCCAAGGCCCAGCTTTGCTTCCCCAGTAAGGCACAGCAAAATTTTATTCACTATTTCCTCATTAATCCCAGCATTTCCAAGTCCTAAATCCTGCATTTCCCCATTAATCCCAGCATTTCCAAGTCCTAAATTCCAGTGAGTCCTAAATCCTACATTTCCCCATCAATCCCGTATTTTCCAAGTCCTAAATCCTGCATTTTCCTGTCAAAGCCAGCTTTACTTTCCCAGTAAATCACAGCAAAATTTTATTCTTATTTTCTTGTGAATCCCAGCATTTCCAAGTCCTAAATCCTGCATTTCCTCATTAATCCCAGCATTTCCAAGTCCTACATTCCAGTCAGTCCTAAATCCTGCATTTCCCCATTAATCCCAGCATCTCCCAGTCCTAAATTCTGCATTTTCCTGTTAATCCCAGCATTCCCAGTCCCAAATTGCTGTGAGTCCTACATTCTTTATTTTCCTGCTAATCCCAGCATTTCCCAGTCCCAAATTCCAGTGAGTCCTACATTCTTTATTTTCCTGTTAATCCCAGCATTTCCAAGTCCTAAATCCTGCATTTCCCCATTAATCCCAGCATTCCCAAGTCCCAAATCCTGCATTTTCCCAAGGCTCAGCTTTGCTTGCCCAGTAAAGCACAGCCAAACTTTAATTCTCCATCCAGGGAAGAACACCTGGATTTTGCCACCACCCAAAGAGCTGGACCAAAGATCTCCCAGCCCTGGTGGGACCAGGTTTGTCCCTCACTTTTGGGTTCCTTGGCACTATCTGTGGTCATCAGGTTGGCCTCCTCCTCCCTCTGGTAGGCTGTCAGGCAGGCAGGGTTGAAGGTCCAGGACTGTCCCCCCACTGACACTCGCAGATCTCCATCCCCATAGACCTTGATCACCTTCCCAATGTGCCCCAGGGTCTGTAAGGAAAGAAAAAAAAAAAAGATTTTTTGCAAAAAATTCCCAGACCCAAAGCCAGGGTTTTTTGGGGTTTGTTTTTTTGTAAAGCTGCAGCTCCTGCTGTGTGAAAAGAAGCACTGGACAAGTGACACATTCACAGACAGCTCCCACTTCGAGGACACCAGAGGGTTCTCAGCAGTTTCTCTCTCACTGCTTTGCCATGGAAGGGTTTTCCAGACACACTGGAAATGGCTGGGAGGGAGATGTTGAGAAAAACTGATCAAACTGGGACTGGGGATGGTTCCTCTGGGCTTTAAAACTGCTCCTAGAGGAACCTGAGAAAAACTGATCAAACTGGGACTGGGGATGGTTCCTCTGGGCTTTAAAACTGCTCCTAGAGGAACCTGAGAAGAACTGATCAAACTGGGACTGGGGATGGTTCCTCTGGGCTTTAAAACTGCTCCTGGAGGAACCTGAGAAGAACTGATCAAACTGGGACTGGGAATGGTTCCTCTGGGCTTTAAAACTGCTCCTAGAGGAACCTGAGGAGAACTGATCAAACTGGGACTGGGGATGGCTCCTCTGGGCTTTAACTGCTCCTGGAGGAACCTGCATCCCAATTTTAGCCACGCTGAGCTGATTTTTCCACCTCCCTGCCTCATTCCAGAGAGTCAGGGAGGGCATAAGAGGACTTTGGTGATGGAAACCTCTCCCATGAGTTGGTGGCAGCCAAATCCTTTTTGTTGGATTCCCCCTTGTCCCGTTTGGGTGCCGTGGCCACAACGGCGTCACCGGGAGCCACCAGCAGCAGGAGCTGGGCAGGGACTTCCCAGCAGGAATTTTGGGAGGGGGGACAAGCCCAAGTCTTCTTGGGGAAGCTCAGGAGGTTACTGGACTGTCCTGGAACTGGAGCACACTCACAGGTGCCATCTCATCTGTCCACTCCCCATGACCAGGTTGGAAGCGCTTCACCGTTTCCATATCATCTATCACCCGGACCACATCACCAACCCAAAAGGTGTTGAGCTACAAGAAAAAGAAAGTCATAAGCTTTTGGGGGATGAAGGCAGACACACACACAGAGACAAAAAACTAACAGTGATCAGCCCCCTCCACCCCACTCCCAAAAATCCCAACAAACAAGACACCCACTGAGTCAAAAAACAGAATTGCAAAGCATAAATGCAGCTACCAAGACAATAAACACAGTTCAATTCTCTTTTAGGCCAAGTGCACATTTAAGTAGAGAAATAATTTGGAACAGTTGTTCCAATAATTTGGAACAGTTTCCTAAGTTCTTTTGCTCCAAATGGTTTATTATTAATACCAGATAAAGCATGGAAATTTTCTGGGTCCATCTCCTCGTTACACCTGGCTTGGCAGTGGAGATTTTTATTCACTCTAATAAGGAAGTTAAATGTTTGTTATTTAAAAGAGAAAAGGGAAAGCAGAGTTTATCTGTGCTGGGAATTTGCCAGATGCTCCCTTTGCTCACTGAGCTAGGAAGGCAGCAGTGTCAAAACACACTTTTCAGAGCAGACTGATTTTGTGCAAAACAGTCTGACACTGCATTTTCCACTGGTGTTGAAAGTTTTTAGCATTGTGACCTTGCTCAGGTCAGAATTTTGTGGTCTTCCAGCAGCTTCTTCTATACCTAATTATCTCTATTTCTAATTATCCACTTCTCAGAGTCCTCAAACCTCTGGGGAAGGCCAGAGCTGTGAGCTTTAGAAATGCAGCCACAAAATCAGAAGGGCTGGATTAAAGACTTGGAAGAAATCAAAGAGAAGTGAGACAAAGATGCAAAAAAGAACAACATGGAGACACAAAACAAGGAAGAACAAAAAAAAAATCAAAGGGAAATTCAGTGGGGAAAAGGTTCATCACAAGGGCAAGGCAGCTGCAGAAGGATGAGGGACTGGAAGCTGAAATTAAGAAATGCAGTTTACCTTCAGGAGTGGCAAATACAAAAGTTTAAAAATTGTGTTTAGCAGAGCAGGGTGTCCCCTCAGCACCTCTGGGGACGCTCTGAGCTCTGCCCAGGAGCATCAGTGACCTCCTGCAGCACTGCCAGCACCTACCTTGGTCAGGGCTCCAGGGTGGAAGGTCCAGCGGGTGTCACTGTTGAACTGCACCCTCACGTCCCCCCTGTCCGTGATCCTGTGCACGGTCCCCGTCTGCCCAATGAACTTGGGACAAAAAACAAAACAGGGGAAAGATCCTCAGTAAATCATCTTCTTTAATAGTGGGGGAAAAAGGTATCCAAGGCTAAGTCACCCAGCATTTCCTATCCACACTACTCCCAAATCTTTATTCTGTATTTTTATACAAATCCCAGCATTTCCCAGTCCTAAACTCTGGATTTTCCTGTTAATTCCAACATTTCCCAGTCCTAAATTCCTGTGAGTCCTAAATTCTGCATTTTCTCATTAATCCCAGCATTGCCAAGTCCTAAATTCCTGTGAGTCCTAAATTCTGGATTTTCCTGTTAATCCCATCATTTCCCAATCCTAAATTCTGCATTTTCCCATTAATCACAGCATTTCCAAGTCCTAAATTCCTCTGAGTCCTAAATTCTGCATTTTCCCATTAATCCCAGCATTTCCCAGTCCTAAATTCCTGTCAGTCTTAAACTCCATATTTTCCTGTTAATCCCAGATTTCCCAATCCTAAATTCTGCATTTTCCTGTTAATCACAGCATTTCCCTATCCTAATTCTGCATTTTCTCGTTAATCCCAGCATTTCCAAATCCTACACTTCTGTGAGTTCTAAATTCTGTATTTTCCCATTCATCCCATCATTTCCCAATCCTAAATTCTGCATTTTCCCATTAATCCCAGCATTTTCAAGTCCTAAATTCCTGTGAGTCCTAAATTCTGTATTTTCCTGTTAATCCCAGCATTTCCAATATCTGCATGAGATGCAAACAATTCTTTTTCTACAAAAAGGAGGGGAAAGGCTCCTCTAAAAGCTCCTCTAAAAGAGCAGCACATTGGGGGAGGAGGGGGATAGGAATACAAAGTGCAGAAATGCTCAAAAATGCAGCACAAATTGTCCTCTTTCCAAAGGACAGAGGTGGGCAGGGAACCCAACCTTGTTCTGCCTGATAAAACACCAGCAAGGCAAACTCTGAGAGGGGAAAAAGGGGCAAGGCACACAAAATAAAAATAGAATTGTGTGGTGCAGGGCTCTAGATCAGGTTCTGTGCAGCTCATGGTTTACAAAGAGGTAAAAAATGCCAATTTCTGAGGTGACAGAGGTTCCTGTTTCTCTGTTTAATATCCCTCTCTAGCCCTGCATTCCCCAAAAACAGGAATTCAGGAGCACAGAGATTTAATAACCAGCAACAGACACAGCAACACCCAAAATCTACTTTGGGAGTGCATTCCTGAGCTGGAATTAAAAATCTCATGGCTCCACTGGCAGCTTTGTTAAAATTCATCAGAAGATGCCAAGTCCTGCCTGCCAGGCTGAAAAAAACCCAAAAAAAGTTAAAAGATTTCAGTTAAAAGTTAAAAGATTTCAGTAAAAAGATTTCCACATTGAAACTGAAATAACAGAGTTTGCCTTGACATTAATTTAAACCTGGTTTCAAAAAGTCTCCTCACCTATAGGGCAGCTTGGGCCAGGATAGATAATTAACATATCTTATAGTTTTATAGCATTTATTCATGCTATTTACAGTAGTAAGTGCCATTTCTATCTTTATTTCCTCCACTCCCTGGGGTTTTTTAAAACAACAGGTGACAGCAGACTGATGGCTTTTTATTTAAAGGCAAGACCAAGCTCCAAAAATCTGATATGGGCTGAGAAATTTTATCCCTGGCCAAGGACAGAGCCCAGTGTTGATAAAACACAAACTTTAATTACCAGTAATGCACAGCACAAAAGAAGCCAAACAAGGAATGGATCCAGAAGAGCAAAGAAAAGACTCGTGGCTCATTTAAAAACAAACAATCCAGACTTTGTTGTTGTTGGTTTTTTTTGCTTCCAAGGCTTTTGCAAAGATCCACAAGGCCATTTTCATCCAACAAAACCTAAAAATAACTCTGACTCCAGCGTCCTATCACTAAAAAAATCTGCATTTGTGATTCAGTTCAACTCTTAAGGTCACACAAAGATGTTCTGGTAATTTCCTGAGCAGTGCAGAAGGAGGGAAGAGGCTGGAATTGCACCCAGGGAGACCCCAGGGACTCACCTCAGCCATTTTGGGATTCCAGCCCCCGTGGCCCTCCTGCATCTCCCGCAGGATGTCGATGTCCAGCAGGCACTTCACCTTGTCCCCGTGCTGGAAGGGATGTCTGTCTGTGCTCTCCTTCCTCTGCAGCTCAGCTGGCTTCCCTGGGGACAGCAAGGACAGCACCCACAGGCATGCAGGAGGCACTCACACACCCTGGGTTCCTTAAAAGGGCTGAAAATTAACTTTAATTGGGGCAGAATGGTGCAAACCCCTTCTCATGCCCTATACACTCTATAGGGCAGCAGAGAAATCAGAAAGATTTAACTCTAATTATATTAATAATTACATGATATTACAATTCTATTTTACAATTTTACAATTACAATTCTATTATAATTACACTATATGAAAACCCCTTTTCATGCCCTATACACTCTATAGGGCAGCAGAGAAATCAGAAGGATTTAACTCTAATTATATTAATAATTACGTTCTATTACAATTCTATTTTACAATTTTACAATTACAATTCTATTGTAACTACACTATATTAATAAAGCAGTGTATAATTACATAATTATAATTATGTATATTTTTATACATATAAAATACCATTTATATGTATAAATTATATTTTATATGTATAAAAATATAGAATTACACTATATTAATAACACAGCTCTAACAAGAGCCATTTTGTCCCTCTGAGTGCCTCTCAGGCTGTGGCAGACACCAGGAGCTGTTCTTAGCAATCCACTCACCCACAAGTGCTGTTCAGACATGCCCACACAGCACCCAAAATTAGTCCTCCCCCCACAGGCAGGCACAGAATTCACTCTGAGGAGTTCCTTACCCTCCCACCCATCCATACCCCTGGAATTAAGCTCCTCATCCAACCCTTCCCTCCCCTCATGCTTTTGCCAAGGTGCCCAGGGAGAGAAAAGTTTGAGAAGGGCTGGGAAAAGTCAGCCTGGAAAGTTTTATCTGATAAAAACCCTGCTTGTGCTGCTGCAAACACCAGAACAGACCCCTCTGTTTCCCTTCAGGGGAGCCAAAGATGGTCCCTGCACCTCATTAAAAGAAAAACAACCCCACAACCAAATGAGTAAAAAAAGCATCAAGTCCAAAAGCACAAGGAGTTTTCTTGGACTTAAGAGGAAAGGGGGATTGCAGCAAGTTGCCAGTACAGACATCACCTTTTCCCATCATTTTTTCTAATTTTTGGCTGTTCCACTCTCCAAACTCTCCCTTTGGTCACATTCCCCTTTTGGCTCCACCAGGAGAGTGTTTGCTCTCTAAAAGCACAGTGAACACCAGCTTGCCTGAAGAATGAAAAGCTTTGGATTGACAAATGTAACAAAAGTGAGAAAAGTTGGGTTCTCTGTAGCAGAATGGGAATTTCCTGCATTTCCAGCAGAGTCTGCATTCCTTGGGACAGAACTGTGGGGATCTGATGGTTTTAACACTGAAAGTCCAAACTATTTCATTAATCACTCTGAGATCAAGCAGGATGTTCACATACAAACCAAATTCCCTCAAATTATGCTCATTACATGGGAAATTTCGAAAATCAGGAGGTGGTTTTGTCTTCCAAACAAAAAACGGCTTCAGCGCCAATGGCCGCTCACAGCTCCTCAACAAAGACTTTACTCAGCAAAGATTTGTCTCCAAACCCACCTAATTTTGGGAGGTGCTCCTTGTAGTAGAAGCCCCCAGAAGCCTCCACAGTACATTTGAGGTCCACTTTTCCCTTGTGGCCCACCCTGTAGACGTTGGTGGTTCCGTCTGCCCAGGTGACGCTGGCGACGCTGCGGCCGGTCTCCACGTCCCAGCCCCGGATATCGATCACGCGGCCGGTCTTACCCTCACCCCCTGAGGGGAAGAGAAATGCAAATCGGGAAAATTGGATCATGGGACAACTCATTTTGGGTGATTAGGAGGGAATCTCTGTGTTAAAGTTCATTTTGGAATGATTCTGTGGAGGATTCCTGGTGTGCAGGAGCATGGCCTAGCTGGGGAATGCACACATGGCGTCATGGCACCACACTGTGGCAACAAAAATACTCAGCAGTGCTGCAAGATCCAGGATCCAAGTGCTAAAATCCACCCAGAATCTTTAAATCTCTCCCCAACACTGTCCATGTGCTGCAAGATCTAAATGCTAAAGCCCCACGTAGCATCTTTAAATGTCTCCCCAACACCATCCATGTGCAAGATCCAAGATCTAAGTACTAAAAATCCACCCAGGATTTTTAAATCTCTCCCCAACCCCATCCATGTGCTGCAAGATCCAAGATCCAAGGGTTAAAGATCCACCCAGCATCTTTAAATCTCTCCCCAACACCATCCACGTGCAAGATCCAAGATCCAGGTGCTAAAGACCCACCCAGGATATTAAAATCTCTCCCCAACACCATCCATGTGCTGCAAGATCAAAGATCCAACTTTTAGAGATCCTTAAATCTCTTCCCAACACCATCCAGGTGGGGGAACATCAAATAAACTTGGTTTTCTTCAAGCAAGGAGCTTGAAGGATCCAGCAGAGGAGGATGGATGAGGGGAGGTGGATCTGGCTGGGCACTGGGACGTGCTCTGATCCAAGAGACAACACAGTGAAGGCAATCAGGGTTTGCAGATTCCCAATTTGGGCGAGCCCCAACACTTCCCCAGGACTTCTCCAAACAAGGACAGCAAGATCTGTCTCACTGAGGAACTTCTTGCTGCCTGCAAAGTCCTGAAACCCAACACCTGAAGGAGCTGAACTCCTCATTTATCAGCACAATGCAAACTTTTTTGGGTTTTGCTGGCAGTTCTACTCATGACAAGCCCATGGCTGTGGATGGGGCAGCTCCACCAAAACCAGAGCCAGAATTCTTGCAATGTGTTAACAGATTATTTTTCACTCCCAGGGAGATATTTAAATGATTTATCCAGATTTATCCAGAACCAGCGCTGGAGCTATAGTTATCCAGTTAAATTCTGGGTTATCCCATTTAAATCCTGTTTAATTTCAGATTCAGTTATCCCATTTAAAGAAATTAAATTCTTAATTTCTTTTTTCCCAGCAGAGAGCAGCTGAGGGGTGGATTTAGGGTTCTCTCTCTGCTCCTGCTCATGGAGCTGCTTTCAGGTCAGCAGCACTGTCAGCAACACAAGTCTCAGACATGTAAATGCTGCTGTGATCTCCAGAGGATGGATAAGCTGTATTGAGAATAAGCTGATTATTTACTCTCAGACCCTGCAAGGATCCACATCCTCCCCTGAACCCAGAGCTGCAATAAATGGCAGAGTCAACTCTGGAAACCTTTGAACTTTTGACTTAATTCTTCAGGGGGAAAAGGAGCTGTAAACATCACAGGGTGTGTGCAGGGCTCTGGGACAAAGGGGCAGGAAAGCTCCCTCAGCCCTGGAGCAATTGCTGTCACTAAAATATACTAAATATATAAATATATATAATATATAATACTAAATATAATACTAAATATATAATACTAAAATATATAAATATATAAAAATATATAAATATATATTTATATAAAATATATAAATATATAAGATAAAGAAATAAATCAAATAAAATAAAATAAAAATATACTAAAATTTAAATATTTTAAATCTATATTTTTTAAATATATATAAAAAATCAAATTCTACAGGCCATCCCAGAGGCAGCTTACCATCCTGGTTGCCCCACTCCCAGTCAGGCCCACGGACCACTTTAGCCCCCTGGAAGGTCCCTTTTAGGGTGATGCGAGTCAGATTCTGCCGAGGGCTCACGAGGACCCTGCAAAAACAAAACCAGAGGAACAAATGAATTTGTTGCTGTTGCAGAAGTGCCAAAGCTCTGCTCCAGCTCAGGGCTGTGCCACAAGGACCCCCCCTCACTTCAGGGTAAGGACATTTCTGGGGTGGCCCTGCAGGGAGGCAGGGATGGAGCTCAGCACATTCTGCAAGCAGAGAACCACAGCAGCTCAGAGCAGCAGGGCTGTGGAATTCTGGAACATTCCAGGCTCCCCCAGACCTGCCCTGCACCCCCAACCCAGCACAGACCCCCCAGTGCAGGGAGAAGGAGAGGTACCTACGTGATGGTGAACAGGGGGTCTGATGTCCTGTTAAAGCAGCTCCCAATGCCCATAATGTCACAGAGGCAGCCCCTCTGCTGTCCCCAGGCTGCCACAACGGCTTCTCATCAGCCACCAAGGCACCAGAATCCACGGGGACTGTCTGGCTGTTCACTCAGGGTACAATCCACAAAGCCACCAAAATCCACGGGGACTGTCTGGCTGCTCAGCCAGAGAACAATCCTTTTCAGGGTACAGTCCACAAAGGCTTCTCATCAGTCACCAAGCCACCAGAATCCACGGGCACCTGCCTGTCTGTTCAGCCAGGGTACAATCAAAAAAGCCACCAAAATCCACAGAAACCTGCTTGGCTGCTCAGCCAGGGTACAATCCTTTTTCAGGGTACAGTCCACAAAGCCTTCATCAGTCACCAAGCCACCAAAATCCACGGGGACCTGCCTGGCTGCTCACTCAGGGTACAATCCCTTTTCCAGGTAAAATCCACAAAGCCTTCTCATCAGTCACCATGTCACCAAAGTGCACAGGGACTGCCTGGCTGCTCAGCCCGAGTACAATCCACAAAGCCACCAAAATCCCCAGGGTCCTCCCTGGCTGCTCAGGCAGGGCAAAATCCCTTTTCAGGATAAAATCCACAAAGCCTTCTCGTCAGTCACCAAAATCCACGGGGACTGTCTGGCTGCTCAGCCAGGGCAAAACCCCTTTTCCAGGTACAATTCAAAAAGCCTTCTCATCAGTCACCAAGCCACAAAAATCCAGGGGAACCTAACTGGCTGCTCAGGCAGGGCAAAATCCCTTTTCAGGATAAAATCCACAAAGTCTTCTCATCAGTCACCAAAATCCACGGGGACTGCCTGGCTGCTCAGCCAGGACAAAATCCCTTTTCAAGGTACAATTCCTTTTCTAGGTACAATCCCTTTTCAGACCACAGTCCCTTTCCAGGTCTAGGTACAATCCCTTTTCTAGGTGCCCCAATCCCTTTCCTAGGTGCCCCAACCCATGCCCCTGGAGCCAGACAGGCTCTTGGCAAGCCCCAGCCCAGACAGGGCAGCCCAAGTTCAGCAGCTGCTGCACAGGGCAAGGGGAGGGGAAGCTTCCTGGGGGTAGGGCTGACCTCAGAGCATTTCTTTTCCATCTAATACCTGCAGAGGGAAGGTGGAGACTCAGGAGGATAAAAAGCTTAAGCTTGAACTTAGTGTTTACTTATCCAGCAAATGCTTAAGTCTTTTACTTTTCTTAACCTGTGGTTTACAACCCTGTGGGGTTTCAAAAGAGGGAGGGACTATTTACGCCTTGCTGTTATAATCACTAATAATTAAAATTCATTAATTAGCCAGGCTGGAGCTCAGCAGGAGGAAAATGAAGGCCCAGTGTTTGGAGGGTTGAGATTTTGTCTGCTTTAAGCACCATCAAGGCTGGATATTGTTATGAAAGAAGATAATGACAGTGGAGGGAAAAGCTCAGCTGTAAAGAGCCACTGCTCAGCGTTCATTTTATTGCACTGTCAGGCACTACAGAATGGCTTCAAAAACCAGCATGGATTTGGGTACAGCCTCTGAAACAGCCTGGATGTCTTCACTGCATTTTGTTCAATGTTTTTTCTAATAATTTATCACAGATGTCTGAGCCAAGCCCTGAGACAAAGTGATAAAAATATAATTCTCTCTTCCAAAGCCTCCTCTCACAAGGGATGGGATTCAATGCAAAGATTCTTAGTGATAGTAAAATAAAGCACCAGGCTGAGCTTAAGATGTTTAAATAGCAAAATATCCACCCCTCATTCTATTCTTAGCAGAAGTTCCCTTTTTGGATTATCATGTAACAGTAGTCATCCCCAGCTCAACCCTCTCACATTAACCTGCCACCTCCTCTGAAATTTGTGGATGGAGACCAAAAAAACAAAGCTGATCAATTTAGAAAGCTGAGTTTCCTTAAAAAAGGAAATTGTAAGAAACTCCATCTCCTGTCCTGCTGAAATTCTGGGGCCAGAAGTGCCCTCCTTCCCCAGCCTCACCAAAATTCTGACCCTGATTCTGATGCAAGCACCAAATCTCCTCAGCCAAAGAGTCTTATCAAGGTTTTAATCTAATTCAATGTTTTGCTCCAAATACTGGGTAACAACCAAAGTTACCCAGTGTGATGCAAAAATACCCCTGGGATAAATTTAATCACTGTGGTGCTGCCTTCAATAACAAATTTAATTATGACAGCACAAGTCTGCAGCCATTTCTGCCCTACAAATTCCAAGGATATTAAATTACTGCAGGGCCCAGCAAGCACTTGGGAGCATGAACTGTCCAGAATGAAGTTGTGGCTCTCTGGGAACCACTCCCTGGGGATGTTCTGCCTGCTCAAGCTTCTCTGAGGTGCTGATTTGGGTTTTGACATCCCTGAGCTGCATCTGGAACAGCAGCATCACCCCTGCTCTAAAGAGAGGGATGGGAGATCCAAATCCACTGATCTGCAGAAATTCAAACAAAAACTACTTTAAATTTGCAGCAGCAAGCCAGAGCTCCTTCACACAAGGCATGGTTGATGTGTTTAGTGGGATTTTTCTGGTGCAGAAAGTTCTTATCTGAAGAAATAAACACAATTAAGGGGACAAGAAGCAGAAGGGATGGGCACCCTGTAAGGTGGCAGCCCATAAATATCACATTCATCCCTCCAAATCCACTGATCTGCAGAAATTTAAATAAAAACTACTTTAAATTTGCAGCAGCAAGCCAGAGCTCCTTCACACCAAGCATGTCTGATGCGTTTTGTGAGATTTTTCTGCTGCAGATTTCTTCTTCTTATCTGAAGAAATAAACGCAATTAAGAGGACCAGGAAGCAGAAGGGATGGGCACCCTGTAAGATGGCAGCCCATAAACCTGTGATAATAAATAAATATCACATAAATCCCTTCACAAAGGCACAGCCCTAAATCAGATTTTCAACTCATGGGAGACACAAACCCACATCCCTGCCAGGACACACAAAGATCCACCTCCAGAAAAGCCAAAACACGGAGATCTTGTAGGAACTACAGGCAAAAGTGACCTCAGTGCCAGAAATTCCAGGTTTTCTAATCCCTCAGCAAAGCTTCTCCTGAAACTCTTCCAGCAGAGGATAAAGGAGGCACTTCTGACAGATGGCTGCTGGCTGCTCAGGCAGGAACCAGACTAAGATCAGGATCACAGAAACCTATTTCAGGAACTGCCTTTACCCAGATTTTTTCCTTTTCAATCCTCCCCTTCCTGGACAAGGCACATTTATTGACAAAGCAGGCTGTATCCTCATAACACATTAATAACAGTGGTTTTTTTGGTAACTCCCAAAGTAATCAGGATCACAGAAACCTATTTCAGGAATTATCTTTACCCAGATTTTTTCCTTTTCAATCCTTTCCATCCTTGACAAGGCACATTTATTGACAAAACCAGCTGTATCCTTATAACAAGTGAATTTATCTGTAAAAGCTGTGGGGTTTTTGGTAACTCCCAAAGTAATCAGGATCACAGAAACCTATTTCAGGAACTGCCTTTACCCAGATTTTTTCCTTTTCAACCCTCTCCTTCCTTGACAAGGCACATTTATTGACAAAGCAGGCTGTATCCTTATAACACATTAATTTATCTGTAAAAACTGTGGTTTTTCGTTAACCCCAAAGTAATTTGGATCATAGAAAACTATTTCAGGAACTGCCTTTACCCAGATTTTTTCCTTTTCAACCCTCTCCTCCCTTGACAAGGCACAGTTCATGACAAAATAATTTGTATCCTTAGGCCATACATACCATACATGTGGATATCCTTATATCCACATCCTTATCAGTAAAAACTGTGGTTTTTTGGTAACCCCCAAAGCAATTTGGATCACAGAAACCTATTTCAGGAACTGTCTTTATCCAGATTTTTTCCTTTTCAATCCTCTCTTTCCTTGACTAAACCAGCTGTATCCTTAAAACACATGAATTTATTTGTAAAAGCTGTGGTTTTTTGGTAACCCCCAAATTAATTTGGATCAAATCCTGCTCTGGAAAGCCACAGCAGGGAAGGTTTCAGACCAAGGCTACTAAATGGAACTAAAAAGGTTCCTGCAGACAGTTTTTCACTCAGAGATGTTCACACAGAGCATTTAAAAGCAGAATATTGCACTGAGGAGATGCAGAAACCCCACTGAGCACACAATTTTATCATCCTCCAAAGTTCATTATTAGCTCAAAACCCAGCCAAAGCTGGTTCAGGGAAGGTTTCTCTTGCTTGGAGTTTTGATCATGAAATTCCAGCAAAGATAAAATATGTCATTGAATATGTCAATATAAAATATGTCAATCCCTGTTCTAGAAATGAAACAGAATAATCCAAATTACACAAGGGAAGCCCCAGTGTGAAAATACACCTTGGTGCTCATGGTTGGGGTTTGACACAAGCAATTTATCTGGCAAATCATGGCGGGTTTTTTCCTAAAGTAAAACACAAATCCATTAATAGATTAAATAAAATCCATATGAATAAATTCATTCGATTCCAAATATTCCTCACCCAAATTTCTTAGCTCAAACTGCCACTGCAGTTTAAAAGAAATAGTTAATAAATATCTCCTGCTGAGGGGGTTACTGTGTAAATAAACCCCAAATTAATTTGGATCAAATCCTGCTCTGGAAAGCCACAGCAGGGAAGGTTTCAGACCAAGGCTACTCAATGGGAACTAAAAAGGTTCCTGCAGACAGAATATGTCAATATAAAATATGTCAATCCCTGTTCTAGAAATGAAACAGAATAATCCAAATTGGATTGGTTGGGGTTTTTTAAAGTAGCACAGGCAATTTATCTGGCAAATCATGGTGGTTTTTTTCCCTAAAGTAAAATTTTTCTAAAGTAAAATACAAATCCATTAATAGATTAAAAAATAAAAAATCCATATGAATAAATTCATTTGATTCCAAACATTCCTCACCCAAATTTCTTAGCTCAAACTGCCACTGCAGTTTAAAAGAAATAGTTAATAAATACCTCCTGCTGAGGGGGTTACTGTGTAAATAATAATCATTATTTATATTATTGTCCAGAAATCAAACACCCAGCAGCTGTCACTCAGCTGCTGGATCAGCTCAGCTCTCAGAGCCACAGATGGGAATTTAATTTGGATTATTAAAACTGCACAGACCTAAATCAGAGCACACACTTGTTCCTGGATCTGATTTCCAACTCCACCAGCCAGAGCTGGTTTAGGAATTACAGCTGAAAAGAACTGCAATTTCTGTTTTGACTACAGGATAAAGCACAATGGGAGAAAATATTTGTATTTCTTGTGCTTGATTACACAAAACATTTCCCTGTGCAGCTCGCTGGCTCCTCCAGCTCCATTGTTTGCCAGGAAAAAAAACAAATAAAAAACAAGGCTTGTGAAAAACCACAGAGGTTGTGATTTATTGGTGACAAAAGGCTAGAAAATAACCTGGGTAAATTATTCCACATCTGAAATTCAGCCCAGCCCCTGCCCTGTGCAGGTGATCCAAGCAAAATGTTGGTGCTGCATGGGAATAGAACAACATTAATATTTTCTAGGAGATTATCTCAGGTTTGATTACAGAAACCTATTTCAGGAACTGTCTTAATCCAGATTTTTTCCTTTATCCAGATTTTTTTCCATTTTTTTTTTTTTCAGAACTCACCAGAATGTGCCTGAATTTTCCAGCCCTAAGAGAAAACTGATGAGCTTTGCTTTGCTGCCCTGCTCACAGACACTGATTTATCTCCCAATTACTGAGCAAATATTCAGGAAATGGATACAACAGCTCTGAAAGAAGCTCTTCAGTAAAACTCATCCTTTTAAGCCAAGGATGAGAGGCTCTCCCACAAGAGCCATAAAATCCAAATGAAACAAGAAATACAAATAATAATAAATATTTATTATAGTTATAATATAAATATAAATATAAATATAAATATAAATATAAATATAATATAAATATAATATATATAATATATATTATATATTATATATTATATATAATATATTATAAATTATATATTATATAATATTAAATACTATATAATAATATATAATAAATAAAATATAATAGTATATATAATATATATTTATTATCTAGATATAATATAAAAATATATTATATTATATTATATTATATTATATTATATTATATTATATATATATATTATATTATATTATATTAATATAATAAAAATTGTTTTTCTCTTTCTGTGCTTAAGGAACTGCCAAAGGTTTTATCTTCTACTTTACTTAGAAGGAAAAAAAAAAGAAAAGAAAAAAAAGAGATGAGTGATCTAAGCAATTATAAAATAAATAAAACTAACAATAAAAAATAACAGATTAGGAGGTCAGGAAGAGATTACCTCAAATAGAAAAATGTAAAAAAAATCAGCACTTCCTATCCCTTCAAGCTCAAATTCAGGTCATTTTAGGAGCTGAAATAGCTCTGCAGGTAAAGGTGTCTCCAAAGCCTCTTTAGAGACTGACTGGAACCCTCTGCAGGGCCTGTCTGGGGTTAAATCCCCCTAAATCCTGGATTAAATCCCCCTAAATCCTCAATTAGTGACCTGCTACAAACAGGGAGGGCTCTGGCAGAGCAGCAGGAATTTGTGAGGGACCAAAGGATGCCAAATCCCTGCCAGGGAAAGGAGGAACCTAAAGGAGGCTCAACAAAACCCAAAATCCACAGAGCATTTACCACTGACTTCTTAAATACTCTGATTTTCTCTCTTTGTCCTTTAGGAACTGCCACAGGTTTCCTCTTCTACTTTACTTAGAAGGAAAAAAAGAAAATACTCTGATTTTCTATTCTTTTTTTCTCTTCTTTTTTTCTTTTCCTTTTTCCCTTCTAGTTAACTTAGAAGGAAAAAAAGAAAATACTTTGATTTTCTCTCTTTATCCTTAAGGAACTGCCAAAGGTTTCCTCTTCTACTTTACTTAGAAGGAAAAAAATAAAATACTCTGATTTTCTCTTCTTGTCCTTAAGGAACTGCCAAAGGTTTTCTCTTCTACTTTACTTAGAAGGAAAAAAAGAAAATACTCTGATTTTTCTCTCCCTTTTTCTTTCTTCATCTTCTCTTTTTTTCTTTCTTTTTTTCCTTCTACTTTACTTAGAAGGAAAAAAAGGAAAATACTCTGATTTTGTCTTCTTATCCTTAAGGAACTGCCACAGGTTTTCTCCTCTACTTTATTGAGAAAGAAAAAAAATTTATTTCTATTTTTTTTTTTAATTATTTTGACATTCTTTTCTGCGCGGAAGGTTCCGGAAGGGAGGGGAGCACTCACGGCTGGGAGTGGGCGGTCTCGTAGCGCTCGAAGGCGTGCGCCAGGTCGTGCTTGTTGTTCATGTAGCACTGGGTGCACAGGTCGTAGTCGAAGCACAGCTTGCACTTCCACCTCATGCCGCGGATGCCGTGCTTCTTGCAGCAGTCACAGATGATGTTGGGGTGACGGACACCTGGGCGAGGAAAAGGGAATGGGAGATCCACAGGAATTCCAGGGAAAATCAAGTTTTCAGAACCACCCATTCAGCATTGCAGAGTGCCAAACCCTTCTAGAAAAGGATCTTTGAGATCCACAGGAATTCCAGGGAAAATCAAGATCTGAGAATCACCCTTCCTGTGCTTCAGAGTGCCAAATGCTTCTAGAAACAGAACGGTGAGAGCCACAGAAATTCCAGGGAAAATCAGCATTTTAGAATCACCCTTCCGGCACTCCAAAATGCCAAATGCTTCTAGAAAAGGATCTTTGAGATCCACAGGAATTCCAGGGAAAATCAAGTTTTCAGAACCACCCATCCAGCATTGCAGAGTGCCAAATACTTCTAGAAACAGACCGGTGAGAGCCACAGGAATTCCAGGGAAAATCAGGATCTGAGAATCACCCTTCCAGCACTGCAGAGTGCCAAACGCCTCTAGAAAACGATCTTTGAGTTCCACAGGAAAAGGATCTTTGAGATCCACAGGAATTCCAGGGAAAATCAGCATTTTAGAATCACCCTTCTGGCGCTGCAGAGTGCCAAACCCTTCTAGAAACAGACCTTTGAGAGCCACACAAATTCCAGGGAAAATCAAGTTTTTTCCAGCACCGCAAAATGCCAAACACTTCCAGAAAAAGGAGAAAAGGAGACTCAGGGGTGACCTTGTCACTCTCTACAGCTCCTGAAAGGTGCCTGTGCTCAGGTGGGGTTGGGCTCTTTCTCCAGGAACTGACAGAACCAGAGGTCACAGCCTTAAGCTGCACCAAGGGAAATAAAGGTCGGATATTTGGAAGAAGTTTTTTCCAGAAGGGTGATAAAGTTCTGGAGGTGGTGCAGTCACCATCCCTGGGTGTGTTTAACAAAGCCTGGATGTGGCACTGGCTGTCAGGGCTTAGTTGAGGGGTTGGGGCTGGGTTGGACTCGATGATCCTGAAGGTCTCTTCCAACCTGGGGATTCTGTGAATTCTGTGAAAAAGACCTTTGAGATCCACAGGAATTCCAGGGAAAATCAGGATCTGAGAACCACCCTTCCTGCACTGCAAAATGCCAAACCCTTCCAGAAAAGGATCTTCAAGATCCACAGGAATTCCAGGGAAAATCAGGATCTGAGAACCACCCTTCCAGCACTGCAGAATGCCAAAGCCCTGCACAAATAGATCTTTGAGATCCACTCAAATTCCAGGGAAAATCAAGTTTTCATAACCACCCTTCCAGCATTGCAAAATGCCAACCCCTGCTCCAGCAAAGCCTTTGCAGAGAGGGAAACAGGAATGTCCTGGCCATGGCCAGGTGGTGCCAAAGGCTGTCCCAGCACACAGGACAGGGACAGGAGGTGGCTGTGCCCCTGCTCCAGCAGAGCCTTTGCACAGAGAGAAACATTACATTAAATTCCTTACAAATCACACAGACACGTACAAGTAAGGTTCTAAATTACTGCTGGGTTATTTTGCCACCAACAAATCCCAGCATCGCCGTGCAGGCAGCGAGCAGAGGCTGGCACACGGGCAGGGGTGCCGTGGGGCAGGAATGGCAGTGCCAGGGGCTGTGCCCTTGCCCATGCCCTGCTCCAGCAGAGCCTTTGCCCAGAGAGAAACGTTACATTAAATTCTTTACAAATCACACAGACACGTACAAGTAAAGCTCTAAATTACTGCTGGGTTATTTTGCCACCAACAAATCTCAGCATCGCCGTGCAGGCAGCGAGCAGAGGCTGGCACACGGGCAGGGGTGCCATGGGGCAGGAATGGCAGTGCCAGGGGCTGTGCCCTTGCCCATGCCCTGCTCCAGCAGAGCCTTGCACAGAGAGAAACATTACATTAAATCCTTTACAAATCACACAGACATGTACAAGTAAGGCTCTAAATTACTGCTGGGTTATTTTGCCACCAACAAATCCCAGCATCGCCGTGCAGGCAGCGAGCAGAAGCTGGCACACGGGCAGGGGTGCCGTGGGGCAGGAATGGCAGTGCCAGGGGCTGTGCCCTGCTGTGCTCACCTATCTGGGCGTTGTCATAGAGCAGCAGGTCGTAGGCCCCCTGGAAGCCCGTGCGGTAGTTGGTCCTGTTGCCCTGATCCCACTGCACCACCACGGTCTTGTCGGGCGTGGTGGGGCTGCCCGTGCGGCCGATCTCCACCACGGTGCCCACGTTGCCCTCGCCGCTGTCCTGGCTGCCCCACTTCCAGTCCACTCCACGGACTACCCTCATCCCCACCTGCATGCTGGCATGGGGGTCCAGGTCCATGGATCTGCACAGCAAACCCTACAAGTGCTCCTGCAGAGGGGTCTCGCAGACGGGCGGGCTCAGCGGCAGCATGGTCAGCACACCTGGGAATAAAACAACAGCAATTCAGGGGGTGCCACTCCTCACATCACATTTCCCACCCAGAACGGTGGGAAATAAATCTGTTTGATTCACCGTGAAAAAGGCGTGTTTTGTGATTGGCTTTTGGCAAATATTCAAATGAATATTATATGTGTTATGTCAGAAAGTGATGCTGTATTCATTTTTTAGTAGTGTGTTAAATATAGTTTTAGAAAGTATGCTATGTAAGGTGTTTTTTAAAGAAAGGACTCGCAGGGAGATAGCAGCCACAGGACACCTGAATCTTTCAGAGAAAGAGAATTTATTGCTCTCTTATACTTCTTCCCACCTCACTCAGCCCTGAAGATGCTGTCAGGATTCCGAGGAAGAAGCTGACACTGCCCAGACAGAATCCTGTGTTTGAATGGAATTTATGCATCATGTACGAGGTGTATGAATTTGCAACAGGTTATTGCTTTTAAGGGTTAATCCTCTGTTAACCTGTGTCCTTTTTCAGGCTTATTTTGCCCAGAAAGAGGTACCCAGACTGTCCACAACTCTTTGTTCTTATTGTCTCATATTGTCCTAATCCAAATTGTCCAAATTATTATTACTCTAATTAAACTGCTATTTTTATAACCATTTTATTATTATTATTAAACTTTGAAAATTTTAAAAACAAGTGACTGGCGTTTTTCACATTCACAAATGGGAATTCTCACAGCTTAAGCACTGATGGGAGTGACAGAAAAACTAACCAGGCTTCCAAGGTTCATCAGCATCTGCAATAATATCAAAAACTTCTTCCAGAGAGCTGTGCATGAGGGAAGAGAACTGGGCAAGGAATCTACAAAATTCCAGTACCAGCCCTTGATTCCAAACTCAAGAATGAACACAGAGACACAACAGCAGCAGAAACAAGCAAGCACAGTAAATAAAATGGAAAGAAATTACCAGGAAAACACCAGCAGCAGGATTTTAGCAATAAAAGTGAATTTCAGTCAATTTTTCAGGAAGTCTCCTCACATGCATCTCATCTTTTTACAGCACTGTCAAGTTTCACTTGCCCTTCAAGTCAGTTTTGGTTTTGATTTGAGGATACAGGAAGTTTTAAAATTTGAAAAAAGCATTTGCCTGTTTTCCCCAAGTAAGGGCAGTTTTTCAAAAACATGGCCAATGTCAGATTAATTTCAGTCCTTTCCTGTTATTTATCCACGAGCTACAGCAGGAACAGGGCAGGGCTGCAGCTCCACCTGCAATAAACCCAGCAGATTTAGGGCTGGGATCACTGAGACAGGGCCAGCCCTCCCAAATGTTGCCATGACAATGCTGAATGAGGTGAACACCACACAGATGCAGCACGTCCTCAGTTCTGAATTAAATCACATTCTTAAATCAAGCAGATTCTCAAATCCTTGTTTCTCTCTTTACCAGCACAAGACAGACAAGAGGAATGTGGTTTTCAATGTGTAGATCCTGGGAAAATCTCCTGTAGCATCCTTGGGTATCCCTGGATCTTCCTCCTGAGTTATCCACAACATCCAGATTTTCTCCAAAATTGAAAAAAAAAGGCCCAAGAGGATGCCAAGGGATGAAAAATGCAGATGGCACAAGCAAAGCACCCCCCAGTGCCAGGACACAGAGGGTGGGGAGCTGGTCCAGCTGAGGGGATGTGCTCAGCCCCAGCAGCAGCTCTGGGCCCTGGGATGTGCTGTCAACGCTGCCACCCACCAATAAAAACATCTGAAACCACCAAACCCTAAAAATAAACCCATCCTCCAGCCAAACATCCCCTTTTGAATGTGTGGAGGAGTGGTTTGATGCAAAACCACCAAAAAAAAAAAAAAAAGATACACAAAAAAATGATCTTCGCTCAGCTTCAGCATCTCTGCACCTTCAGCCTCTCCTTGTCCTCGCTGCTGTGACATCCAAACACCTGGCACAGCAGGACAGCATCAAAGCCAGCTGTCCTTGTCAACTCCACATCATCCTCCCTCAGCATCATCGCCAAAAGTCACCCTGGGGGATCTTTCATTTGTTTTTGTGGGGATGGATGTAACATTGCTGAGCTGGGGGTGCACCGGCGTTCGCTGGCTTTGTGAGAGCAGGAATTATCAAAGAATGTCCTTTTCAGAGCCTAGTGAGATTTTCCCTCTTCCTCCAGATCAGAGATGAATAAAATGGACTATTTATTGCTTCACCTAAGAGGCAGAACTGCTTTTATTTGAAGGCTGCTATGAAGCAGTCAAGCAGAGAAAACCAATGGGAACATCCAACAATGCAAAATAAAGCACAATTCAGTTATTGTTACAGGGCTTGTCCCTAAAAACCACCCTACCACCCCTTCCTGCTTCATCCAAGGGAACTGGGGCTGGGTAATGGCAGTGGGAAAAGGAATTCCATGCTTAGGGAAGGAAGCAACAAATTCCACAGGGTACTGGGTGGGGATAGAGGGTCACTTCCAGCCTCCTTCCTCTCCCCAGGAATGAATGAACCACCACGGGTTTAGAATTCTCAGTGTTCCAGGGAAGGCAATGCCAGTTCCTGCAATTATTGATCAGAGAACATTCCAGGCTGTGCCACAAACCCACAAAGCATAAAGGAGGATAATCCCTCCCTGTGGGAAATGGATTTGTAGGGAATTCTTCAAGCCTGGCAGAGGGCTCACTCAGTGTGCAAACCTAGAGATAAAAAATGCTGATTTAGAAATGCCAGGGCATGGGACAGACATTGCTGAGAGAGAAATGGAACCATAAACAAGAGTCAGACATTGCTGAGAGAGAAATGGAACCAGAAACGAGAGTCAGACATTGCTGAGAGAGAAATGGAACCAGAAACAAGAGTCAGACATTGCTGAGAGAGAAATGGAACCAGAAACAGGTTTCAAAGGATGGCCTTGCAAATAAAATACTCTGGAGAAATGGAACTATGAAAGATGCATTGTAAGACCCATGAGGGGTAATTTTAGATTATTTACTTTAAGGCATTTACAGCATGGCGTGGCAAAAGCTGACAGGCCAAGAAACACTCATAATTAGGAAACAGGTGGCTTCTGATTGTGATGGTGTCAATTGTAACATCTGTATTGTCTCACCCTTCTCATGAGACTGAAAATGGAATAAAAGTTTTTCAAACACCTCTCAGTTGCCCCATCTCTGGGTCAGAAATGGGTTTAATCCAACACCTGAGCAGAACATAATCCAACAACCTGAACAGAGCAGAGCAGCTGGCACTGCCCCATCCTGACAATCCAGCAGAGAATCCTGACAGCAGACCCCTTGTGAACTCCACGTCATTGAGGCTTTGCAGGGGAATCTCCTGGAATTCCAGGCTGGAAGGGACATTAAAGCCCATCCTATTTTCCTGCTCCAAGCCCAGTCCAACCTCGCCTTGGACACTTCCAGGGATGGGGCAGCCCCAGCTTTTCTGATGCAAGGCACTCTCCATGTACTGGTGGGTCAAAAATATTGATTTTCTGTGTGTTTTGCTGCTTTTCTGCTCTATTTTCTCTAACAGCAACTATATTTGTGTGAATTTCAGGTTTTTGGCATGAATGCTAACCTTGGTAATAAACTTAGCAGCTGAAAGCCTTGAGCAGAGGTATTTGGTCCTGATTGGTTATGAAAGAACACAAAAGTGTTTATTTCTGCCTTGCAGGTAGGGAACAATAATTGATGGTGCATTGAGCTGTGAAATTTGTGTCAGGAAAGGGGGAAAACCCTGCTGAGCCTTCTTTCTGTAGGGAAAAACTCACAGGAGTAGTGGAAAAAGTGCTAAAACCCAGCAGATTTTAATTCAGTATGAGCTGGTTAATTCAGCCAGGACACCAAAGTTATGTTGATATTTTTGATGTGAGAATACGTGAAATTAAGTCTTGGAATAGTGGAGAAAGTGCTAAAACCCAGCAATTTTAATTCAGTATGAGCTGGTTAATTCAGCCAGGACACCAAAATTATGTTGATATTTTTGATGTGAGGATATGCAAAATTAAGTCCTGGAGCTTTCCAGTGGTGGTAGCTGATTAATCTGCACTTCTAATGACTTGGTAAGACTTTATTTAATGGCACTGGAAGAGTCAAAGAGCATGAAAAGAGTAAGAAATGGACAGTGGTGTTATTTTCAAATGTTCAGTGTAATTCTGGCTGATTTGGGGGCTGATCAGATGGGGAAATTGGGAATTTTGGAGAAATGTGTGATTTGAAATTACCAGAGGAAGCATCTCCCGCATGGGCAAATCTCTCTAAAGTGGAGCAATTCCACTTAAGACAATTCAAACTGCAAAATATGTGTAAAGGGGAAAAAAAAAGCTTTTTTTTTAAGTTTTTTTTCTTTTAAACATATCCTCTGTTTACCATACTGTTCAAAGAATGTGATCACCAGGCACTGATTTTTGTCAGCTGCTTCCAGCACTGGGTTCTGTTTGCTGTGGGGCCACACCAGCAGCAACCTTTGCCTCCCACCAGGTGGAAACTGGGCTGAAATATTTAAATATTGGCAGAAAGTTGCCACAATTATTGCAGCTAAAATATTGTGGGCTGAAAGCTGGAGTATTTCCCTTTTTACCAATTAACTTTTAGTGGGATTTCCTAAAACTGAGAGGCTGCTCTTTCCTGTGTCACAGCAGGCAAGGTCAGAATGTTAGATGAGGATTCAGAAATCTGGATTATTCCTTCATGCTTACTTGAAATTCCCATGGGAAACTGATGTTTCCTTTCTGAATTATTTCTGGCAGCTCTACCTGGAATAATTACAGCCCAGGCAGCATCAAGGGAGGAGTATTTGCTTCAGTGAGTGAAACATTTCCACTTAGGAAGTCAATAATGCTGAGGTTTTGAGCAGCTTTTCCCTCCTGTTCTGCATCTCCCCTGAGGAGGAGATGGGAGTGCAGGATGCACTTGGTGCCTTCTTGTGTGGAAAATGGAATATTCAGGTTAGCAAGGCATCCTCAGGGCAGCCAGCAAGGGCTGCTGCTGCTTTTTGCAGCACTGACAGCTCCTGTGAAGGATTTCAGCACCACAGGGGCGCAGCTGAGCTCCAGCAACATCCAAAATTTGTGGGAAGGTGCACAGAGAAATGTGGGTTTATTAAGGATATTCTTTGAAAATTCCTGCTCTTTGTGGGGACACAAAGAATATTCTTTGATAATTCCTGCTCTTTGTTGGGCACAAAGAATATTCTTTGATAATTCCTGCCACAAAGGATATTCTTTGATAAATCCTGCTCTCACAAAGACAGTGAACGCTGGTGCACCTCCAGCTCAGCAATGTTACATCCACCCCCACAGAAACAAATTAAAGAGTCCCCAGGGTGACTTTTAGTGGTGATGATGAGGGAGGATGAGATGAAATAAAAAAATTAAATATGGGGCAGCTGCCACTGGTGAAACCAATTAATAAAAAAAATAATAATAAAATCCTGAGTGAGGTGAAATAATTTCCAGGGCCCAATCCTCACGTGCTCCCAGAGTATATTTAACTGTATTACATAAACAGAATAAAGCAGGTGATTAATAAGCCTCTGCTCAGGGATTAATATCTTGTCATTCCAGCAGGAGAGCAGGCACAGGCACATCCTGAAACACACGGGAGGAAATGCTAAAAATAACCAGCCAGGCTCAGTCCCCACCAAGCATTTTATCTCTGCAATCAACACCTGGCCTTTACAAATGCCAGCCCATTGATCTGTTTTGCCCAAACTGAATTTTCCATTTCGTTTTTACACTGGTTGTGTTCTGGCACTGAGTTGTTTCTTTCCCTTTCAGTAATATTTGAGGGGTTCCCACTCTGTTTTTTCATCTATTTCTTCACCTTGTTAAAGGATGTAGGTCTAAAGGAAGGACCAACAAATTTATTAATATTCAGGAGCTTTGTGCAAACTCTTCATTCCAGCATTCTGGTTTCAGAAAAAATGGACATAAACCAGTAAATGTATTAATTTCACCTTGTAAATTTATTAATTTCACCTTGTAAATTTTTTAATTTCACCTTGTTAAAGGATGTAGCTCTAAAGGAAGCACCAGTAAATTTAATATGCAGGAGCTTTGTGCAAACTCTTCATTCCAGCATTTATTAATTTCACTTTGTTAAAGGATTGTAGGTCTAAAGGAAGCACCAGTAAATTTATTAATATTCAGGAGCTTTGTGCAAACTCTTCATTCCAGCATTCTGGTTTCATAAAAAATGGACATAAACCAGTAAATGTATTAATTTCACCTTGTAAATTTATTAATTTCACCTTGTTAAAGGATGTAGGTCTAAAGGAAGCACCAGAAAATTTAATATTCAGGAGCTTTGTGCAAACTCTTCATTCCAGCATTCTGTTTTCCTAAAAAATGGACATAAACCTCAGAATAAATGATCTAAATAAATGATCTCCCACCTAAAGGTGGAAAAAGTGAGAGAGAAGTTACACATCTTAAATTTTGGGTTCGTTGTGTGTGAGTATGGCAGGACCCAAAAGCTGCACTGAGCTGGCCTTGAACCTTCCATTTAACTCAGATTTCAACCCCCCTGTGATGACCACAGGCACAGAAAAGTGAACCTGCTCCAAAAATGTAACACTGATCTGCACTAAAGCCCAACTTGGCTTTGTCACTGAGAGCTGTGCACCAAAAAGGGCTTTTTGTCAGCAGTGAGTACCAGAATTAATTAAACAGAAAGTGACAGTGATCACCCAGGAGCAAAGACACAGCAGAGGGTTTTTCATGAATCAGCTCCCTGCTAACTGCAGGACTAAGCCATGGAATGAATCTGGATTGCACCATGGTCAATATTTGCTTTCAAGCACTGAAATGCAAACAGCACCTTTAGGAAACACCAGCAGAAACCACAAATAAGCTGTGGCACAGCACAGGGCACTGGGCTTGGCTGGGATTCCTTCATTTCCTTCCCTGCTCTGGGTTTGTGACCGAAACAGGGCTGACAGGGGGGTTAAACTGGGGCTGAACAATCCAAACCTTTCCTGGTTTTCCCACTGAGGCTCAGGGTGCACAGGAATTTGGAAAGGAGCACCCCAAGGTGCTCAGCAAAAAACAAAAATGGGGGAAGAAATAGAAAAGGAGAATGTCTGGAGTCTCTTTGCCTCTCAAAACAATCCTTGCACCTGAGGAATTCCTTAATTTCACCTTTCCAGTCCTGTTCCCTTCCTGCCAGGGTTAACCCACCCCACACAGAAAGGTCAGGGATGCTCAAAATTCACATTTCCACATCAACATCAATCAAACCCCACAAAAGCACAAGTTCCCCCTACCAGCTCCTGCTCCACAGGAAAACTTCAGGCCCCAAACTGCTGAGATCAGTGCTCGTGTGGCCAGTGGAGAATTAAAAGTGATTGCAAGTGAAAGTTCACACAGGGAGCACCCCAAGTGACCACAGGTGCTCAGCAAAAAAAAATGGGGGAAGAAATATGAATGTTTGGAATCTCTTTGCCTTCCCAAGCAATCGTTACACCTGAGGAATTCCTTAATTTCACCTTTCCAGTCCTGTTCCCTGCCTGCCAGGGTTAACCCACCCCACACAGCAAAGTGGAATATCTCCTGCCAGCTCAGAGATGCTCAAAATTCACATTTCCACATCAACATCAATCAAACCCCACAAAAGCACAAGTTCCCCCTACGAGCTCCTGCTCCACAAGAAAACTTCAGGCTCCAAACTGCTGAGATCAGTGCTCGTGTGGCCAGTGGAGAATTAAAAGTGATTGCAAGTGAAAGTTCACACTGGGCATCTCGTGGATCTCTCTTATTACATCCCATGAGATAATTGCTCATTGCTCATGATGAAATTTCCTTCTGGCTTTTGATGAACTGTGTTCTTTCCAGGAGGGAGGAAAAACAGCTCCAGCCATTTGCTTTAATTGGAGCTGACAGTTTGCAGATTTGAGCCTGGAGCCTTGAAAAAGCTCAGCAGCTGATGAGAATCCACTTTTTCCTCAATAGCAGATCTCTTGAGTTAAGTTTATATTGCTTTACAATAAAAACAAATACTCCCTGCCCACACACACAAGCACTAGGTAATGTTGTTTAAGGAAAAAAAACCCAATTATTTGCTAAGTTTGAATGAAGGTCTTTGCATAGAAAAAAAAGGGAGAATGGTATTTAAACTTTTCCATGGAAGATCTCTGTGGAAAAAAACCAAAAACTTCAATAATTATTGCATTGAGTGATTCTTCTGCATTTCCTACCAGGAATCACCAACTCTTTTCTAGCCCTTGGCACTAAGAGGTCAACAATCAACCATTTGCATCCCTTTTTTCTATGCCCAGAACAGTGACAAAGCCACAATATTAAAAAAAAAAAACAGTTTAATAAAGTCAAATACAACCACCCAGGGCAGCTGGAAAATCTCCACTGCCCTAAGAAGAAGTTAACAGATCCATCAGGAAGGGTTTCAGTGCCCTTTATCATGCCTTGTGGAGAAGGATGGACTAGGTGGCCTCAGCAAAATCCCTTCCAGAACTATTTTCAATCATCTAGAAATAGAGGATCAGACAGAAACATATTCCAACAGTGAGAAATCTGTCTTGGCAGAGGATTTCAGCTGTGCTCTTCCTTGACATTGCTCTAATATATTTCTCAGAGGCAAGAAGATCATCTGGCCCAGAGCTGATGGTGTGGAGCCCTGGTAAAGCTCAGGTCTGCATCTCTCTCACACCAGCTATCAACTCCTATTTACCACTAAAATCTGAGTTCAAGCATTTAAAAGTTCATAAATCCCCAATCTAATGACATGATTGCCTTGCCTGTCCATAAAGTCAGTAAGTGTCCCCCAAAAGTCATTCAAAAGTCAAAATCCTGATTCACTGCAGGAGTGAAAAAATCAAGAGGAATTAACTCTGATGTCCTGAGCTGGTTGAACAGTGGGGCTGAGGAAACACAGAGCTGTGGCTCACAGACTCTGGGACCCTCAGCACTGGTGGCACAAGGGGATTATTAACAACCCTCTGAGTTAGGAACACAACTTTTCCTCCTCCTCCAATTTTTCCAAACGAAAAGCAGCTCCTTCAGCCTGGCACGAGGGAGCTGGAGCATAAAACCTGCTGGATCCCTGATGAGCCTTGATAGCTCATCCTACCAACTTGAGATTCCCCTTCAGGCTCCCAGAAGGGTCAGCACTGCACTCCTGCCCGCTTTCAGCCTGCAACTTGCCCTTTGTGTGCTCTGAAAGCAGATCAGGAGCTTAAAATCTAATCTCTGCTGACATGCCTTTGGCCAGGCAGCCGTGTGGGAGCAGAACAAAGTGAGGAGGAGCTCTTGTTTCCTTACTCTGTAAGGTTTGAGGGGCACCATGTCCATCAGTTCACCTCCAGGTCTGTGCATCTCACAAACCCAAATATTTCTTTTGTGCTCTGGGGATTCTGGAGAATCCAAGAGCACCCAGCAGATGGGAAATGCACAAGAGGTACACGTGGGACTGGTGGCAGAGCCAGGAACAAAGCTCATCCCAACTCCAAGTTCTGCTCTCCACGGCCTGGTCACAGGAAAAGAAGGACGTTCCAACCCCTGATGCAGCATGCATCCCTAATTCCCTTGGGATTCCATCAGGGAATGTGGCTCAAGGTCTAGGATCAATCAGCTGAATATCCTGCCAGCACATCAATGGAACTTCACTGATTCCATATTCCAAACTAAATTCTGGAGTACTTCTCCTATGATCTTGGAAATTTCAAACACTACTACAGAGGGAAAATAAATATTGAAATTCTGCAAATCTCCCACAAAACAACAGACTGCACTTTCTCTTTGTTTAAGGAGAATTCAAGGATCTCTCTCCCATCAGAGCTTCCAGGGAGAGTGTATGGAAAGGTGAGAAAACACTGTATTACAATTCTGGCCCCTCCAAAAACACCCTTGACAAGCCATGAGTTAGAATCCCTGAAAACCAGCCAGAACTCAAACAGGACTCTCCATTCTCTCCCTGGAAAACAGGAACTGAAGGGAAAGGGCAGGACCAGAGCTGCCATTCAGCACAGCCCTGAATCCTGCCTGAGCCCAGGAGCACTTCTGGAGCAGGGATGATGAGCAAGGCAAACAGATTTGATGGGAACAGGCAGGGACAACACGGCCTCAAAGCCTTCAACTCCAGAGAAACCACCAGGAGCAGCCTCTGTGAGCAGCAAAATCAAACCTGCACAAACAGCAGGCAGGAGATGAGCTCCTTTCTGAGGCAGCAGCCACAGCTCTGAGCATGCTGTGCTCCTGGAGCCACCCACTTCCACATCAAGGCAGCTGAAAAAGCCATGGACATCCCTCTTCCCAAGAAAAAGGGAAGGAGACAACTGCAACCACCTCACTTACAGCACTCCCACGGTTTTTTTTGCAGTTTCCCAGACGTTTGACAAAGTTTTTGAGGAAAAGGCATTCCAGTTCTTCCAAACAATCCCAGCAGTGCCCATTGCAGACCAAAGCAGGATAATAACAGATTCTTCATGCACGAATTTGGCACAGGATTTTCGCAGCCACAGAGCTCCAAACATGCACTCAAAATAAATGTCAAAACATATGATGTACGGCAAAATCAGAATAAGCAGAGAATTGTGCTGAGCCAAGTATCACACAAATACGAAGCTCCTTCTGATGGCAGTGACTCACAGAGCTGTGCTGTGCAAAGAGGAAGGCATGGGAAACACAATCACCTTTGTGAAGCCTAAAAATGAAATAACTCTTCAATAAAACAGAGCCTGTGGTGATGCTGTTAAATGACAGTCTGTTAATAATGCTGCAGGCACCCTAAAGAACTCCTGCACAGAATTAAATCAGTCTGAAAAACAAACACAAGGTACTGAGGATACACCAGTGGTAGAGCTGAGACTACACAGAGTTACCCAAATACTGCCCTGTAAGTCAAAAAAGAACTTTTTAAAGGAGCCACACTGTGCCCAAAAGATGTCACCTGCTCCAGGCACAAACCTAGACACCTACAACTCAGAGCAGAAAGCAAAGCTCAAAGCAGGGCAAGAACCTCTCCAGCACTGCCAAGGCTGTGGAAGGTTCCCTTTTCACATCTCCATTATCTTCTTATCACACAGCATCATTCCCACCATAAAAATGGGGGATGTGGGTTATTTACAGCGGCTGCATCCCTTGACAATTCACTCCTCCAGATCCTGAAACTATGAATGAAAAATTCAACAGGTAATCAAGCACGGAGGAAGGTCCTAGAAGGATGAACAACTGCATCATTCTTCACAGCAAGCAGTTTCAGGAAAGCAGGGAGTTGCTAAACAGAGGAGAAATAAAAATGGTATCTCATTTGAGCCAAATACACTCCTCCTATAGCAACAGAGAAGTGCAGAGGATGTCATGGGGCTCTTAGCCAAAAAGAGAGAAGGTTCAGCACTAAAGCCAAGCTCAAGTGACCTCCATGAAGGTGAGCCAGGGCTCACTTGCTTCCCAGCGAGGTAGAAATCAGAATTGTGACATTCAGAAAGTAATTCTGCAGCTGAGCATGGGCAGTGAAATGAGAGCAAACACCTCCAGTGCCTCCAGTGCAGCTGCACCAACTTCTCCGGCTTTATTCTGGGTTTATTCAGGGTTTATTCTGGCCTCCATTCAGGCAGACTGGAAATACAGAAACACGCGAGAGAAAAAGCCACACGTGCCTCAGCTCCGAGCTTCCTTCCTCACACACTCCAGGGAAAACGGAATTCCCGGCAGGAATGAGCGCTCCCCGCTCAGGCAGCCAGGCCTCACCTGCGGGACCTGTCGGGAACAGGACGGAGCTCACACCCTGCAGGGAAACACCGGCAGGGCTGGAGCACAGCGGGGCCGGGGCGGCCCCAGGCCCGGCTAAATGGGCCGGAACCACCCGGGATAAACCGGTCTCAATCCCGGCTAAAGGTACTGGAACCACTCGGGCTACAGCGGCCGGAACCACCCGGGCTACAGCGGCCTCAATCCCGGCTAAAGGTGCTGGAACCAGCCCGGGCTAAAGCAGCCAGAACCACACGGGATAAACTGGCCCCAATCCCGGCTAAAGGCGCTGGAACCACCCAGGCTACAGCGGCCTCAATCTCGGTTGACGGGGCCAGAACCATCCAGGTAAAGGAGCCTTAATCCTGGCTACAGCTGCCAGAAGCACCGGGGTTAAAGCTGCCAGAACCACCCGGGTTGAAGGGGCCAGAACCATGCCGGTAAAGGGGCCTTAATCCCGGCTACAGCTGCCAGAAGCACCCGGGTTTAAAGGGGCCAGAACCACCCCGACAGAGGGGCCAGAATCACGCCGGCTAAAGCGGCCCCAATCCCAGCTAAAGGGACCAGAACCACCCCGGTAAAGGAGCCAGAACCACTCCAGCTAAAGGTGCCAGAACCACCCGGTCCCTTCCAGCTGCCCTATCCCTAGGGGAACACCCCGGGGAAAGCCAGGCACGTACCTCAGCGCCAAGGCAGAGCCGAGGATCCCCAGAGCCACAAACCCAGCGCTGCGCTCGCCGCCGTCCCTCCTCCATGCCCACAGAGGCGCCCGGGCGGGCGGAGAACGCGGGTGAAGCTGGGCACCGGCGCTGGGATCCGCCCTTATCCCGGTACCTCCCGGTGTGGCTGTAGCAAACAACCCAGCCCTGAGCCGGGCCGTGTCCCCGGAGCCGGGCCGTGTCCCCGCGGCCGCCGCGTCCCCGCGGTGCCGCTGCCGCAGCCGCAGCTCGGCCCCGGGGCCGCCCCGCCTGCGCTCTCACAGGCAGCCGGGAGCCGTAGTTCCGCTCCGGGCGCTCCGACTACAACTCCCGGGAGCCTGCGGGGAGCCCGCGGGGAGACCCAGGCCCGGCTCGGCTCGGGGGTGAGGGGGAGGTTCGGAGCAGTGCCCGGTTTGCCCGAGCGGAGCGGCCGCGCAGCCCGCGGGAGGGGATGAGGATGCTCGTGGGTTGCGTGTTTGGGGTGTTTAGGATCGCTCAGTCCAACAAGTCCTCAGTTTTTAGCGGAATTGGATGTTAAAAGAGCGGGTTTAGGTTGGGTATTAGGGAAGAATTCTGCACTGTGAAGGGGGTGAGGCGCTGGGAGAGGTTGCTCAGGGGAGGTGTAGATCACCCGTCCCTGGAAGTGTTCAATGCCAGGGCTTGGAGCAAGCTGTGATCGTGGAAGGTTGGAAGTCTTGGAGCAAGCTGGGATAGTGGAAGGTGTCCTGCCCATGGCAGGGGGTGGAATGAGGTGATCTTCAAGGTCCCTGTCCAACGCAAACCATTCTGTGATTCCATGAAGGGAATTCATGCTTTTGTTCAGCAGGTGGGCTTTGAACTCCTCCTCCTGTCCCAGCCTTGTGCCTGGAACGAGATCGTGGGTGGCTGAAGTGCCACCACAGGTGAATTTAAACACCTGGATTGTGGAATGGGTTGGGTTGGAGGCGACCTTAAAGATCCCGCAGCTCCAACCCCCTGTTGTGGACAGGGACACCTTCCACAGGGCCGGGTTGCTCCATCCAGCCTGGCCTTGAACCTTAAATCACAGGACTACTACTTTTGTAATTACCTTCAGAGGCATTTAGGAGTTTGTGTCACGTCTGTGATGCTAACAGTGATGACAGTGTTCATGTGACTCTCTCCTGTCAGGTGCAGGACGCACAAACTCCGCTGACTTTGCCCCTGATGAGCTCAGAGACACCTGAGTGAGGTAAAACCTTGGCAGCATTATCCTGCACTCTCCTGTGAGGTAAAAGCACACAAACTCCACTGACTTTGCCTGGAAACTAGTTAAAGTGAGGTAAAACCTTGCCAGCATTAATACCCTACCAGCATTAATATCCTGTACTCTCCTATCAGGTAAAGACACACAAACTCCACTGACTTTGCCTAAAAACTCCGATTCAATGAGGTAAAACCTTGCCAGCATTAACACCCAGCAGGAATGTGGCAGCAAGGTCACCAAAACCATCCCTTGTGCCACCCCAGCACCAGCAGAGCGCTGAGGGAAGGAGGACATCAGGCAGCAGCATTGCCCGGGGCTCCTGGAGACCAAAGAGAACAAATTTCTCCGACAGTGTCAGGGCACAGCAGCTGTCACCCTGAGTTTTGTGGCTACAGGCTACAAAGGGCCTGTCCAAAACCAAGCTTGTCACTGGCACTTGATAAAAACAGCAGGACTCGGTGTCCCCTGTCCTCTGTGTTGCGTAAAAGGGATGTTGGCCAGGCCAGATAAACACACAAACTGGGGGGAAAATGTGAATTTGTGAGGGAATTGATCTGCCTCGGTCATGACACAGCTGCGTTTCAGGTCAGCCTTTGGCCAGAGGGGGAAAAGTGACTGCTGGGGGATATTTTGCAATGTGGTCAGTGGTGTTCCCTCCCTCAGCTTGGTTTTTGCCAGGCAGATTTGTGTTAATCTAAATTTAAAAATGAATTAGAGGCAGGTGAGTGCAGCCAGCACCAATTGTCCTACAAGATCCATTCTTAGAGTTTTGGGCTTACTCAATAGATACTGAGATAATTCAGGATTTACTTTTGAGTTTTGGGATCACTCAATAGATACTGAGATAATTCAGGATTTACTTTTGAGTTTTGGGCTCACTCAATAAATACTGAGATCATTCAGGACTCACTTTTGAGTTTTGGGATCACTCAGTAAATACTGAGATCATTCAGGACTTGCTTTTGTTTAGAATTTACTTGTTCTAAACAGGAGCTTGCACATCCAGGTTCTGAGTTATGTCAGGTTGGGGGTTTTTTTTCCAAGATAATTTCTCTTTAAAGAATAAAAATTAAGTGTTTTAAGACTAAAAAAAAAAAAACACTAAAATTCAAGCCTCCTTTCTTTAAAAAATAAAAATTAAAACCTAAATATTTTTAAATTGAAAAGAATTAAAATTCAAGCTAATCTCTCTTTAAAAACAAAATTAAAAACTAAAATTAATTGTTTAAAATTAAAAAAATTCAAGCTACTCTTTTAAAAATAAAATTAAAAATAAAACTAAAAATAAAATGAGTGTTTTCAAAGCACTGAATATTGGGGAAAAACCTCTGTTTTTGTGGCCCTATCCTGGTTTTTCAAGGAAATCAGCAGGAATTGCTCTTTGCCCACTGGATGCCGCTGTTCCACAGAAATATTCACGGACTTTTATTTCTGGCAGCCATGGAAGCCAATCAAGGTCAGCCAGGCTGTGTGGATTTCTTTTAAAATTTTAAATTTTAAAATATTTATTATTGTTATTGTTGTATTATATAGAATTTATATTGTTATTTTCAATAATAATAATAATAATAATATAATAATAATAATAATAATAATAATAATAATAATAATAATAATAATAATAATAATGTTTTAAATTCCCTTTTTTTCCCCAAAAAGAAATCTCCTTAATATTTTGCACTTTCCACGTGGAAAACTTTGGCCATTTGATCCCTTTGTGATGATCTTTGAAGGTGAATATTTCATGGGATCAAAATATATTGGGGTAAAAATATATTGGTGATTGAGGGGAAAACAGGCTGCCCAAAATGTGTTTTCTGGGTCTGTAGGGTATAAAATATCTCTAAAAAATAGAAAAATAAAATAATATAATAATGTATAGATATATAAAAAATTAAATATAATATATAATATATAATATATAATATATAATATATAATTATAATATATATATATATAATATATAATATATAATATATAATATATTATATATATATAATGTTATATGTTATATTTATATAATATATATTGTATAAAATAGATAATAGTTGCTATAATATATATTATATAAAATATAATATAAATTATATCATTATCTATTATAATAATATATACTATTATATTGTTATAATTATATATAATAATATACAATAATATAGAATAATAATATAGAATATAGAATATATAAAATATATAACAATTATTGTATAAATAAATAATTTAATTGTATACTATAAAATATAAATATATTAAATGTATAAATGTATATATTATAAAATATAAAAAATAATAAAATATAAATTAATCCAAGTGCATGTCCAGTGCTGTTTTTCATGCTTAATACAGGAAAAAAAATTGTTTTGGAGAATCCTGTCCTTAAAAGCAGAGCCTGGAAGTGGCAGCAGGAGCCTCTTGATTCAGAGGCAGTGGCCTGGATAAAGCAGCAAGGATGAGTCTGCTCCCACTTTTCAGGGAAAAACCAATTTATTTATAGCTCAGAACAAAGCAAAGTGACCTACATCCCTCCAGTGCCCAGCTCTGGGAATTAACTTTGAGGAAATTCAGTTCCACCTTTTATTTTCTCCTCTGAATAGAAACACAGCTTAATAGAATCCAAGCCCAAGGGAGATTCCTCTTTATTCCCTCCCTATTTTTAGCACTGGAAAATGAAGCAAAAAAAGAATAATTAAGGGTAGCAGGAGCAGGCAGGGACAGACCCTGAACCTGAGCCAACAATTCTGATTGTTGAGGGGTATTTGGAGTCTCCTCCTCCTCCTCCTGTGGCTGCTCCACACAATATCCAAGGCAGGATCCCTGCAGTGCTCAGCATCACTGAAAAATGAGGAAAACTGGATCAGCATCGCTGAAAAATGAGGAAATCTGGGTCAGAATTCTGGCCTTTGCTGAGTGTCCCAGCAGTGCCAGGTGGAAAACTGGCTGAATTCTGGGATGGCTGTGCTTGAAACCCAAAGTTGTGTGGAGGAGGAGTCTGATAGAGAAAAGAAACTCAGAATAAACTGCTAAATATCAAGTTTTTCCCCTGCACTCTGCCCACTTCCTCAGGAAAAAAAAAACAAAATTAAAAAAAAGGCAAATTCCCATTCAATTATTTCATGTGTTTCTGAATTTCAGATTAGACTCGAAGCAAGGAAGATTCCCAGTCCAAACTGTAAAAGATGAGGAGGAACTAAAAGGCAAAGATGCAGGTTTTTTTCTCAGAGGATCTAAGATTCACATGGTGGAAGTTTTTTGCACTTTAAATTCTTGCAGTAAACACTATTTTTTGAGAGTGCATCATCTGCAGAAGAGGGGCTTGAGTTATTTTGCCCCAAAGGGGCTTTTTTTTTTGTCTAAATGATATAAAGAGGGCTGGGAGGGCTTCCCACGAGGTTTCTTATTGAGTGTTATGTAAGAAACAGAGCTGGAGCTCCTTGAGGTTGACTTTGCAGGCAGAGCTGGCTGCAAGGAGTGTTTTTGTGTAAGGAGTTTTTTTGTGTAAGGAATGTTTGTGTGCAAGGAGTGTTTTTGTGCAAGGAGTGTTTTTGTGCAGAAGTGTTTTTGTGCAGGAATTCTTTTTTTGCAGGAGTGTTTGTGTGCAAGGAGTGTTTTTGTGCAGTCACGGCCACTCCTGCAGATTTTATCTCCCCACACAGCCCCTGGGATCACACAGGGAGGCAAATCAACAATGTGCCTGAAGATTTGTGGGCTGCTCAGGCAGGAGAATACAGGCAGGTAACAACTCAATAAATCTAATTCTTTTTGTGTTTAGAGGTCTTTCTGTAATTAGCTTGATTGTTGGCCACAGAGAGAACTTTTGACAGGTTAATTTAACAGAACAGGAGCTGATTTCCATTTTTATGGCTTTGTGTTGTTCTCCTTATCAAAGTCTTGCTGCTAAAGACATCCACTCCTGCCAGCTGGACATGGACCTCTGGAAGGAGGCTGCTGAATCCACCTCAGGAGGATTCCCAGATCCTCTCATCCCTTCTGAATTCAGATGTGAAGCTCAGACTCCACACCTCCCTTTGGAGTGTGCTCCCATGATCCATGTGCAGAAAAACGCTGAGTGGGATTTTCAGCACCCAAATGCATGGCTCAGGAAAGTCTGTTCTATTTAAAACCAACAATGATTAAGCAATGTCTAAAATCTCACCCTGAATCTGTCCATGGCCACAGTTAACACTCAGTGACAAAGCAGAGATGATTTAAGCTCTTGGCTTATGGGGATATTAAAACCCCAGACCGAAATCTCCCTGCTGGCACCTTCTGTGCAGAAATGCCAGCTTGAGTTGCTCATAAATGATCTTTCCAGCTGGATGTGTCATGGATATCTGCAGAGATGAAGTCAGACAGAGCAGCCCAAGTGATGAGGCTGGCTGATCCCACAGAATGCTTGTGCAGGCATGAAGGAAAAACACTGCAGGGAGATCGTGAGCAATTCTCATCTCTCTGGCATCCTGAGGTGCCCCAGAACAGCAGAACATCCTGGAGGAGGCACCAGAACAGATCTGCTGCTGCTGCTGCCTTCTCCTCCCACCATCACCTGCTCAGGCTCCAGCCTGATTCATTAACAGCAATTCAAATGTTCTTTATTTCTGGGGACCCCAGAAATCCTCCCCACAGCAACCCAGTGACAAATGGTGCTTCACCCACAGCAGGGAAAATAATAGAATTATTATATTAATGAGAATTTCTGGAGGTCTGCACCTCCAGAATGCTGCCTGGTGTTTATTGCTTTTTGAGTAAAAACTCACCCAAATCACAGACTGGTCCAGGACTCAAAGGAAGGAAGATTCCCAGTCCAAACTGTAAAAGATGAGGTAGAACTAAAAGGCAAAGATGGGGTTTTTCCCAGAGGATGTAAGATTCACATGGTAGAAGGTTTTTGCACTGTAAATTCTTGCAGCAAAGACTATTTTTTGAAAGAATAAAGAGTTTCTCTCTGAATAATTTGACTTTGACCTAAGATTCACATGGTGGAAGTTTTTTGGACTGTAAATTCTTGGAGTAAAGACAAATTTTTGAAAGAATGAAGAATTTTTTTTTAAAGATAAAGAGGGTTTTTTTGAAAGAATAAAGAGTTTCTCTCCGAATACTTTGACTCTGGGAGCTGATATTTTAAGGTAAATACCAAATAACTGCCAGAATATCCAGACATTCAGTAATTGTGGATCTCCTTGTGCTCCAGTTTCTATAGAATGCTCATCTAGATGATGAATTTTACCTTGTAACTCAAAAAAACCCCAATGATTCTGCCTCATTTTTCTCCCCATTCCCCTTCTCTTGTACCATGGCCATGCCCAGGGTTTGCTGAGGGTTCTGGGATTTCATCTCCTCACTTTTAGGCACAGCACAAATGACTCAAAGGACATTTGCAGGCTTGGGGAAGGGAGCTCAGAGCACTGAGCCAACTTGTCATCGTCAGATGAGAAATAAATTCAACAACACATCCTGCAAAATGGTCCCATCACCTCCCCGGGGCTGCCTCTAATGAATTCTAATTAGAAGCTGTCACTTCTTGTTATGGGAGGGCAGGAACGCTCCAGCTCTCCCACCCCTTAACCCTGGAGACACCGAGGTCCCCAGGAATGGTTCAATTTTAGGGCATTTTTGCTGCTGGAGGAAATGAATTGGGAATTTCTGTGTGGGGAAGGGCAAAGGGCAGGCAGCTCCAGGAGTGCTGGTTCCTCTCGTGCTCCAAATCCACTTGGAACACTTTCAGACATTTGTGGCTGTCCTTTCTCATCCTCTGGACTCCTGCCTCAAACTCCTCCTGCCCTGCTCAGCCTGTGCCCTCCCACATCTGTGCCCTGGGATTCCCTAGAAAGCAGATCCAAACCCCACAAAGCCTTTAGGGCTGAGTGTCCTGCGTGAAATGTGGCACATTTATCTGTAGATTTATACAACTGCAACCCCTAAACAATCCTCCCAGCACATTCCTTCCATCCATCTCTCTCGCCACTTGGTTCCTTGACAGAATTTACACAACCTGGCTGAAAACGCTCCCACAGCTGATTAAATCCTGCTATGGAATCCAGAGCTCTGATTCAAAGGCTGAAGCTTTCCAGCACTGCTTGCACAGACGGTCAGTACTCACAGTTTGTTCTACGGGGGAAAGGGGCATTTTCTGTACAAGCACCCCCACCCCGAGCTTTCCCATGGGAATTGCTTGTTCTGCTCAGATTGTTGTTTTAAAGCTGTCATCAGATGTGATCAGCCCCTGGATTAGAGGGAGCAAAAGGAGATGATCTGATAATCCCTGAGGCACAAAGCATTTGGAGTGGGGTTTTCAGGGAGCTGTCACCTATGGTCAATTTGTTACCTCAGGGGTTTCTCCTCCTCTGTATCTTCCTAAAAACACTCGTGCAGACCTTTAGAGATGTGGGGATTGGTATGAGGAAGAATCCTCTGAATCATTTAAATAAAGCACAAGCATGAAGCCTTTAGCTTTCACTGGCCCTAAATCTGGTGCAGAAATATGGAGTTAAATCTAAACCTGGGTTTATTGCAGGAATAAAGTTATTTGTTACAAAAGCAAAGTGCCTGATCACAGACATTCTGTCAATCAAATCTTTCTCAGATAAACATTCCTTAATCTAGATTTTAACCTTTTCCAGACTCTTCTCTGTCAAAAAGCTCAAAAACTCCCAGTGTTTCCCAGGCAGGAATCAGCACATGAGGAAGTAATTAATGAGTGCAGGAGGGGAAAAAAAAATAAAGAAAAAAGTAGAATGTGCTGAATAGAGGCAAAATGGAGACTGAAACCCCTCATCCCAAGGGCTGCCTGCTCAGTGCTCAGGGTGCAGACAGGACATTCCAGCTGCTGACAAACAGCCTGAAGAGATGCTGGAGCATCCTGCAAGCCCCAGGGCTGGGCTGTGAAGACACAGCTGGGCAGTAAATCTGGTACAGTGGAGTGTCCTGCACTGAGTATCTGGGAATAGGAACAGGGTTATCCCTGCTCCTACACACTCACAGTCCATGGCAGACAAATGGTGCCGTGAAATATCCCATCAGTGCTGCTCTGGTGACCAGAAGGAGCTGCAGTGATCAGTTAATTCATTAAGAAAAGCCTGTAATGGTCAGTGGAAGCTGTATCAGAGCCAAAGCACCCAATTTCCAGCAGGCTGAGTCTCACCCAGAACAAATCCACCAAATCCACTTAAAATACTTGAGGAGGGGGGGAAAAAATCCTACCATAAAAAAAAAAAAAAGTTATTTTGGATAAATCATAACCTTACAGGAACACTGTGCCTCAGTTTTCCCAATGACAAGTGGGGGTGACAGAAGTGCCACTCAGCCAGTTCCCAGCAGAGCTGTGAAGCTCATTTGATTAACATTTCTGAAACCACCACGCACGACTCTGAGAGGGGAATTGCTGCTGGAGAACTGTTGTGATTGTTGCTTATTCCCCAGGTGCCTGACAGAGGGAGCTTGGCAGAATTCCAGGAGAAATATCCTTGTGAGCTCAGATAAGAGATGAGCCAAGCTCACAGCCAGAGAAGATTCATTACAAACCTGGGGGTCTTAGATCTGAGCTCAGAACCCGGGCAAGGCTCCAGGAGCTTGGTCTGTCCCATGAGGTACAAAATCATGGAATGGTTTGGGTTTGGAAGGGACTTTTAAAGGTCACCTTGTGCATCACACACCTGGTAAAACCTTGTGCATCACAGCTGGGTAAAACCATGTGCATCACACACCATGGGCATCACACACCATGGGCATCACACACCTGGTAAAACCATGGGCATCACACACCATGGGCATCACACACCTGGTAAAACCATGGGCATCACACACCATGAGCATCACACAGCTGGGTACAACCAACTGGGCTCTGCCAGAAGACAGGAGCCTGTTGTAAATCAAAGGGGACTCGGACAAAGGGGAGAGAGAATGATGCATCTGACTCCATCATCTGAAGGCTAAAGAATTACTTTATTATATTATACTATGTACATTTCATGTAAACTGAATCTGCCATGCACTCACTCCTGCTCACAACTGCTCACCCTGCACTCATCTCTGATTCTCCCCTGACTGTCCCATGACAGCCCCACACACACACCTGGCCCTGATAGGCCAAGGGAACAAAACATCCTCACTTGGGGTAAACAATCCCTGTATTGCATTTTACTTTAGCACGACACAGGCACAGCAAATGAGATAAGAATTGTGTTTTCCTTCTTCTCTGCTTGGCTCACAGCTTCTCTCTGTTCAAAGGGCATGTGAATGCCACAGGAGCCCACATGGAGAGCACGTCCAGAACACCTTGGAAGTGTCCAGGGCCGGGTTGGACAGGGCTTGGAGCCACCTGGGCCAGCGGAAGCTGTCCCTCCCCATGGCTTTAGGGTCCCTTCCAACCCAAACCATTGGGAAAAAGCCAAATTCCCACCTTTCCCCTCCTCCCGCCCTCCTGCCTTCACCAGCTCCCATTTTCCCGAGGAGAACCCGCATCTCTAGGCTGTGTGAGGATGCTGGTGTGAGGATGCTCCGCCGCTCCATCCCTTCCCGCGGCCCGTTAGCAACAGGCGCCGGAGCCGGGAAGGGACACAGGGCCGGGGGGCTCCGGGGGATGCCGGGACCCCCCTGTCTCGTCCCTCTGCTGTCCCCCGGTCCCGCAGCCCCTCCCGCCGCCGAGGGCGGACTCTCGGCCGCCGCAGCCCGGATGCCGCCGCCGCGTTCCTGCGTTCCTGGCCGCTCTCCCGGCCCCGCTGCCGCCGCTTCCTCCAGGATCTGCCGGCGGGGGAAGGGGGCCCAAGGGCTTCTCCTCCCCTCTCGCCGGGTTATTTTTTCCGGTGCTTGCTCCAGCGGGGGAGGCGGGAAGAGCCAAAGGCGGCGGTACCCCCTTCCCGCCCCCCCTCCTCTCCGCCGCAGCACATGGGAAGCAAAAGTTTTCCTCCTCCTCCTCCTCTTCCTCCTCCTCCTCCTCCTCCTCCTGCTGCTGCCGCTGCCGCCGCTCGGTGCCCTCCGCCCGCTGCCCTCGCCCCCCGAGGATGCTCGGGCTCCGCACGGACACGGATGTCCCGACGGACAGCGGGGAATAGAGCACAGCTGGAGCCCCCCAAGGCCGGCAGGGAGCGGAGCCGAGCCCGCGGCCGCATCTTCCGCAGGGATCCGCGAGGAAAGGACCCTCTGGGCCAGAAGAACCCGATGGTTTAGCGGCGCCGGCTGAGCCGGGCTGCGCTGCTCCGCTCCGCCATGGGCACCGGGATGTGCTCCAGGAGGCAGAAGGGGCTGCTGCAGACCGCGCTCTGCCTGCTCGCCCTGGCCTGCCTGGCCTCCGGGGCGCTCCTCTACAGCCACCTGCAGCGCAAGGTGCGGAGCGCCGAGGCGCTGGCGCAGAAATACAAACAGCAGCAGGAAGCGCTGTCAGCGCAGCTCCAAGGTGAGTGACAGCTCCGCAGCCCCGAGATGAGTGACCCCTCCAGAGCTGTCCCTGTGAGTGACCCCAGCGTGAGTGACCCCTCCTGAGCTCCAAGGTGTGACCCCTCCGGAGCCCCAAAGAGGGTGACCCCTGACCCCTCCCCACATCCCAGGTGAGTGACAACTCAAGGTGTGACCCTCTCTGGGGCCCCAGGGTGAGTGACCCCAGGGTGAGTGGGGTACAGAACTCCCAGGTGAGTGACCCCTCCTGAGCCCCAAGATGAGTCACCCCTCCAGAGCTGTCCCTGTGAGTGACCCCTCCAGACCTTCCAGGTGAGACAGTGACCCTTTCTGGAGCTCCCAGGGTGAGTGACCCCAGGGTGAGTGACCCCTCTGGAGCTCCAAGATGTGACCCTTTCTGGAGCTCCAAGGTGAGTGACAACTCCAGAGCCCCAAGGTGAGTGACCCTTCCAGAGCTGTCCCTGTGAGTGACCCCTCCCGAGCTCCCAGGTGAGTGACCCCAATGTGAGTGACCCCTCTGGAGCCCCAAGGTCAGGGACCCTTCTGGAGCCGTCCCTGTGTGCACACCCTGCCCTGATTCTCTCCCTCCCATCCACAATTAGGGTCCCCTGTCCATCTCTTGGCTTTGAAGATGCTGAGCTGTTTCCTTCCCCCCATTTGGGTGTCAGGAATTGGAGCAGCCCCGAGTGTGAATTGGCAAAGAGGGGTCGGAGCTGGGCGAGCTCAGCTGTGTCACCTCTATTCCATTTCTTCTCCCTTTGGCTGCAAATCCCAACCCCTGTCAGGCCAAATGCGAGGCAAAAAAAAGCGGGGCGGGCTCGGGGAGGCGGCTCTGCTCTCTCTGCCCCGTGTGGGAGCCAGCAGAGAGGGAAGGGATCTGATCTCCCCCTGAAGTTTTGTCCCAGCCCGCTGCTGTAAGGCGATAAACCCACCTCGTTCTCCAGAGGTTGATCCAGGACTAGAAAAGTCTGGACTAAAAAATTCCTGGACTAAAAAAGTCATGCCAGCATTTTGGGGCTGACGGATGCTGCTGATTTTTAGCACTCTAAAAAGAGTGGGGAGAGGAGGAAGAGGAGGAGGAAGAATTGGCATTTCTGACCCTGCTGACAAACCCACCTCGTTCTCGAGAGGTTGATCCAGGACTCAAAAATTCTGGGAATAAAAAAGTCATGGCAGCATTTTGGGGCTGATGGATGCTGCTGCTTTTTAACTCCTTAAAAAAACATAAAGAGGAAGAGGAGGAAGAGGAGGAGGAAGAATTGGCTTTTCTGATCCTGCTGACAAACCCACCTCGTTCTCGAGAGGTTGATCCAGGATTTAAAAAGTCGTGGCAGCATTTTGGGGCTGATGGATGCTGCAGATTTTTAGCTCCCTAAAAAAAAAAAAAAGGGGGAAGAGGAGGAGCAGGAGGAAGAACTGGATTTTCTGATCCTGCTGACAAACCCACCTCGTTCTTCAGACGTTGGGTCCAGACTAAAAAAGTCCGGGACTAAAAAAGTCGTGGCAGCATTTTTGGGCTGATGGATGCTGCAGGTTTTTATCTCCCTAAAAAGAGTGGGGAGAGGAGGAAGAGGAGGAAGAATTGGATTTTCTGATCCCACTGACAAACCCACCTCGTTCTCGAGAGGTTGATCCAGGACTAAAAAAGTCCAGACTGAAACAGTCGTGGCATCATTTTGGGGCTGATGGATGCTGCTGATTTCAGCTTAAAAAGAGGAGAAAGAGGAGGAAGAGGAGGAAGAGGAGGAGGAAGAATTGGATTTTCTGACCCCGGCACTTGGCTCCCCTGGCCAGAGCTGCCGGGGAGCAGAAGGCAAACCCAGCGTGTGGATTCCTCCTCCCACTCCCTCCCCTCGTTTGTCCTCCTCACATGAACGCCTGACTGTGGGAAATGGGATTGCAGCCCCCAGGGACGGCCGAGCACACGCGCTGGAACTCTCATCTCCTCTGTCCAGCCTGTCTGGGGGTGCCAAGGCCGCGTTTCCAGCAGCTGTCACAGGATTTGGGGGCTCTGGAGGGGTTTGCTGAGCTCCCCATGTGAGGTTTGCTGGGAATTTGCAGGCAATCCCAACATGGGAAGAGATGAGAATCTTGACTCCGTGTTTCAGAAGGCAGATTTATTATTTTATGATATATATTATATTAAAAGAAAATTATGTATTAAAACTGTACTGAAAGAATAGAAGAAAGGATTTCATCAGAAGGAGGGAAAGGGAAAGGGAAAAGGAAAGGGAAAGGGAAAGGGAAAGGGAAAGGGAGGGAAAGGGAAAGGAAAGGAAAGGAAAAGGAAAAGGAAAAGGAAAAGGAAAAGGAAAAGGAAAAGGAAAAGGAAAAGGAAAAGGAAAAGGAAAGGAAAACAATAAAATCTGGTGACTGACCAGAGTCTGATACAGCTGGGCTGTGATTGGCCATTAATTAGAAACAACCACGTGAGACCAATCACAGATGCTCCTGTTGCATCCCACAGCAGCAGATAATTATTGTTTTTCTTTTCCTCTGAGGCCTCTCAGCTTCTCAGGAGAAAAAACAATCCCAAGGAAAGGATTTTTCATCAAATCTGTGACAGAATTTTTCATAAAATTTCTCACGTCTGTGACAGGTTCCCGCCTGCAGCCTGAGTCTGGGATGTGCAGAGCTCAGCAGGGCAGAAATGAACCCAAATTATTCCTCCCTTCTGTGCCAGCATCTCCTGCTCCTCCTGCACCCCCAGGGGGTGACAGTGGAACCCCAGCTTTGGGAACAGCAGCCCAACCACTGAGCCAAACTCATCTTTTTTCCACCCAAACCTGTGAGCTCAGCCTGTTGCTGGGATTCCCCGCCCCTGTCAGAGCTCCCGTTCCCAAACACAGCTGTTGCCATGGTTCCCCTTTTTTATTTCGAGCAGACACTCGCTTGCCCGATGATTTTAACCAAGGCAAAGCTTCTTTTTGGGTTTGGCTGCTGGGGGAACCCATGGCAGAGATGCTCCTTGGCACTGATGCTGGCACTGCAGTGGTGCCGGATTTATTTTTTTATGGTGGGAAAAAAAATCTGATTTTTTAATGGTGGGGAAAATATCCGAGTTCTTTTTTTAATGGTGGAAAAAGTATCTGAAATTTTTTTTAATGATGGGAAAAAATCAGATTTTTTTAAGGTGGGAAAAAATCAGAATTTTTTTTAATGGTGGGGAAAATATCTAATTTTTTTTTAATGGTGGAAAAAATATCAGTTTTTTTTTTTAAGTGGTGGGAAAAAATCAGATTTTTTTTAATGGTGGGGAAAATATCTGAATTTTTTTAAAAGGTAAGGAAAATATCTGTTGGGTTTTTTGTAATGGTGGGGGAAAATCAGAATTTTTTTTAATGGTGGGGAAAATATATAATTTTTTAATGGTGCGGAAAGTATCAAATTTTTTTTAAATGGTGGGAAAAAATCATATTTTTTTTAATGGTGGGGAAAATGTCTAATTTTTTTTAAATGGTGGGAAAAAATAATATTTTTTTTTAGTGGTGGGGAAAATACCTGAATTTTTTTTAATGGTGGGGAAAATATCTGAATTTAAACGGTGCAGAAAATGTCTAATTTTTTTTTTAATGGTGGGAAAAATATCTGAATTTTCTTAACGGTGGGAAAAAAATATCTGATTTTTTTAATAGTGGAAAAAATATCTGATTTTTTTTAATATTGGGAAAAAATAATATTTTTCTTAACGGTGGGGAAAATATCTGTGTTTTTTTAATAGTGCAAAAAAAATCTGTTTTTTTTTTATGGTGGGAAAAAATCAGATTTTTTTTTTTAATGATGGGAAAAAATCTGAATTTTAATGGTGGGGAAAAAATCTGAATTTTAATGGTGGGGAAAATATCTCTCTTTTTTTTTTAATGGTGGAAAAAAAATCAGATTTTTTTTTTAATGGCGGGGAAAATATCTGTGTGGGGATCAATGGAGTTTGTCCTGCTGTTCCCCAGTGGTGTACGAGCACCGGTCCCGGCTGGAGCGCTCGCTGCAGAAGGAGAGGGGGGAGCACAAGAAGACCAAGGAAGGTCAGTGCCAGCTGTCCCCAAAGTCCCCAAAGTCCCCAAAGTCCCTGGTGGCTGTGCCCTGTGGAAATCAGGGGACCCCGACCAGGGAAAGGATTGGCATCTGACCCTAAGGCTTCAGGATGTTGAACAATGCTTTGTTCAAATATTGCAATTTTATTAAATATAAATATAAATATAATATAAATATAAATATAAATATAAATATAAATATTAAATATTAATATTAATATTAATATTAATATCAATATATATGCTGAACAATGCTTTATTCAACCATTACAACTTTATTAAATATAAATATAAATATAAACATAAATAAATATAAATCTAAATTTAAATCTAAATCTAGGTCTAAATCTAAATCTAAATCTAAATCTATTATAAATATAAATATAGATATAGATATAGATATAAATATAAATATAAATATAAATATAAATATAAATATATATAAATATAAGTATAAATATATACTGAACAATGCTTTATTCAACCATTACAACTTTATTATAGTATAATAAGTATATAGAGAGATATAGAAATAGAAATGCTGCACAATGCTTTATTCAACCATTACAACTTTGTTATAAATACAAATATATATAAATATATTACTATAAATACCATTAAAACTTTATTCAAACATTAAAACTATATTCAAAACGATATTAAAACTTTATTCAAACATTACAACTATACTATGCTAAATCACCTCCTATACTAAAGAAAAACCTGTGGGTGCCTGCAGACCCATTTGAGCCATAAACTGTCTCCTTTTCTCCCCTTTGCAGATTTTTTAGTGTACAAGTTGGAAGCTCAGGAAGCTCTCAACAAGGAGAAGGTGGGTGTGGTTTGTGCCAGGCTTTGCCCCACAATGAGAAATAATCTCCCCACAATGAGAAATATTTGCCCCACAATGAAAAATATTTGTCCCACAATGAGAAATATTTGCCCCACAATGGGAAATATTTGCCCCACAATGAGAAATATTTGCCCCACAATGAAAAATATTTGTCCCACAATGGGAGATTTTTGTTTTTTCTGGTGCCATCTGAGTCCAAACAAGAAATTCCATCCCATACATTTCGTCCCAAAGATAAAATCTCAACATTTTCCTGCCTTGCATGTTCTGCTGGTCCCAGTCCCTCCCTGTGGGGCTGAATTTGGGCAGCTGCTCCTGGGGGGTTTTTCTGCCTCTCCTGGATTTTTCTGGGCTCTAATGGCACTGTTGGATCTTTTCTCTCCCCAGCAAGACTCCATGAACAGATATGGGGCCCTCAGCTCCCAGCACAAGATCCTGAAGGTAAGAGAGGTTTGGCTGCTGAGTTTTAGGGGTGCAGAATCATCCCAGGATTCCTGCACTTGGGAAGGCTGAGCTGGAACAGAGTTACAGAATGAAGAAGGGATTTATGAAAAGTTTCTCCTCAATGGATGCACCTTGGGCAGCACAAGAGCCCAGCCAGGGCTGCACCCAGGATGAACCAAAATGGTCACAAAATGAACCCAGGATGAACCAAAATGGTCCCAAAATGAACCCAAGATGAACCAAAATGGTCCCAAGATGAACAAAAATGGTCCCAAAATGAACCCAGGATGAACCAAATGGTCCCAAGATGAACCAAAATGGTCCCAAAATGAACAAAAATGATCCCAAAATGAACCCAGGATGAACCAAAATGGTCCCAAGATGACAAAATGGTCCCAAAATGAACCCAGGATGAACCAAAATGAACCCAAGATGAACCAAAATGGTCCCCAAACGAAGCCAGGATGAACATCCCGTTTCCCAGGTGTGACAATGACATTCCTGGCAGCAATCCTCCTCCTGGCCCAGCCATTTCCACTGGGAACATTTCTGCCTGGGCTCCAGTGACAGAAGTGTTACCCACAGCCTCATCATGGGCTAAAATCTGCTTTTTCTGAGAAAAAAAAAAAAATCCCTTTTTTTTTGGAAATCTCTCACAGTCCCAAGGGCTGGTTTTGTCTTTCAGCAGCTGTAAATGTAGTTTAAAAAAAAAAAATAGATGGTTGGGGTTGTTTTGTACATTTTTTCCCCACTCCTCCAGTAAAAGGAAGCAAGAGAAAGGGAGCCAGGAATAAAGAAAAGCTCTGAGTGTCCCCCTGAGAGAAGCAGAGCAGAGCATTCTGCCCAGGCTGCAGTTGCTATGAGGAGGAATTTTGCTGCTGCAGAGCATTCCCAGAACCCACAGTGCTGGAAAATGCCCAAGAGACAGAACTGTACTTCCTTTTTCCCAGCTGGAATCCAAAACCAGCCCGGCTCAGCTCAGGAAATGCAGCCCAGGGGTGCTGAGGGCTGCTGGAACCCAGCCCTGCCTCTCCAGCCCGGACTTAAATCAGCTTTTCACGGCCAAGTTCGGACTCAAAATGTTTTTAACAACCACCCCAGCAGCCCCCAGGTGCACTGCTCCAACAAAAGCAAAATTGAACATCAAGATGTGCTTCAGGTAGGGCAGGTGATAGGCTAAAAAATGGTATAAAATAGTATAAAATGGTATAAAATGCTATAAATTTTGGGACTGTTTTGGTTCATCCTGGGTTCATTTTGGGGCCATTTTGGTTCATTTTGGGAACATTTTGGTTCATCCTGGGTTCATTTTGGGACCATTTTGGTTCATCTTGGGTTCATTTTGGGGCCATTTTGGTTCATCTTGGGACCATTTTGGTTCATCTTGGGTTCATTTTGGTTCATCCTGGGTTCATTTTGGGGCCATTTTGGTTCATTTTGGGACCATTTTTGTTTATCTTGGGTTCGTTTTGGGACCATTTTGGTTCATCCTGAGTTCATTTCGGGACTATTTTTGTTCATCTTGGGGACCCTTTTGGTTCATCTTGGGTTCATTTAGGGGCAATTTGGTTCATCCTGGGTTCGTTTTGGTTCATCCTGGGTTCATTTTGGGACAATTTTTGACCATTTTGGTTCATCATGGGTTCATTTTGTGACCATTTTGGTTCATCATGGATTCATTTTGTGACCATTTTGGTTCATCTTGGGTCCATTTTTGACCATTTTGGTTCATCATGGGTTCATTTTGTGACCATTTTGGTTCATCATGGATTCATTTTGTGACCATTTTGGTTCATCTTGGGTCCATTTTTGACCATTTTGGTTCATCTTGGGTCCATTTTTGACCATTTTGGTTCATGCTGGGTGCAGCCCTGGCTGGGCTCTTGTGCTGCCCAAGGTGCATCCATTGAGGAGAAACTTTCCACAAATCCCTGCTTCATTCTGTAACTCTGTTGCAGCTCAGCATCCCCCTGCCCCTTTTCCCCCCAGAACCAGCACGATGATGTCAAGAAGCAGCTGCTGGACCTGCAGCTGCAGCACAACAGCCTCAGGCTGGAGCACAGGAAGAGCCTGGAGAGCCACAGCCAGAAATTGGCCCAGCTGCAGCAGGAGAGGGACAGCGAGGTCACCAACCTGCAGGGTGAGGGGGAAAAACTCAGAGAGCACCAGGCTGAGCAGCACTGGGATCGGGATTTGGTGGATTGAGCCTTTTTCTGACCCAGGGATGGGGCAACTGAGGGGTGGTTTAAAAATTTTTATTCAATTTTCAGTCCCATGTCGAGGGCGAGACAATACAGATGTTATAATTCACTCATCACAATCAGGAGTTAACTATTTCTTAATTATAATAAACTATAAACATTTAGAGCATTTTTATAATAATAATATTATCATAATAATAATATAATTATATTATTTATAATAATTATAATACATTATAAACATCTATAATATTATTTTAAATAATACAACAATATGTTAATTATTATATTATTATTCATATATTATTTATAATGATTATAGTGCATTATAAACATTTATAATATTGTTTAATTATAACACATTATAAACATTTATAGTATTATTTTAAATAATATAACAATATGTTTATTATTATATTATTATTTATTATATTATTTATAGTGATTATAGTGCATTATAAACATTTATAATATTGTTTAATTATAATACATTATAAACATTTATAGTATTATTTTAAATAATATAACAATATGTTAATTATTATATTATTATTATATTATTTATAGTGATTACAGTGCATTATAAACATTTATAATGCTTATAATGTTTAAAATGTTTATAATGCTTATAATGTTTAAAATGTGAGGTCAGGAGGGATTTGTGGTGAGAAAGGGAGATGCCACACTTGGAAAAAAAAAATTTAAAAATCATCTCTTTTTAAACAAATTTCTTCTTCTCCTGCAGACACGGTGTTTAAACTCAGAGAAGAGAGCAAACTCCTCAGGACCAGCCCACCCAGCTCCTCACCACCCACAGGCCCTCCACCTCTACATCCAATATTCTCTAAAATAATAACTCCAAATAATATTCTTCTCAAATTAATACAAAATGATAAATATTCTCCAAATGATAAATATTCTCCAAAGAATGAATCCAGTTCCCAGCAGGGAGATGTTTGACCCCTTGTGTGGTTTCTCCGTGTCCTTCTCTCCCCTCAGGCCCAGATGGAAGAGTTCAGGCAGCTCAAGGAAGCTCTGCAGAAGATGCCAGGCCTGAGAGGAGGAGGAGGAGGAGGAGGAGGAGGAGGAGGAGGAGGGAAGGGGCAGCAGCCCCTGGTGCCAGCCAGCAGCCAGCTGCAGCCAGGGAGGAACAAGGTGTGTGGAATTCCCTGGAATTTCCCTGTGGTATTCCCGGAAAACCCCGGGATGAACGTTCTGCAAGGCTGCTGGAGCTTTAAAACAACAAAGCTCAGAGTTTGCTCTTGTCCTTCCTTCCTTCCTTCCTTCCTTCCTTCCTTCCTTCCTTCCTTCCTTCCTTCCTTCCTTCCTTCCTTCCTTCCTTCCTTCCTTCCTTCCTTCCTTCCTTCCTTCCTTCCTTCCTTCCTTCCTTCCTTCCTTCCTTCCTTCCTTCCTTCCTTTTTGGAATTATTCCTTCTCTGGAATTATTGAATTATTACAGCCAAAGCTGGATCTGAATTATTCCTTTTTGGAATTATTGAATTCTTACAGCCAAAGCTGGATCTCAATTATTCAAATTTGGAAATATTGAATTATTCCCAGATAAAGCTGGATCTGAGTTATTCCTTTTTTGGAATGATTGAATTATTCCCAGCCAAAGCTGGATCTGAATTAGTCCTTTTTGGAATTATTCCTTTTTGGAATTATTTAATTATTACCAGCCAAAGCTGGATCTCAATTATTCCTTTTTGGAATTATTGAATTATTCCTAGCCAAAGCTGGATCTGAATTAGTCCTTTTTGGAATTATTGAATTATTCCTAGCCAAAGCTGGATCTGAATTATTCCTTTTTGGAATTATTCCTTTTTTGGAATTATTGAATTATTCCCAGATAAAGCTGGATCGCAATTACTCCTTTTTTGAATGATTGAATTATTCCAAGATAAAGCTGGATCTCAATTACTCCTTTTTGGAATTATTGAATTATTGCCAGCCAAAGCTGGATCTCAATTATTCCTTTTTGGTTGCATGAGAGGGGAGGTCTTCTACTGCAGGGTGGGATTTCTTCTGGGGCACTTGAGAATGTTTTTTTATTTAATAAAGGATTTTCTGGCCCAGATTTGGGGCTGATATATATATATGTCTATATAATTATAATTATATTTATATTTTATATATATATATATATTTATAAATCCAGGGGTGTCTCCTTGCAGGATGTGAAGATGGTGATGCACATCCAGGTGAGGAGCCACGAGCAGAGCCCAGCTCCTGGGCTGGCCCTGCCTGAGCCAGGACACAAACCTGCAGCAGAAAATCCCCCAGGTCCAGGCAGGCAGAACCCAGCAGGGAGCAGAGAGGCGCCACTGCACAGGTTGGTGACACAAAATTCTTCCAAATGGGGTTTTTCGCCGCTTTTGGTGACACAAAATTCTTCTACTCTGTGTTTGGGGTAAAGATGCCCAAAAGGAGCATCCTTCTTCTTGTCTTTATTGTGGGTTTACTTGAAAAATGGGATTTTTTTTTTACTGGTTTTGGTGGAATTCCTGGGATTCTGGGCACCCAGTGGATGCTGTACAGATGTGGGGAATAGATTCGTAGAGAATTTTAAAATTTTTATACAAGGTTTATATGGTATGTATTTATATGTAAATTTTGAGATAAAAGCTAATTTCAAAATGTTATGGCATATTATATTGTATTATGTTATATTATATTATACTATAGTATAATATAGTATATTTATAGTAGATTATAGTATATTATAGTATATTATATTATGGTATATTATATTGTATTATGTTATATTATATGATATGATATATTATATTATATTGTATTATATTATATTATATTATATTATATATATTATATTATATTATTATATTATATTATATTATATTATATTATATTATATTATATTATATTATATTATTATGTTATGTTTATGTTATGTTATGTTATATTATATTATATTTATATTATATTATATTATAATATATTATATATATTAATATTTATATTATATTATATTATATTATATTATATTATATTATATTATATTATATATATTATATTATATTATATTATATTATATTATATTATATTATATTATATTATATTATATTATATTATATTATTTATATTATATTATATTATATTATATTATATTATATTATATTATATATCTCATTACTGTATTATGTTATATATCATTATTTTATGATACTATATGAATATAATACAGTACAATAACACGATAAATGGCCCTTCCGATGCCCTGCAGTCAGGTCCCTCACCCCTCGCTGCCGTTTGCTCGCAGCCGGCCGGAGCCGCTGAGCCCCGCGGGTGCCCGGAGCGATGCGGGGCCAGCGCGGGGCCCGCCCGGGAGCGCCCGGCACAGCCCCGGGGCCGGGCACGGGGACAGCGCCCGAACCCCCGCGACAGGGACAGCAGCGCACGGGGCCGAGCAGGAGGAGCTGCGGATGGGTAAGGAAATAATCCCTTCATTATCTTGGATGCATCCACTGTAATCTTGAATTGAAGGGATGGGACTGCTGCTGGCCGAAAAACAATTTATTACAGAGACACGTCAGCCTCGAAGGCTGTGAGGCTGAATTTTTTTTTTTTTTTAAATTAAATTTAAAATTTTAAAAGGAGATTTTTAAGTTTTAAAAGCAGACAGCCATAGCTCAAAAGTAGTCAAAAGTCTCTTTGTTACAATATATAACATTGTAATCCAATGGAAAGTTGCCACAAAGTTTATTTTGTGTTTCTAACCCATCACCTTGACTTCATTTTACTGAACTGGGTACATGTACACATGTACACACAAATGCTTCTATTATAATATATAATTATATATTATACATATAATTATACATAATAATTATATCTATTATATAGATATAATTATAGATCATTATAACTATATAATTTTATATAATATATAATATATTACATATTATTATTATATATATTATATAATATGATATATAATGTATAATATATATGTATATATATAATGTATAATATATAGTATAGAATATATAATATACATAACCTATATTTCAATATATTGGTTATTATGTGTTTATATATTTGTATTTCTATATTTTTATATTGTATATTCTTGTCCCTGTCCCTGGCAGATGCAGGAGTCATCGACAGGGAGCTGCACTCCCAGAAAGAGCCGGTGGTCCAGGAGCCCATGGTGAGTAACCAGAGCATCACAAACCCCCCAAGGCTGGGAAAGGACCTTAAATCTCATCTGACCCCATCCCCAGCCACGGGCAGGGACCCCTTCCACTGTCCCAGGGTTCTCCAGAGCTTGGAAAGGACCTTAAATCTCATCTCAGCCCATCCCCAGCCACTTTCCACTGCTCCAAGGTGTGGAAAGGACCTTAAATCTCATCCCACCCCACCTTCCACTGTCCCAGGGTGCTCCAAGCCTTGCCCAGCCTGGCTGGGAGAAGTTTTCATCTTCTCATCCTGCCCCGTTTCATCTGGATTCGACTCTGGCTCAGAATAAGAGTCCAGTCAGTCAATAATTGCCCAGAAGTTTCTGTAAACTCCGAACTCCTTGGGTGTGGAGGGATAACAAAGATGTTTTGGGGATTTTTTTAACAAACACCAACAGGCTTGGAGAGGTACAAGTGCTCCAGGCTTGCTGGGGAAGGCAGGTTGCTGCCTCCTGAGGGAATAAATAAAATAAAAATAAATAAATAAAAGCCACAAAGAGGCTTTTCCTGTCCAGATGCCAGATGATGCTGCAGATCCTGCCCAGGACCCCAACAACCAGGGGGAGGATGAGTTTGAGGAGGCTGAGCTGGAGAGACCTGACTTTGAGGAGAAGGTGGGAGGCTCGGAGAAGTTCAAGGAGCCCAGAGCTAAAGAAGAGTGGAAGGAGAAGCCACCAAAGGTGACAAGCAGCAGGGCCAGGGAGGGATCCCCAGCTGGGGATGGTGGGTGGGCAGAGAGCTGAAGGACTGGAAGGGAAACATCAAATTCCTGGGTGGATCCATAACCCAAATTCCTGGTGGATCCATAACCCAAATTCCTGGTGGATCCATAACCCAAATTCCTGGTGGATCCATAATCCAGATTCCTGGTGGATCCATAATCCAGATTCCTGGGTGGATCCATAACCCAAATTCCTGGTGGATCCATAACCAAATTCCTGGTGGATCCATAATCCCACTGTGAGATGTGGCAGGCAGGAAGAAGCTCTTTGGCAGGTTGGTCAAAACCAACCTATTTTTTCTTCCGCTGGTTGTAATGGAACTTGAAATTTACATTTCATGGGACTTTTTGGTTCTTTGTTTTCATCCTGCTTGTGGTTTTTATCAGCACAATCAGCTGGGCAAGTCCAGCTCTGGCATAGAAAGGAGCAAGATAAGCAAAGGTGCCAGAGTTTAGGAAATTATCTTTTAGCCATGCACCAGAACTTGCTCTGGCTTTGTCCTCTCTGCTTTTGAAGTCCCCCCCTGGCACTTGCAACACCTTTAGGGATGGGGAGATGTGGAATAAGGGGCTTTGATGCACTTGGGAGCAGAACCAGAGACAATAATCTGAGTTTGTGCTGTGTTCTGGTCAGTGCAGCCCTGCCCAAGGCTCCTGGCAGCATGTCAGAGCTCTGCCTCCTTGTTTGCTTCCTTGCAGATGGAATCCATTTATTTCACCAAGTGTTTCTTGCTGCCTGAAGCCAGACTCTGCATCAGGGAAATGTTCATTTTGTTTTGACAAGCAGATGAATGTTGCTTGTTTAAAAAAAAAAAAAGAGTGTTTTATCTGTCAGGCTCTAAAATCATGATTAATGGTGGGATTAAGAAAGAAAAAAAAAGAAATCCAGGCCAATGAAATCAAATAAGAGAGAGATGCTGGCACCTCCTTGAGATTAGTAAAAATGTGGAAAGAATTAGTGATATAAATACCTGGCTCTCAGATCTGGCTTCCTAAAGCTCTACCCTAAAAAACCCCAAAGTTTTCCAGAGGCAACAGCCCTGGGGCCCTCCTGCTGCAGGAGAGAGGACGGGCGAGCAGCTGGGAAAAGAGACTGGATGGCAAAGAAATAAATGGAGTTTGTGCTGCCTGATTGTCCCTCTGCTCCCCCAGATTCCTGATCAGCCCTGGGGCTGTGAGGCAGGAGCTGTGTCCTGGCAGGGCTGGGTCTTGGGGCTCTGGCTGCTCACAGTGACCCCAAAATGTGTTAGAAAGTCTCTTTTACCAGCCCCAAGATGTGTTAGAAAGTCTTTTTTCCCAGCCTGGCACTTGAAGGAGGAGTCAGAACTCTTCAGTTCTCGTTCTCAAGGTTGTTTATTGTTTCTTATCTATAAAATTCTTTCTCCTGATCTGCCAAGGTCCGTTCAGCAGGACAGACAGAGGCACTCTGGTGTTATCTCTTTATACTAAAAACTACGTGTACAATATTTACAATTTACAATCTAAAAGTGCCAACATCACAGCAGAAGATGGAGGCCAAGAAGAAGAAGAAGGAGAAAGGCTGGACACACCCAGATTCCTCCATCTTGCCCCCCTGAACCCCCATTCTAAAAACCCCAAAAAATCGATTTTTCACCCCGTGACAAACTGATTATTATTCTACTTATACTTTTGTGGCTTGCAGATCTTCATATAAGGTTGGTAATTTTTTCCATGGCTCATAATCAAAGTCACAGGTGCCTTGGGCTCTGTGCCAGGGTCTCTGAGCCCCCTGGCAGGGTTTGGGCCATCCAGGACAGCCAGAGGGATGTGCTGAATTCTGACAGCTGGGCACTCCCAACCCTGCCTGCCCGTGTTTTTCAGGATGCTGGCAGAGCTGCCAAGCCCAGGGAAGACCCACTGGAGGATTACCAAGAAGATCAGGAGCAAGAAATTGTACGACACCAAGGTTCTTCCTCTTTCCTCTCTGCTGTGGGGTCACCTGGGGGGGTTGGCAGCCAGGAATTTGGGGGGATTCAGCTTTTAGGGAGCCAGGAGTGAGCAGGGACTCCAGCTCTGCCTCTGCCTGCTCAGTGAGGTGTCCAGAACAAACCTGGAGCCCACTGCTGCCTTTTCCAGGTGTTCAGAGCACCCTTTGTGCTCTTTGTGCCCTCCTCCTTTCTGTCTGCACCCACCTGCAGCAGCTGAGCTGTGGGGTGTTCCCAAACAGCAGCTGGGGGGAATCACAGGGGCAATTACAGGAGGAATTATAGAGGGAATCACAGGAGGAACTATAGCAGGAACTACAGGAGGAATTACAGGAAAAATCACAGGAGGAATTATAGCAGAAACTATAGGAGGAATTACAGGAAAAATCACAGGAGGAATTACAGCAGGAATCACAGGAGGAATCAATCACAGGAAGAATTATAGGGAGAATCACAGGGGGAATCACTGGAGGAATCACAGGAGGAATTAATTACAGGAGGAATCATAGGTGAAATCACAGGAGGAATCAGTCATAGGAGGAATTACAGGAGGAATTATAGCAGGAATCCCAGGAGAAATTATAGGAGGAATTATAGGGAGAATCACAGGAGGAATCACAGCAGGAATCAATCACAGGAATATTATAGGAGAAATTACAGGAGGAACTATAGGAGGAATCACAGGAATAATTATAGGAGGAATAATAGGGGGAATCACAGGAGGAATCACAGGAGGAATTATAGGAGAAATTACAGGAGGAATCACAGGAGGAATTATAGGAGAAATTACAGGAGGAATTACAGGAGGAATTTTAGGGGGAATCACAGCAGGAATCACTGCAGGAATCATAGGGGGAATCACAGGAGGAATTATAGGAGAAATTACAGGAGGAATTATAGGAGGAATTTTAGGGGGAATCACAGCAGGAATCACAGGGGGAATCAATCACAGGGGGAATCAATCACAGGGGGAATCAATCACAGCAGGAATCAAGGCTGTGCCAGTGCAGCAATGCCAGATCAATGTTTTTCAAGCATGAGCTAGAGATGATCACCCTGGCACCTTCAGAGATAGAAATGAATCCTCTTCCAGTCTCATTCATTCTCTCCCTGCCCTTTGTGAGTGGCTCCTGAGGATTTTGCCTGCAGTTTCCCCAGGACTGCTGAGGGTTTGGGAATGAAGGGAAACAGGAGGTGAGCAGAGCAGGGTTGGTGTCAGGTCTCCTTTCCCTGAGTGAATCCAGGCCTCTTGCAGGTGTCTCCAGTGGATGGTTGGAGCTGAAATCATCCCTGGAGGCTGTGCTGGCTGCTGCATGGCCTGGGTGGGGTTGGTGACACCGTTTGAAGTGTGGAGCATGTAAAATATCAGCTCCTCATACCTGCTCCTCACATCTGCCCCTCATGCAGCAGAGGTAACAGGCTGAGGTGTCAAAGCTGCATTGCCACTGCCAGGATATTAAAATGTGCTTTAAACACCTCTGTGCCCTGCCAGTGACACCTGAAGGTGCCACCAGAGGTGGGTTCTCCCCTGTTTTCCCAGGTTTCCAAAGCTTGGTTTGGTGGAACAGTTCTGCTCAGGGACAGCGTGGTGTGCTTTAGGATCTCCTTTTGCAGGATTTCCTTTTGGCTGATTTGTTTCCTTCCTGGCTGTTCCCTGTGCCTCCAGGAGGATCATGGAGGGGAGGTGGATGACAACGATGACCTGGAGCTTGTCCAAGAGCAGAAGGAGCCCGTGGGAAGGCAGGGAGCTGCTGGCAAGAAGGATGACTACTTCTGAGAGCTTCTGAAAAACCAGGATACTCCAGGAATGAAGGGATGGGAACTCCTCCTGGGAGCTGCCTCCTGAATGAAACACTGCCCAGAGCAGAGGCAGGAGGAGGGAACTCTCTGCAGGCCCTGGCAGGGGGTTTGCAGATGAAAATATGAAAATCCCATCTCAGTGCAGGCCACTGCTGCCTCAGAGATCTCACAGACTGGGGATGATCTTATCCTGCTGCTTTTCTTACAAGTACTTTTTGATTTACTGTGTTCTTTGCCCTCTTGTTCTTCACATCCCCTTTCTAAGCTGGAGAGGGTTTTTTTGGGCTGGTTTTGGGGGTGTTTTTACCCCCCTGTGCAGCAGAGGGGTGCCTGAGCTGGTCCCTGGACTCAGACTCACTCTAATACAAAGGAATCTGTCTTCATAAATGATTCTGTGTTTCTTTACCACATCCTCCGAGCAGGGTGGGGAGGGAACCAAAGGAAATTTCCTGTTCTTTGCCCTGGAGCTGTGCAAGAGCACCAACCACAGGCAGCAGAGCGTGTGTGTGTGGATGTGAACACCTTCCTGCTGCAGAGACCCTTCAGAGAGATCCCTGCAGAGCTCTCCCTGCCCTGCCCTTGAGCTGTGTGACATTCCTGCTGGCCTCAGAGTGTCCCCTGGAACGCTGTGCCTCTTCCCTGCCGGAGGTGAGCTCTTCCCCATGGAGACAGGGACAGCCACAGCAAGAAATAGGAAAAAAAGGAATTTTTGCAGCCCAACTAATGTAGTTCCAGCCTGTTTGGATTATTTCCAGTTTCCCAGCAGGAGCCAAGGTAAATTCTGTCTCTTCTAGAGAGGTTTTGATCAGCAAGATGGGAGTTGTTGATGGAGTAGATTGAATCCTGTGGGACTTTACTCAGCCTCCAAAAGACATCTTACCTGACCTCAGGGACAAAGAAGGAACAGTCAGCTGGGATTTAAAATGAAAGGAGAATGGGTTTAATCATATCTCAAAGCCCAGAACCTGTTTTAAGTGATAAGAACAGGGCAGAGCTGTCCCACTCCCTGGCCCTGAGCTGTGTCCTCCTTCCTCATCCTCTGGGACCTCAATCACCAAACACAGCTTGTGCCTGAATCTCATCACCTGGTAAAAAATCAGAGCATCTTTGTTCTCTATTTGAATTAGCTGAGCTCTTTTTAATCCCTTGTTTGTGGCATATTTTGCAAGCACTTTTAGGCACTGGGGAAAACAGTATTTATTTCCCAACAAGCTCAGCCTTTTTCATTCTGACAGCATTGATTATTTTTTTTTTCTTCCACTGGTTGTAACAGAGCTTGAAATTTACATTTCACAGGACTTTTTGGTTCTCTGTTTTTATTCTGCTTGTGTTTCTTATCAGTACAATCAGCTGTGCAAGTCCAACTCTGGCATAGAATAGAGCAGAATAAGGAAACAGAAAATTTTAGGAAATTATCTTTTAGCCAAGAGCCAGAGCTGCTCATGGAGCCCAATAAGGAGCTCACTACCAAACCCTGGTGGGGTTCAAGATGCACAAAATGGCCAACTATCTTTTGTTACAAGGCATTTTAAGGATTAACTATCCAATTAAGAAATGACACCTAAATTATTTTCCCTTTTAACCCAATAACTGATCTCTCGAAATCCTCAACGTGAACTTTTCTGTCCAATTACACAAAACCACCCAAACCCATGGAGAAGAAGGAAGAAGGACAAGAAGGTGAAGAAGAACAACCTCTGTTTTTCTGTCCTAAACCTCCATCTTGCTTCATATTTATTTCTATATTCTAAAACCCCAAACTCTTTAAGTTTTCCACCCTGCGATCCCCAAACCCCAAACTCTTAAGTTTTCCACTTCTAACCAACTCCACGCCCACAATCCCAGTTCCATCATTCCATTTTGGAACTCTTCTCCACAGCCTCAGGTCAAATGCAGTTTTCTGTGCCTGTCAGCACGGAAAGTTTTAATTTTAAACAGAAAGTTTAAAATTCTCAGCAGCCAGGGTTCCAACACCCCAGCTGTGCTCAGCCCTCCCTCCCTGGCTCTGGCAGGTTCAGCCCTGACTGGAAGTGAATCAAGCACTGGAAATAGAACCCAATGGGGGTGAAGCTGCTCATGGATTCAGGCTGCAGGAAAATCTAAATTAGGAGGCAGATTCTCTGTGCTTGCATGTCTAGGGTGAGTAATCCTCAAAGCTATGACTCGGAGGGAAGTGTAGCAACTCAACTGAACGCAAAGCTCCCAGCTTGGAGGATGCTTTAGGAACCATATGTCATGTGCTGCCCTCAGCTGAGAGCAAACATCTCTGCCCTGGGGACTGTCTGCCCTGGCCATATCTGAGACTAAAATTAGCAGAGTGCTGCATAAATTGTGAGCTGGAGGTTGTCAGTGCTTCATTGCCTGGCCCACAGCGAGTTTTGATACTATTTCAGTGTTTCCTTGAGAAGAGACAATAAATCCAGTGGAGAAGAAGCAGAAAAGCCAAACCCTGTGGTGCTGGGTGTGGCTGGAAGCTCTGAAGCAATCTGGGATCCTGCTGGGGCTTCTCAGCTTGGACACATCACAGGCTTTGACCTGAGCAGCAGAATGATGAAGCAGTGCCATGAAAAAGCCCAGGGTGGGTTTTACTGCAGGGAACAAGTCTCAGGAAACAGATGGATTGATAAGAGAGCAAACAATGAAAAAAGGATTCACAGGGAGCCAGCACAGCCAGGCTCACCAAGCCAAAGCACACAGGGACCTGCTTGGCTCTGCATAAATAATTGGGTTTTTGCTCAGCCACAGTGCAAGGCCAAAAAAAAAGTGCAGAAGGTGTAGTTAACCTGTAGTCTTATACATTTTTTTGATGAGTTCAGGGCCTTCACTGCTGTGCCAACCATTTTCCCTCCCTGCAGCACACTCCAGACCCTTGGATCGCCCAGCAGAACTCAGGGTGAGTTCATCACAAGTTGTTCCTCACAAGTTGTTCCTCACAAGTTGTCCATCACAAGTTGATCCTCACAAGTTGTTGATCACAAATTGTTGACCACAAGTTGTTCCTCACAAGTTGTTCATCACAAGTTGTCCATCACAAGTTGTCCATCACAAGTTGTTGATCACAAATTGTTGACCACAAGTTGTTGATCACAAGTTGTCCATCACAAGTCGTTGTTCATCACAAGCAGCCACAGAGGTTGGTGCCAGATCTCCTCCCTGGACATGGCAATGACAGCTCTGGGAACAATCATCGCTGTCAGGAGAAGGACACAAAGTTTGAAGGAGGAAAAACTTGCTTGGTTTGGCTCCAGCCACTCGCTGAACGCGCTCACATTGCTCAGGAAGGGCTGCCAGAGCTCCAGTGTTTGCATCCTGGCTGAATTCCACATGTAAATTTGCCAAGAAGTGCCTTCAGCAGCACAGCACCTCTTCCCGCTCCAGTGTCTGAGTGTTTTCCAAGCCATAACTGCACCTTCAGCATCCTTTTCTATGCTGATCTTATTTTTTTATTGATCCCTCTTGGTATCAAAAGAGATTCCTGGCAATTTTCCATAGGCTAGCAGACACCTCCATTCAATCTGGTGAAAAATTACATGTGGAAATAACGTGAAATACTTGATATTGGTAAACTAAAGATTTCCTCAGGAAACATACACTTGAAAAATCCAGTATTTCCAACAGGAAAAGGTGTCCTGATGTCAGAACATTCATGTTCAATGCATCAGAAAGCAAAATTATTTAAACAAATTCCACACTGCTGCAAATTATACTTTGTGTATATGCAAGCATCACCTTCCAGGTATGATTTGGGTTTGGTTTTGTTCAGGCTGTGAAACAAAAATAGGCCTCAGGATCTTATTTTTGTTGTATTTTCAAGTTACGTGATTCAAATGTTGTTTTTAAAGGAAACATACACAGGAAACTGCAATGTGTTTCTAAATAGGTAACACAGCAAAGAACTGCAGCAACGTGTTCAGGCACATTTCTGAGGCTTTTAACAAAATATATGTTAATTATTCTGTTTTACAAGTTAAATATAGACAAATGCCTATGTTTTGCTATAAAATCTGGAACACAGCTTTATGTAAGACCTGATCAAAACCAAAAAGAAATGTTGCTTTTTTTTCCCTGCTACTCAGAAAAGGACTTAAAGCAACTTTTACCAATTTAACAGCTCAAAGGATCTCCAAACATTGTTTAATCCTTTATTTTTATTATTCTTTCATTAGAGCTCTTTTCTTTCCCCATTTAGACAAGTCAATACTCTTATGTACCTCTCTTAAGGTCCTTCAGAGAACATTAATTAGAGGAATTTGGGGGAGGGCAGGAAGAGGAATTTGGGGAAGGCAGGAGGAGGAATTTGGGGGGATGCAGGAAGAGGAATTTGGGGGATGCAGGAATGGAAATTTGGGACAAGGCAGGAAGAGGAATTTGGGACAAGGCAGGAAGAGGAATATCCTCGTTCCTTCTGTCTCAAGGCGTGCACTAAGACCCAGAGCTATCCCTGCTCTCAGCTGACCTCCTGGGAAGTACATCCCTGCCGAGTTTATTTAAATTCCCAAAGCCAAGAGGTTGAAGCAGCCTGGGTGTGCGGTTATCACCGTGTTAAAAATCAAATCAAATCCGTGTGAGCTCCGTTTCTTCGAACAAGGTTTGCATCAGCTGAAGGGGAGCTCTGTCACCTTCCCCAGCCCTGCTGGTGTCAGGCCCCGGGCACAGAGGCAGCTCCCGGCCATCCCCAGGCTCATTTTTGGGGGGTTTTATCCACGTAACGTGAGAATTATTGTATTTTACAGGTTAAATATAGACAAATGCTTATGTTCTGCTATAAAAATTCAAATAAGATGCTATGTAAAACCAGATCAAAACCACGGAGAAATTAAAATTTTTTTTTTCTTTTTTTTGGTGTGGGATGAAATCTGCAACTCGACCAAGACAGGACTGAGCAGCCCCCCAAGCCCTGGGGGACGCGACCTGGGTGGGCACAGCAGAGCCCGGGGGAGGCACGGTGGGGGCTGCACATCCCCTGTGCCAACCTTTGCGGGGTCTGGGCATCCCTGTACTGATACTTGGGGGGGTCTGAGCATCCCTGTACCAATCACTGTGGGGTCTGAGCGTCCCTGTGCCAACCGTTGTGGGGTCTGAGCATTCCTGTGCCAACCCTTGTGGGGTCTGAGATACCTGTACCAATCCTTGTGGGGTCTGAGCATCCCTGTACCAACCCTTGTGGGGTCTGAGCATCCCCTTGTGCCGACCCTAAAGGCATCTCAGCAACCCCTGCGCCCGCACCTGGGGTCTGAGCATCCCTCTACCGACCCTTGTGGGGGTCTCAGCATCCTCCGTGCGTGTCCTTGCGGGGTCTCAGCATCCCCTTGTGCCGACCCTTGCGGGGTCTCAGCACCGCCAGAACCCGCCCCCGCGGGGTCTCGGCATCCCCCGTGCCCATCCCAGCGGGGTCTCGGCATCCCCCGTGCCCATCCCAGCAGGGTCTCAGCACCCCCGTGCCCATCCCTGCGGGGTCTCGCATCCCCCGTGCCCATCCCTGCGGGGTGTCGGCATCCCCGTACCCGCCCCCGCGGGGTCTCAGCGCTCCGTTCGCAGCGCGGATCCCCGAGAGCCGCGTCCGGGCGGCCACCAGCGGCCGCATCGGGCGGGTGCTCCGCAGCTCGGCGAGAGTTAACGGCGGCACCGCCTCTCCATTGGCGGCCCCGCGGCGGCTGCCGAGCCCCGCGCATCCACCGGCCCCGCGCTCCGCGCCTCTCCGCGGCTCCATGCGGCGGCGGCCGCCGGCATGCCCGGCACGCCCAGCCTGCTGCCTCCTCTGCTCGCCCTGCTGTGCCTCGGGCTGGCCGACCCCAATCCCGACCCCGACGAGCCGTGGTGCCCCTACAAGGTGGGCGGCGATGGCGCTGCGGCGGCGGCGGCGGGGGCGCGGCTGTGCTTCCGCCCGCCGGCCCGCGGCTTCCAGTGCTCGGCGCGGGGGTGCCGCGCCCACCGCTCCGCGGGCGGCGCGCTGGTGGCCAACGTGCTGCGGAACGGCAGCGTGCTGCTGCAGTGGGGCATGCGGCACTGGGGGCCGCCGGCTCGCCCCGCCGCCGCCCTGCGCGGCTTCGCGCTCAACTGCTCCTGGGACGGCACCTACACGCGCTTCCCCTGCGACAGCGTGGAGCTGGGAGCCGCGTGTCGCGATTACCTGCTGGCCGAGGCGCACGGCAGCGTGCGCTACCGCCTGTGCCTGCAGCCGCGCTTCGCCCCGCCGCGCCCCGCGCCGCCCGCGCAGTGCGTGGAGTTCCGCGTGGAGCCCGCGGCCATGCGCGACATCGTGGTGGCCATGACGGCCGTGGGGGGATCCATCTGCGTGATGCTCGTCTTCATCTGCCTGCTCGTGGCCTACATCACCGAGAACCTCATGAGCCCCGCGCTCGCCCGCGGAGGGCACGCGGCGGCCGCTGCGCGCCGCGCGTAGTGCGGGAGGGGATGGTGATGATGATGGTGGTGGTGATGATGATGCGGCGCCCGGCGCTCTCCGGCGAGGGAAGAGGTTTTCCAGACTGTTCTGGCAGCGCTGTGCCCAGATTTGCAGGATGGGCGTTTCCAGCGGGGCTCGGAGCTCTCGTTCCTCCTGGGGTGGCTTCTCGGCCAGAGCCGTTCGTGGTGAACTCTTGGCATCTCAGCGGATCAAAAAACAATAGCAGAGGTCCCCAAGTGCCAGAAGTCGTCTGTTTTTAAGGGCAAGCGGCTGATCTTACCGAGGGCCTGTTTGAAAAGACTCTCCAGAACACCCTTATTTTAAGCCTAAAACCTCTTGGTCTTAGAGCCGTGCTTGATTTTTTTCCTGTGGGGTAAAGTTCAGGAGGACTGACTGGTGGGACCACAAACCCCATAGCTAAGGGTGTGTTTGATCCAAAGCCCACTTAATCTCGTGGTTTAGGTGGGTTTTGTGTCGTGCTTTATGGTGGTCACAAATTTTGGGGCCACCGTCCAAAACCACGGGGGTTTTCTTGGTCGAGGGTTTTCTGGTCAGCTCCAGCGACCATCAACATCCAACACCTGCTTTTTTCCCATCAGAATCGTGTTGCAGTTTCACAAAGAGTGCAGGTAAAGGGATAAATTGAATAAGAAATCTCCATTTCGTTGAGCAAGTAGGAACCAACCCTTAATTATAAGATAGAAGTGAGCACCCCCTTGCCCCCTGAAATCCCCTCCTTTAGCAAAGCAGCTGCACTAAGGTAGAAGCTTCTTGACCACAGAACTCACTGATGTTGTAGCCGAGTGTTTTGAGCGTAGGAACACTCCCTGGTAACTCCTCACTTGATGCTGTAGTGAAGTAAGGTTTTAGCCATACTCTAGTACTGATTCTATTGTGCCTTAGTGCTGAGAATTTGTCCCATTTCTCTTGGCGTAGCTGTTCCTGTAGTCCTTGTAGTTTTAAGTGTGTCTCCCTCGTGTTCTTGTCTCTGGAATTAGTAGTTGTTGGTTTGTCTGATTGTTTTCTTTAAAAAAAACAAACAACCAACTTGGGCTGAGCATTACTTGAAATTTAATATATACACAAAGTAGTTACCTTCAGAGAGGTATTTAGTGAGGTAGTTTTTTAGTACGTGTTGTTTGTATGTAGTTGACTGCTGTAAGACAAAAAAGTAATTTATTATCACTTAGGAACTGTGCACTTAAAGCAAAAAAAAAAAAAAGTAGGGGAAGGCTCTTCTGTAAAGGGACTGTCAGGTTCAGTGTGATCTGTTTGTGTAAATGTTTAGCACTGGTGAACGACCTGTTTGCTTTTCCTTGTGAAAGTCGTTTGTGGTAGAGGGTAAATATTAGGAAATGTGTGGAATCCTTAATAACACAAAGTATTTGTACTGAACATAATCCCCTCTTCAAGAACTTGGGAGTGGCTGAGGAGCTGAAGGTGTGCATTTCATCACCAGCTTTTCCTTTGTTTGTTATTCCTGCTGTGTTTCATTCTCACCTGCAGCTGACTCCACTGAGCTGCTCTGTGTTCATTACCTTGCTGGATTTAAGCACCTCACTGATGCCTCATTTTTGGGTTTTTATCCCTAAGGAAATGGACTGCTGGAAGAAAAGGCGATTTTGAAGAACATTAAGACAAATGTTGGTCTTTTAAAGGTTTCAGGTTTTTTGGGTTTTTTTTTTTTTTTTTTTTTTTTTCTGTAGCCAGTTCAGCACAGGAGCATTGGAGTGTCACTGATTTTGTACATTTCTGTCACCTTTTGTCAAGCAATGTCACTGTTCTGTTCCTCATCTTGTCATGAATTGCCAGATGTGAAAACCAGCTGTATAAACAACGAGCCTTGTACCACCTTGGCATTGAACTTAATAAATTCAGAGGATGATGAAAAGAAATGAAAATTCCATAAATATTTAAAGGTTCAAGATCTTGCTTGACTCAAAGTGAGTCTGCCCAAACTGGTCGTAATAATATGACACTATTAATGAGAAAATAAGAGGTTTTTATCTGAATACTCCAATTTATTTACTAGAGGTTTGGACTATAGGTAACTGGGTAATTCAAGTGGCAACACTGATGTAAGTCTGAGGAAGTGGAAATTTAATTTACAGTTTGGAACATGACTGTCTTCAGTAAGACACCTCTGCAGGTAATAATGGATACCCTAAACAATAATAATAATGGTATAACCCTAATGGATGATGGAAAATACAAAAGAGAGGGAGAGGTTTTACATGGAGGAGAGGAGAATGGTGGTTGTGGGAGCAGGAAAAGGCTCTGCTGGAAGTGCGGTGGTGATAATGGGGAAAATATCCTCAGAAAAAGGGAAAAACTATCAATGGGAGCACAGAAAATATTTTTAGGAAGCACTGAGGACTGTCCTGCCTCACTAGTGAATTTCAGCTGGGCTGGGGAATAGATTTGTTTCTTTGATGTCCTGGTTTATCTCCTGTATTTCTCCTGCTCCATTACCTCCTCCTGCCATTGTAATAGTGCAAGGAGATGAAAGTGGAAAAAGGGAAAAGATGACAAAAACCTCAGAGAAAAATGGGATTGAGCTGGGCTGAGCAAGGAGTACCATCATAATTTTGACCTGGATGTGAGAAAACAATGCTGAAACCAGCGTATTTCACCAGTCTGGTGAAATATTTGAGTAAATAACATAAATAACACCTAGTTTTGGCGTTCTAATTTGTGCAGTTTGCAGTAAAAGCGCCAGCGTTTCTTCCTGGAATGCACAATTCCATGTTTAATCCTAACAGTGTTGGCAGTGTTCTGTTCCCTGCGGATCCCCCTGGGCACAGGGCTCATCCAGGGTGTCCAGCCCAATTCTCCTCCTCGGGATGACTCAATCCTGCATCCAAACCCTTCCCCCGGCATCCTCCCAGCCCTGCCGCGGCATTCGGCTGCCATCTAGTGCCAAACTGAGCGAAATTTGTCCTAAAAACCCGCTTTTCTGATGGGCTTTTTAATCCCACAGCCCGGAGAGGCAGCGGGATTCAGGGATTGGCGCGGAATGGCTGTTGGGTGGTGGGAGCGCTGGAGGCCTCATCGCTCTTTATGTGATGAAATCTTCTTAATGTTCAACCTTGAACCTCTCCTGGTACAACTGAGGCTGTTCCCTCTCCTCCTGTCCCTGTTTCCTGGGGGAAATCCCAATCCCCTCTGGCTGTCCCCTCATGTCAGAAATCCCGATCCCCCTCTGGCTGTCCCCTCATGTCAGAAATCCCGATCCCCTCTGGCTGTCCCCTCATGTCAGAAATCCCGATCCCCTCTGGCTGTCCCCTCATGTCAGGAGTTCTGCAGAGCCACAGGGTCCCCCCTGAGCCTCCTTTTCTCCAGGCTGAGCCCCTTCCCAGCTCCCTCAGCCTCCTCTGGGGCTCCAAACACTTCCCCAGCCCCGTTCCCTACCCTGGATAAGGTGAAGGAGAAGCTTTACAACCATGGAACACCCTGAGCTGGAAGAGACCCACAAGGATCAGAGTCCAAGCCCCTCACCCTGCCCAGACACCCCAAAATCCCACCCTGTGCATCCCTGAGGGCATTGTCCAAACCCTCCTGGAGCTCTTGGGGCTGGGACCATTCCCTGAGGAGCCAGAACCCTCTGGGGGAAGAACATTTCCCAAAATCCAACCTAAACCTCTCCTGACACAGCTCCAGCCATTCCCAGGGTCCCATCCCTGGTCCCCACAGAGATCAGCGCCTGTCCCTCCTCTTCCCTTCACGAAGTTATACATTGCAATGAGGCCAGCCCCCTCCAGGCTGAACAAACTCTCACGCTCCTCCTCCTCTGAGCACCAATACCTTATAAACACATCATTATCTATCTATCGATATCACATCTATAAAATTATCATTTTTTAATATTTATTTATCGCCCTCGCGGCTGAGGTGGCACAACCCTCTCCCTCCACGCTGCGCCCGAGGCTTCCCACAGCTCACCGGCGGCTCGCACTCCGCTCACCCTCGCCCAGCACCCTCTGCTCCCTTCTCCCGGCACTCCCCTCCCGGCGGCCGCGGTCGCTCCGCCTCCCCCGCGCCGTGCCGCGGTTGGCCGCGCCGGGGCCCTGCTGACACGTCCCGTCCCCGCCCGCCGCGCTGCCGCCGCCATTTTGTGGAGCGGCGGCCGGGAGGGAGGGAGGCGCGGGCAGCCCCAGCGCCGTGCCCGCCATGCCGTCCGCGCCGCTCCGCGTGGCCGTGGTGTGCTCCAGCAACCAGAACCGCAGCATGGAGGCGCACAACATCCTCAGGTAACCGCTGCTGCCCGCTTCGCCCCCCGTGCGGCCGGCGCTCCGCTGTCAGGGAGGCGCGGGTGGATGGGGCCGTGCTGTGGGGCCCGCGCCCGGCCCGGCAGGCCTGTGGTTGCGGGGCAACACTTTGCCTTCACCCTGCCTTCATCCCGCTTGTACCCGCTTTTCACCTCGCTGCCATCCTGTTTGTATGCCCTTTTCACCCCCTTTTTATCCGCTTTTTACCCGTTTTTATCTCGTCTCCTCTGCGCCCCGCTCCAGGCCGCGGTGGAGTCCCGGCCCTCCCTGACGGAGCTGTGGCCCCAGTGCTGGAGACACGGGCCGGGCACTTGGGTGGAGCAGGGCCTGTGTCTCGCCGTGTGGAAACTTGAATGTTCCCTTTTTATCCTGTTTTTGTGTTTTTTTTTTTTTTTTTTTTTTTTTTTTTGGTTTTGTTTTGTTTTGGTTTTTTTCTTGAGTCTATCTGTAAAGGCCCCACAGGGAAGCTGGATAGGGACTCTTCATCAAGAGCTGGAGTGATAGGCCAAGGTGTAATAGGTACAGAGTGAAAGAGGGGAAATTTAGGTTAGATGTTAGGAATAATTTTTTTTAGTGTGGTGAGACGCTGGCCCAGGGAGATTGTGGCTGACCCATCCCTGCAAGTGTCCAAGGCAAGGTTAGATGGGGCTTGGAGCATCCTGGGATGGTGGAAGGTGTCCCTGCCCATGGGTTGGGTTTTAAGGTCCATTTCCACCCTTTAACACTCTGTGAAAACTGAGCCACTCTGTGCGCTGAAAGGGAGCCCTTTCCTCACACAGGAGAACCAGAACATTCGGTTCAGAGTGCTAAATGTCTTTGAGATTATAACTGTTAATCTGTTTAGCATTCCCATTGCTCTCAGCTGGGCTGCAGAGGTGAGGTGGGAGGCTTGGGACAGACAGATGGACAGGAGAGACCTGATCTGCCTGAAATCGTGTCCCTAAATCTTCCCTTTGCACTGCAGGAACATGATAAGGATGTTTATTTTATTATTAAAGTTATGCAAAGAAACATTCACACTAGAAATACACGTTGATGGTATAATGAGCAAAAAAACTGTGTGTAAGCTGTGTGCTACATGTAAATAAAAATAAAAGCTTTGGAAGGAATAAATAAGAGAAGCATTTGGTCTGGCAGCCATCTTACTGTGACAGCATTTCATGCACTTCACGCTCACCCTTGGCATCGGATGTTATCTGTGAAAACAGGACATTGTTTTTCCTCTAATAATGCTGGAACTGAGTTGGAATTGAAAGCTGAGAGTGTTAAGGACAAAGTTAAATTTATTTCTGATGTCTGCCCTTTTCCTTCCCCCGTGTTTTTGCAGAAATAAATCACTTCCGGTGTGACTGATGCTTGCCAAACGTGGCAGGGGTGGTTTTTAAAAGTCTGTTCTCCCTCAAGATTTGAATTTAAAAGTAACAAAACCGTATTTAGAAAACATTTCATTTTAACACCTTTTGTAGTTACAGCAGCAGTAGCATAAATGGCAAAGCAGAGATTAATTGCTAATGCTGCTGTAAAGAAATAACAGCAGTAAACTTGAGGGAAATGTCTGTATTGGCTCCAAGCCAGGCTGCCTCACCCCTTCAGGGCAGTGTGTTGCAATGCAGTTGGAAAGAACACATGATTAAAGGAGGAAGAAGCTGAGGAATTACGAAATTTTAAGGTATTTTGTTAGTGGATGAACAAGACTTTAAACAACACAAATTCTGTGTGCTGCTGGAAAACAGAGTCTGGGGTCCAGCAGTCAGCCTGTGCTTGAATATTCTGTAATTAACCAAGTTTTAAACACTTTGTTCCAATTTTCCAGCAGAAGAAGCTGGAAAATTTCAAAATTTTAAGGTATTTTGTTAGTGGATGAACAAGACTTTAAACAACACAAATTCTGTGTCCTGCTGGAAAACAAAGTCTGGGGTCCTGCCTGTGCTTGCGTATTTTGTAATTAACCAAGTTTTAAACACTTTGTTCCAATTTTCCAGCAGAATTCAGCCTGAAGGGCTGTCTGGAGTTTGTTAATAGAGTAAGAGCCGTCACCACAGGGCGGAGGAAGCCGAGGGAGCAGGAAGAGCGGCCAGAAAGCCACGGCCCCTCCTTAAAGCTGTCAGGCAGGCTGTGTTTAACCCCGCCCTGGGTCAGGTTTTACTCACCCTGCATTATTTGATTTTACCGGCTCTGCTGGCGTGGGGTGAGGTGAGAAGCAGAGCAGGTCTGGCTGCTGTGTGAGCCCTGCACAGCAATAACGAAAACATCCCCCTGTTGCAAACACAAATCCACAACGCAAAAATTAACTCTATCCCAGCCAAAACCAGCACGTTCTAGAAGTGATTTTATTTTTTATTTTATATTTTGTCATAGAGCATGCAGACTCAGGCCATGGTTCTCCCTCAGAGAAGGAAGGCAGAAGGGTAAATCTCTTACAGCCAGACTTTTTTTATGCAGCAATTTCCACATTTCTGTTTGCTTTGTAGTGCCCTGATGGCTTTGGAAGGAAGTTACTGAGTTCAAGTTCTCTGTGTCACTTACTGGCAATAAAAAGTTCTAAAATGCTGATACACACTTGTGCCACGGATTCCTTGTTTTAGAAAACTAACCTTCAGGAAATTAAAGAGTATGAACGTGAAATCTTAGTGGCAGGGAAATTCAAATATTGCAACCTCTGTAGCAAAAACTTACTTTTCATATTGATGTTAAGACTTGTAGTTCAACATTGAGGTGTAAGAGAAATTAAATTGCACCTGTGCTGTTTCCAGAAGTTGTTACTCACAGCTTCTCTCCTGTCAGCCCCAAAATGCAGGGAGGTATTGACATCTGTATTGCCTCATTTCAGAAATCCCAAATTAATAACCCCCCCCAAGAAGGAGATATTTTCACATTTTTATTTTAAAGCACACTTTCATTTGATAGCTTAGTAGGGGTAATGCAAATGACAAGTTGTTAGTATTCAAAGTGAGTTAACAGTGCTTTAGTCCTGCTGTTCAGCACTGTGGGCTTGTTTTGGGGGGTGTTTTTTTATATTGATTGGTGGCATAAGATATTTTTTAAGTAACCTACAAAGGTTGCTGGTTGTTTTCCTGCTACCTCCTGTGGAAAGGGATGTGGTAAAATTATTAATTTGTGGCCTGAACTCCTTCACCACTCTGAGTGCAGTGGCATTGCAGGATTTATTACATTTGCTTTAATATTTAGCAATATTTCCTACAGCCATTGGAAAGGAACATACAATCAACTGAAAAGAAGATTTAATTAAATTCTATTTAATAAGAATGTGTGAGATCCCCAAATAACAGTGAAATAAAAGAAAGGTGTGGACAAAAGTTCATGTCTCAAGCTGCACAAATTATTATTGTTTCTTCTGCCAGAAGAAATAATAATAATTTCCAGTGGTCCCAGTCAGTGCAGTCCAGGTTGGTTTTTGATTTCAGAATTATTCTCAGTGAGCTCTGAGATCTTTGGGGGAAGTGCTCAGGGGCTCTTGGGTGACCCTTTTTGATGAGCTGTGACTGAGAGGTGAGATCTGGGCAGTGACTCACTCTGTCCTTAAATTGGAGTTTATCCACATCAGCCTTGATAGTATTAATAGAAACAACTCCCTGAAATAAGGTCATTATTAGCCTGGTAAAGTTTAAGCTCCACATTTGCAGAAGATAATCTGTTAGTCTGTCTTACTCTTCACTTTTTGTGCCAAAGCTCATTTTTTTCCATCTTCTGGGTAGTTTTACCAGGTCAAAACCAAACCCATTGTCTTGTAGGAATTGTTCATTTTTACATTTTTCATTTCCACAAACACCTGATGATTCACTACACTGGATGTGTCCAACTATTTAATAAAAGAATAATATTTAATAAAAGCTCCTGACTATTGGCTCTCTGCAGGCATTTTTCCTCTCCTGTGCCCCAGTTGTTGCAAGAAATGTTTTTAGAATATTTTATTGTACCTGGGGCATAAATAGTGTAAAAACTGACACTACCACTCACCAAGGTACAAAGCATGAAATTCCATGTGAGGAACTCATATTCCATCTATTCAAGGAAATCATTTTTAATGGGTCATGGGTGCCTTGGAGGCACAAATTTTTGATGTGTTGAATGTCAGAGATTTCAGATTTGTTTTATGTGAGATCATGCAAACTTCAGGGACATCTACAGCACTTAGAGGTGGAGGTTTTAATGTGTGTTATCCAAGCAGACCTGTTCCAAAGAGAAAAAAAATGAAACCATAGAAGAAAAGATCAAATTGAAACATGAATTTTTTAGCACTGCAATTTCTTCTGTACATATTATGTCTCTCTCCACGTCCAGTAGAAGCAGCAGAATCAAAACTTGAATCTGCAAGTATTGCAGGGAAAATAAATGAACAGTGACTCATAACTGCACCAGTTGCATGTGATGGAGGGCTGGGAGGGACAAAAAATTGCACTTTTTTTTCCACTTGTATCCATTCTCAGTCACCAGTCCTGCAGAAAGAAGCAAAAAAATCCTCGTGTATCTCGTCTGTTTACAGAAATAGGCACCTATAAATAGTTGCTGGAGGAAAAAAGTGTGGGGAAGCAAGAAAAGGGAAAGGAGGGGCTGTGTTCCTGTAGGAGGAGCTGAAGGAAATGAGTGTTGGTGGTTTCAGAGCTGCTTTTGAGGCTGGGGCAGGAGGTGATCACAGTCTCTGCCCAGAAGCATTTGGGGTCACTTTGGGGACACCTTTGAAGGCAAACAGACAATTTGGGGTTGGTGTTTTCTGCTGAATTTCCCTGGATGTGCAGACCAGGGAGCCTGGGGCCGGCTCTTGCACTGGCTCCCGGTTCTGCTCCCTCCCCTCAGAGGAGAGCACTGCAGATTCGGGGTTATTTCTGGGGGTCTGGGGGTGTTCAGTTGATTTTTGTTTCAACATTGTTCACTCCATTCAGTCTCTTCTAAAATCATTCAAGCTGAAAGTGTGAGTCCTTAAAAAAACAGATAAACTCCTGGTCTTGCTGTTTCAAGTTATGTTGTCATTACAGACCCAAATGGTGATAGCAACACTATTTTACCATGTAGCTTTGTCCTTTTTAGACCACCAGAAAATCTCTTTTTTGTCCCATTATTCCACAGATTGCTGTATTTTTTAAATACTCTATTTTTTAAATACTTCATATTTTTAAATACTTTCTATAATACTATTTTTAAAATACTTTAAATAGCAACACTATTTTACCATGTCACTTTGTCCTTTAGACCGTCAGAAAATCTCTTTTTTTGTCCCATTATTCCATAGATTGCTGTATTTTTAAATACTACTGAGGGAAGCACTGAGTTTTGAGTATCTCAGTAAATCAGCAAGAACATTTTGGCATTACTCCTAAAGACAAGCAGGTTCCTGCCTCTTTTTAAACTGTAGTAGTTGTTCATAAGAATGGAATGAAGTAATTCCTGGTTTAGCCAAGAGTTTTAGAGAGCAGCCAGCAGAACATGTGCCCCACTCGTGTAAAGGTAATTGCACTGCGTGGTTTTCAGTGGCAGGCACACAAATGTTTGTCCTGGGCTAATTTAATTACACTTTGGGCAACAAAGTGAGAAGAATAATGCAGTTAGGCCAAGAGTCTCAGCAGGACACTTAAGCATTGATCAGTGGTACAGTTACTTATTTGTATCAAGAGAAAACCATCTTTGGCTGTGTTGTCATGAATACAGAAGGAGTTTGGTGCAAATCCAGGATGCAAAAGGAAAACACAAAAGGAAAGCACAAATGACATTTCCAAATAGCTCTGTACCATAATTGTAAGAAAATTCCTGTCAGAGGTGCTTCCCTTGAAATAGTGTGTGAGTTTAGATTGTGACTGCAAGGAAAATACACATTGAGAACTTCAGGCAGTTTGCTTGTTCAACTGCTGCTGGCTAAGAGGTGTTTCTAAAAGGTGTTTTTAAAATTCACTCTTGTGTTCTTCAGCACTTTAAATTTCAAGTCCATGCAGTTCTAATTGTCTTCTCCCCCTTGCTTGTGTCTTTCAGCAAACGAGGATTCAGCGTCCGATCCTTTGGCACGGGGACTCACGTGAAACTGCCAGGACCAGCCCCGGACAAGCCAAATGTTTATGACTTCAAAACAACATATGATCAGATGTACAATGATCTGCTTAGGAAAGACAAAGAACTGTATCCCTGTGGCATGGCCTCTTTAAAAAATCCAGTGTGGTTCATCCTTGAAAGGTGTAATTCATTATTTGGCATTAAGAATCTCTTAGAGTTGCTTGGCTGGCGAACTTTAAATGATTTTAAGTTTATAGGAGGTTTTTTTTTAACAGTGGGCCTCTAATGCTCCCTTGTAAATTGTTACACACATCCCAAATGCTCTTTTGTAGTGTGTTACCATGTGTAGCTCTTGAATGAACACATCAATACCCTCAGATTGTCCATTGCCTCCCCTGCACTGTGGATCCTTCTCAGTGCAAAGACTGTCCTGAGTTTGGATTTGGGAAGAGCGACCACCTCGACTTTAATGTTGTATTTAGCTCAGACAAACTGCCAGGTAAGGCTTACAGAATACTTTCTCTGGGAGAGAGGATGCCTTTCATTAAAGAGCTCACCCTTCTCACTGAGGATTTTGTGATATGTGATTTGCTCTGTGCACCGAGGAGAAATAACTCTGTAGTTGGTTATAAAGAATGGACAGAGGAGGGCCCAGTAACATTTAATCCTGGAGAGCAAAGGTGATCAGGGTTAGGCACACTACTAAAGATATCCCAGCTGCATTATTTTAAAGTACCTGTCTTTAAAGTTGATTTTTTTAATAAGAAAACCCACAAACAAAACTTGGGGAACTCGTTCTAGATGTTTTTTCAACAAGGATCTTTTTTTTAAAGTTCAAAATGTAGGATGTGGTCTTAATATATCTCATGTGATGTGCTGGTTTATTTGATTTTTTTTTTATCCCTCTGCCTATAGAGAAAAGGAAAATCTTGCAAGCCCATCTTAATGAGGTATGCCATATCCATATCCTGATTAAAAGAACTGCTTAAAAGAAAATCCCTTGAACTGAGAATTAATTTTAACAAGCACCAACGACTTGAGATTTCCTTTTTGAGTTCTTCACTGCTGCTGTGCTGAATGTGGCAGTACTTAAGAAAAAAACAAAACAACAGGAAGCCAACCTGTTCCCCCCTCTCAGCATGATTTGGAGTCACCATTGTGGTTCTGCTCCATGCCTTGCTGTGTTCCCCAAATATATTTGCAGTGTAACAGTTAAACCTTTTCTCAAGACAAAGGAGCTTTAAACAAAAGCCACTGCAAGGGAAATAGGGCACCAGCAAATGCCTCTGTGACTTTGCTTTTTTGATTCTCAGATAATTTAAGGTTTTCAGACTGAAGACTGGCAGCACAGAAAGCAACTCCATTTCCAGAAGTGGGTTTTGAGGGTAAAGGCTTTAACCAAAACCAGACCTGCTCTCATCAGCAAGTTGTGGAATAGTTTTGTGTCCCAGGGGCTCTCAGTTCTGTTGGGTGAGCATAACTTCAGAGAGGGGATGGGAATTACCTGTGGGCTTGGAGTGTGGTTGGGATGGGGGTACAAAAGGAGGGGTGCTTCCATATGATTGAGCTGATTATTCTGTTTCCCAGCCTTGCTTTCATCATCCGTACTCTGAAATTTTGAGTCTTGCTGCCAACACTCTGCTTGTTCCCATGTTCCAGTGAGGAGACACCTGAGGTTTGAGTGCTCTCCTTGCTCAGTGACACTGTGGCTGTGAGGGAACATCCTCTGCCCAAATAAACAACCCTAGCTTCAGAAAGCTCCAACCAAAAATGAGCTGCTGCACTGCTGGACCTCACTGAGAGCAAGGTTAGAGAGAAGAGATGCACTGAACCTCTGCTGTTCACTTGTGAGGAGGGGGAGCAACAATTAAAGGCTCACTCTGCAGAGATTAAAAGCACCTTCATTGCAGTTAATTAGTGAAATACAGAGCACAGGCTCTCATACCTTGAAGGCATATGTTGAATTTCAGCAGCACAGGAATAGGGGATTAATGGAGCCAGGAATACAGATTCAGTTGAGTAGGTGGTTACAGTAGATCTAAAATGGAAGCACTTCAAAGCCTTTGAAGATGTGGCAGTTAAAACTTAGAGTTAAAATAAGTATCAGCATCTCCCATTGAGTGTTTAGAATGTAGCATTCAATTCCCTGAGCCCCAGTGGAGGACTGCCCCAAAACCATTTAACAGTGTTCTGAATGTTGCTTTTTAAAACATTCCTCTGCTATTTCTAGGACAACAATAGAGAATTCTGCTCCTGGTTTGAGGGAGGCACAGCCATGGTCTGTAGTTCTCGTTCACCACCTTGTATGTAGCAATTAAATTCCCTGAGCCCCAATCAAGGACTGCCCCAAAACCATTTAACAATGTTCTGAATGTTGCTTTTTAAAACATTCCTCTGTTTTTTCTAGGACAACAATAGAAAATTCTGCTCCTAATTTGAGGGAGGCACAGCCATGGTCTGTAGTTCTCATCCACCACCTTGTATTTGCATATTTAACCCGCCTTTCCCACATTAGAATTATTTGTCCTTATCATTATTTGCCCCTTACAACTCTCTGAAGGGGTTTGAGGACTTAATTCTAATTCTGTGGTGGTGACCTTAAAGCTGAAACAAGAATAGAGCAAAACTGCTGGTGAGCTTTGCCTTCAAGTGAAGGCAAAAACTAGTCAAGAGTGAAACTTGCTGAACAGTTTAAATTTAAACCCAGTTTAAATCTTCATCAGCAGTTGATGTTGTGCCCAGGGATGGAGCTGTTCAAGTGGAAATTTGGCCAAAATTCTGCCAGAATTGCTGCTGGGTTCTTTAGCAATGTGAGTAACTCCATGGCTCATTCCTTTCCTCAACACTGCTGTGTCTGTGACCCTCACATTAAAGATGATTTTCACAGATGGGGGGGTATTTTTAATTAGGATTTCCAGGCAGCCTGCACTTACCCTGAAATCTTGGCCTCCTACTCTGCTCCTGACATTTTTTTACCTCCTCTCTTTAATTTGTCCTCCCTAACTTCAGGCAGGATTCCAGTTTTAGCTCCCTAGCTCCATGAGGTTATAAAATTGAGGGGAGGGTGGAAAACGTGTCCTGAAGAAGTTCCTAAAGCTGCTTCAGTTAGGAGGAAAATTCCAGAAATGAAGAAGAACTCTGTGCATCTCCCTTGAAGACATTTATTCTTTTCAGTCAAAAAAAAACCCCCAAAATAGTGCTGATCTTGGTGCTGGGATCTGGCTTTAACTCTGTGAGCTCCTGTTGAAGTTGGATGCCCATGTGATATTTTATGTGTAGCTCAGTCTTGAGTAACTGACCTAAATTCTGCTTCAGGTAAGCTCTTCATGCATGTCTTTATCTTACATTTATTTTCATCTGGTTTTTCTTAATGGATTTTGAACTGCTGAGCACTTGTCAGCTTCTCTCCTGAGCTGTCATTCCAGGGGGGCTGTGTCTCTGGAAGCCACTTGAAAATGTTTCATCTGTTGAGGGATTTTTTCTAATTTTTTTTTTGTTAGATTTGGGTATTTTCTTCTCTATTTTTTTTTTTTTTGAGCCTAACCTTGCAAGAGTTAAAAATAGTTAAAATCACGGCCTGGGTGTCAGTGGCAAAACTCTTCCAAAAGCAGAGCAGTACAAGTCTCATTTTCTTTCTCACCATGTCTTACAAAGCACTTCAGTGCTCCTAGAAATAGAGAGAAGGGATGAGGGTGGAAAGAAATGTTTAAACTGGATTAAACAGGCTTCTGAGAGGCACCTTTCTGCAAATAAACACTCTTCCAGCCACAGGCTGCATTCCAATCCCTTTTTCTCCATGAAGGGTTGTAAAATGCTTCACAAAATCTTGGTCCTTTCAAAGGCAGCAAATTTTCAGCACTTCCTCATCTGCCTTCTGATCACACTGCCTTTAATCTTGGCTTCATTCACATTAAAAAGGAAATACATCAAATTATTAAAAATAGATGAGCTGGATATCTATTATTTAAATATTGTTTGAGCTGTGGGACATGGCAGAAACTCCACACTCAGATCTAATAGCAAATGCTTTTCAACAACATAAAACACCCTCTGCCATCCTATCTCTTCTGGGTGCTCTGAAAGGTTTATTCCTTATCCAAGGTGAGTCCCAAATGTGCTCTGAGGAATTCTGACTGAAGGATCCAGTCTGAGGCTGATGATTTTTGTAAAACCCATTTAGAGCTGCAGTGATTTCATTCCTTGGCACTTTCATCCCAGTTTGAGGGGGGTGAGTGAAGTGACAGTCGATGCTTCTTGCCTTGAAGTTCCCTGCCATGAACACAAAACTTCTGTGCCAACATTAGGGATGCTTATACTTCTTTCTTCTTTATTCCAAACCAATTCCCATTTTCATTCCAACTGTAATTCCTTAAACTGGCATTGATTGCAGGCCAGGAATGTTTCCTGCACACCTCACCCAGCGTGCTGCATTCTCTGCAGGCTCCTGGTGCCAAGTGGCCCTGCTGTCTCTTGATTGTATTCTCAGGTTTCCCAAATGTGCTCAATTAAATGGTTTTTAATCGATTTAGGGTTTGTGCTTTGCTCTATCTGAGGTACCTTCAGCTGTAACTGGAAATTCTGAGTTTCACAGCACGAGGGTGGCAGCACCACAGCCAGTTGGGAAATGCTGGTGCATCCCCTGTTTGCTGGGCAAGGGGATCATTCATCCTTTCCCTCAGATTTCTCCTCAAAACACCTCTCCTCTCCTAGTCCTGCATCTGCTGCTCCTCTCTGGAGCCTGGCACAGCTTCCCAGAGCTGAGGGAGCAGCCCCAGGTCCTGTGTGAGCCCTGAGCCCTGTCCCTCACCTGCTGCTCCTTGGAGTGACTGCAGCAGTGACATCTCCGTGTCACTCACTGCCAGGTGATCAAACACTCTGGATCTCAGCAATCCAAACTCTTGGATTTCCACTTGGATGAGGTGCAGGCTCAGCTGTTTGATGGCACAGACACAGTGCCACATCCTCGAGTCACCTTGTCACCCTTGTCATTCTCCAGTGCATCTGTGACATCCCTTCTCCACTCTTTGCCCCTGCCCTTGGCCATTACTCCCTCTCTTTTCCCTCTGGCAGCTGGACCTGTCCATTCTCACCCCAAATACAGCTGGAGGTGCTCAGCACTGATAAATTCTTGTCTGGCACTTGAGCTCAGGGCTAAACTCGAGGTATTTTCTGCCTTCACTGATGTGTGGGGACAGACCCCTCAGCTTTGGGCTCAGCCAGGCTGGGCTGCCACGTGGTTATTTGTATTTGTAGTTATTTATATTTATGGTTATTTATATTTATGGTCATTTATATTTGGTGCAGCTCCTAGGAGCAGTTGGATTTATCCTTGCAGCTCATGGATTACAAATGCTGGGGGCTTGTCCTTCACTGGGAAAAACAATGCAGGTTTTTTGCAGCTCGTTCATGCAGGCACAAATGTTGCAGAAATGTCATGGAGCCCAGTTTAGCATCTTCCTGATCATTTTGGATGGCATGTTTTAGAATCCCACACTGGTTTGGGTTGGAAAAGATCTTAAAGCTCATCCTGTGCCATGGGCAGGGACATCTTCCACTGTCCCAGGTTGCTCCAAGCCCCATCCAAGCTGGCCTGGAACACCTCCAGGGCAGCCACAGCTTCTCTGGGCAGCCTGTGCAGGGCCTCCCCTCCCTCACAGGGAGGAATTTTTTCCTGATATCCCATCTCACCCTGCTCTGTTTCCGTTTGAATCCAATAGAATGGTTCAGCTTAAGACTTTACCAGGTTAAAGAACAGCAGAAGACTTGTGCAAATCTCTGGTTTGTTCCAAACTGCAGTTTCAGTTCCAAAGGACAGGCATTGCATTGGGAATTTTTTCTTAATATCCCATCTCACCCTGCTCCGTTTCCACTTGAATCCAATAGAATGTTTCAGCTTAGGACTTTATCAAGTTAAAGAACACCAGAAGACTTGTGCAAATCTCTGGTTTGTTCCAAACTGCTCAGGTTCCATTCCAAAGGCATTGCATTAGGATTTTTTTTTTCTGATTTCTGCTCTGTTTCTGTTTCAATCCAGTAGAATGGTTCAGCATTAAGACTTTATTAATTTAAGGACCAACAGAAGACTTGTGAACAATCTCTGGTTTGTTCTAAACTACAGTTTCAATTCCAAAGGACAGGCATTGCATTAGGAATTTTTTCCTGATTTCTGCTCTGTTTCCATTTGAATCCAATAGAATGGTTCAGCATTAAGACTTTATTAATTTAAGAACCAACAGAAGACTTGTGAACAATCTCTGCTTTGTTCCAAACTGCCCAGTTTCCATTCCAAAGGACAGGCATTGTGTTCCCTGGGTGTGGAGTGAAGGCAGTCGCTGCAGCCATAACCACTGGGCCTGGAAAGTGGAATTTGTGGTGCCTGTGCCCATTTCCAGGCTTTCATTCCCTCTAAAAGGAGCTGATTCTGAAGGTGGAAGATGCTTGGGCAGCCTCACCCCCCTCACACATTTCACTTAAGGAATTACTCAGTTCCTAGACAAACTTTAACACGAGGTGTTCTGTTTATAATGCAGATACTAAAAAATAAATAAGGAAGATATGGAAAAGAGACTCATGCTCTGGTGAGAAGCACTCTGATCTGCTCCTGCTTTTCCCAAAGAAGAAATGCAGTGTTTGAGGAAATAATCAGCAGATTTAGTTGAAGATATAGAAGCTTTGGGTGCCAGCCATTACTTTAAAGATTATTTTTTTTCCCTAAAATGGGTGTGTACATTTTAGCAAATATCATTTGCCCAGTTAGGTTTAATAAATTGGTTTTTATATTTTCGGGAATGGCCTGGGTTGGAAGGGACCTTAAATATCATCTCATTCCAGCCCTGTCCATGGCAGGAACAGCTGGCATAGACCAGGATGCCCAGAGCTTCACCCAGCCTGCCCTTGGACCTTCAAGGGATGGGAATTTTAAATCTATATAATGAATAGATTAATCTGTAGAATTAATTCCTGTACCCCAACACTTCAGCTCAAATCACTTGTGGGCTTCAGCTTCACATGGGAGTTAAAAGGAAATACCTGGATCAGGAAGATAATTTTTCTTTAATCATACAGCATAGAGAATTGAATCTCTTGGCCATCTCTAGCTTGGTGCTCATGGCTAAAAGTGATTTTTGGGTCAATGACAAATAATGATAAAATTTGGAGGGGTGAGGGATACCCAGATATCTGGAGCAGGGACCCATCCATTGGATGGTAAAAGGCATTTCTGGTGTCCATGACAGGAATTTTAAATTTGGGTAGCAAAAGCAGTGAAAGCTTTAAGGATTTAGCTAAACACATTTATTTTTATTTTTTTTAATAAATCTTCATCACTAGTATGGGGTAACCTGAGCTCAAAGGAGAGAATGCACAGTCAGTAGCAGAAATTCTCCATGAGAATGAGCAGCAATGCTGTGCCTGTTGGAAAACCCCAAATTTTGTGCTGCAGCATCTCCCTTTTATATCAAGCCTTTCCACTGCTGAGTCTTCCTGCCTAAATTCACCACACTGAATGTTCAGCACAGTTATTCTATTAAAGGTGAAATCTGAATTGCACTCTGTGGAAATGTGGTGGATTTAACTCTGCCAAGAGTTAGGTGAAGGGAAATGCAGGCAAGTTCTGGTGTCCTCAGCATGGCAGGGCTGAAAAATGTGACAGCACAGAAAATCAGAGAAAATTCAGTCCTGAAAAGAGCAGGGATGCACAGGACAGGGAGAGTGGAGTTAAAATCTGTTGGGAGCAAAGCAGAGCCTGACTTAAATGACCCAACACCTGCCAGTGTGGTGGAAACCATTCATAAATTGTTGTGTTTGCATTCACCTGAACTCCCAAAGAGCAAAAAATGGGATTATTTATTATTCCTTGGAATAATAAATTTAATAAATAATAAATTGAATAAATAATAAATTTAACAAACAATAAACTTACTGTTAATTTAATAAAGAATAAAATTAATAAATAATAAATTCCTTGGAATAATAAGAATGTGCAGAGCCTTCCTGCACATCAATAATGTGCACACCCCCTTCCTGGCTTTTTCCAGGTAAAAAAGATTCCAGGCAACCAAATAGGAAAGCACCATAAATCATCACTGCTTCTCTCAGTCTCCTTTTATAGGCAGATGGACCCTTGGAAAAAAATAAAAACTAAAAAATAGCTGTAAGTTGGCAGCAGAGAGCTGGGCTGGGAACAGAAATCTTGTGTGGGTTTGGGAATCTGCGTAATTCTGTCTCCAGGCTCACTCAGGAAAGCGAGGGGACAGATGCCAGCAACATTTTATCCTAGAAAGGGAAAAAAGAGAACCCAAAGAAGTGTGTGGGATGTTGTGGGTTATTTTTTCCCCCCCTCTTGAACTGCAGTGATGTAGAAATGAGGAGTGCAGAGCCCGGGGAGGGCTCCCCTTCCGACTGAGCAGGCAGATGTTGGCACCTTTTGGAGATGGCAGATATTTTGGAGATGGTATTTTGAAAATGCAGTCATTTTCCTGCTCTGCAAATAACCAGAGGTCTGAGATGGCTCCATCCAAGTGGATTTTTTTTGGTTTTTTTTCCAAACATGACAAACCCCAGGAAGATTCACAGGGGTGCTGGTGTGCAGTTCCTGCTGGTGAGAGCTTTGGGCTGTAAAGGACAATTCCTTAAGAAAATAAGGAGAAACCTTTTGGGAAAAAAGAGTAAAAAAGGCTTGGGAGCGATGTGGAGAAAAGCAACGCAGCAGAAGTCAGGCTAATTGACAAGATTTAATTGTGATAAACATCCCAGCACTCAGTTAGTGGTGCAAAATTGGAATGACAAGGAGTTGAAGTGCACTGAGGCAGACACACAGAGGAACTGAATCTATTTCCAACATGAAGTAGGTAAAGCTGGGTTTAATTTTTAATAGAAACTAAACACTTGAAGGATTGAAGAGCTTTGGAGGGTGTTTGCTTGGACAGGAGCTCTGTGAGCACACAGGTGCACATCTGGGCAGCAGAATTTGAGCTCCTGCTAAAAGGTAGGCAGGAAATTGTCCTGTGTTCCAAAAATAGCAGGAGTGTTTTCTGAAAAGAAATACCTGTCTGTCACCTTTTCAGCAAGGAAATAAGCCCAGATGGCCTCTTACATATTGCTCCAAATGCTGGAAATTGTTTTTTTCTCAGAATTGTTATCTCAAGAAATTGCAGGCTGTTATCTTTACTGTTACATTGTAAAAATAATCTCCTCAAATGGCTAAAAATACAGCTGTGCTAAAGTCAGGCAGAGATGCATCCCCTTCCAGGCTTTCTCAATCCAAATTTTCCTGATATTCCCAATTTCTCCCTCAAGCATCCCTTGCAGAGGGTGTTTGGTTTCACTCCAGCCAACAGATTTCTGTGACAGTCAATCCTGGAGTGCTCCCAATGGAAGTGCACATCCCAGAAAGGTGGAAAACAGTGGGATTAGAGAACCCTGCCTGAAGAAAGGGGCTCCAGGATGTAAAACCAGAGCCTCAAGGTGACAGCAGCAGCATAAATTTAGCTCCCAAGCAGCATCACAGATTCCTTTCACACAGTGATGAGGCTCTGACAGGCACAAAATCAATGTTTTTCTTCATTCCTCTCCATTTATGCAGCTCAGGATATTTTTATGGGATGTGATTCTGTGGTTTCTTTGGCTTCCTTTGGAGTTTCAGTTGCAGAAATTCACATTTCCAGGTAGGGCTTTGTGCCTGAAACACCTGAAACATCTCAGGGTGGCCTTTGAAGAGTGAGGAGCAGTGGCTGGGAGGAATGTAGGACATCCTGCTCACAGAACAGCTCAGGCCAGGAATTTTTTCTTAAAAATATTTCTTAAATTTCTTAAAAAAAAGATCGGAGGGGTCACATATTTATGGATATAAAAATAATTTCCCAAGAAAATTTCTTCTGAGAGCCTTTTAACGCTGTGGCATGTCTAAAAAACAGCTGCAAGATGGAGGTCACACCTTAGGAATCTCTTGAGTGGTCACTGATTTTTAGATTTGCAAACAAAATATTTTATTTTAAAGAGAAATTAATAATTTACCTTGTGCTGCTCATTTGCTCAAAACCATGACTTTCCTTCAAGTAAAGATACTTAACTCAAGCAACTTCAGATACACACAGAATGGAATTTTACACATGTTGGACAGAAATAAGAGAATCAAGCCACGGCCAGAAAGATTCCAGAACTGCAAAGACGTTTTTGATTTGATCCTAACGTGTGAAGAAAGAGTCTATGATCAAGTAGTAGAAGGTAAGGAGCTTGAACTGATAAATCAAATTAATTTTGGGGTTTTTTTTCCTCTTCCTTGAAAAAATCTGGAAACCTCCAGACTGCAGGAGCAGCAGTGAGGACAGGAGCTGCAGTTATTGATGGAGATTTATTCACAGAAGTGATCACTTGTCCCCAAAAGGTGCTGGCAGCTCCTCAGAGTGTGTGTGCACATCAAGGAAATTCATAGAAATTCCATGTTTGGTTTGGAAATGCTCATGGATCTCAAAAACTGAACAAACTGGGGATGAGCTGATGGAAAAACAAATGTGAGCTGCCTTCCCTGCAGGATTCCCAACCAGTTTATCCCATTGAACACCTCCTGGGCAGTGGAGTGAACACAGACAGCAATTAATTAATGCTGACAAGAGGGTTTAATTATTACAGTGCTGGACACATGGGGAGTAACATCCCAAAGAAATGTAAAAAAGTCACAAATTCCTGCTCTGTGTTTATCCAAACAGGTTTTACACATTCAGGTACATCATTATTGCCTGGCCCCACTTTGAATTATAATTACAGTGCATTATAATTAGCTGAGCTGCCCAATTATCCTCTTCAGTTGGGCTGGTGGGCTCTGACATGGGTCAGAGGAGGAAGTCAGAGGTCTTCCTCATGGTTCCATTATTCTTAGAAGCCAGTTGTATTTATGGTTCCTTTTGAAGTACTTTTACAGCACTTCATGTACTATAAAATCCATGTTCCTGCTCTTCTGCAATTTCATGTGCTGTAAAATCCATGTTCTTGCTCTTTTACAATATTTCAAGTACTGTAAAATCCATGTTCTGCTCTTTTACAGCACTTCATGTACTGTAAAATCCATGTTCCTGCTCTTCTGCAATACTTCATGTGTTGTAAAATCCATGTTCTGCTCTTTCACAATATTTCAAGTACTGTAAAATTCATGTTCCTGCTTTTTTACACTACTCCATGTATTGTGAAGTCCATGCTCCTGCTCTTCTGCAATACTTCATGTTTTGTAAAATCCATCTTCCTGCTCTTTTACAATACTTTATGTGTTGTGAAATCCATGTTTCAATGCTTTTTTTAAAAATGAGCAGTTAAAACATTCCAGGTGAGGAAGCCCCAAATCCTTCTTCACTTTTAAGATTCTCGATCTTTAAAGATTGACAGAGTTAAGAGGAGCAAGAAATTGTTTTGAGCAGGGAAAATAAACTGCCATGAGCATTTCACAAATCTGAGTTCATAGGTTTTCAAAAGCCACCTCTTGTTTTTTGAAATAAAAGGGATTATTAAGACAATAATATAAAAAATATATTGTATAATATATGAAAGTATGATATAAAATATAAAACATGATATAAAATATAATATACACTATATAAAATATAATATAGACTATAACATATAAAAGATATAATAATAGAATAGAATAGAATAGAAAATATATTGTATACTAATATAAACTATAATATATAAAAATATATATAATATAAAATAATATATTGAAATATATTATAAAATATATTTTTAAGTAGATACCAAAATATATATTTATTAATTGAAATTATTTTTATTTTTATAAAATAATACTATATAATAAATAATAATATATAGTAAAATATTTTAATAGAAGTTTCTCTACAATATATTACTATTTAGGAAATATGTAATATATCATATAAAATATAAAAATAATATAAAATATATAGAAGTTATTATTAAGAAAATATGAAATAAATTCTAAAACATACTTTGGAAAATTTAAATGTGACAACACCTATGTATTTTTTAAAATCTTACTACTAATTACTTTTTTACTTACTACTTTTTTATGTAAAATATGACCCCATTCCACCTCAAGTTTTGCTGCTGTGCTTTGTTTTATCCAGATTTAAACTCCAGGGAGCAGGAGACGTGTCAGCCAGTGCACGTCATCAACGTGGACATCCAGGACAACCACGAGGAGGCCACGCTGGGGGCTTTCCTCATCTGTGAGCTCTGCCAGTGTGTGAGTACAGAAAGTCACCACTCCTGGGGCTGCCACTCATGGCCTTGGCTTGCTGCTCCAGAAAACTCCTCCTGCATTCGCAGTTGTTTGTAAAATCCACGTCAAAATGCAAATTTCCACATTCTCCTGGCTTGTGTTTGTGGGGTTCCCAGACAAAGGCAGGAATGATGAATCTGACTCCAGTCCTGGGGCTGCCGTTTATTGCCTTTTCTTCCTGCTCCAGAAAATTCCTGCATTTGCAGTTGTTTGTAAAATCCACATCAAAATGCAAATTTCCACATTCTCCTGGCTTGTGTCTGTGGGGTTCCCAGACTTCAGCACTTCACTGCTGCTCAGTAAAGTCCTCATTCCATTCAGAGACTGGACAGCTGTAGGGTGGACAGTAACATTCACCTGAAAAACATGTCTGATCATTTGGGAATCTCAGTAAAATCAGAATATCTGTGCCTTTGGGAATAATCAATAAAATCAGAATATCTGTGCATTTGGGAATGACCAATAAAATCAGAATATCTGTGCCCTTGGGAATAATCAATAAAATCAGAATATCTGTGCCTTTGGGAATGATCAATAAAATCAGAATATCTGTGCCTTTGGGAATGATCAATGAATACAGAATATCTATTCTATAAATACAGAATCTGTTCTATAAAAACAGAATGTCTGATCATTTGGGAATGATCAATAGAAACAGAATATCTGTGCCTTTGGGAATCTCAATAAAATCAGAAATTTGGCAATGCTGGGCATCTCAATCAAGTGCAATAAAGCCCAGTTGGGTACAGCCTGCCCAGTGAGATTTCCCAGCAAACCCAAAAATTTGGATTATTAGAGTTTTGTAACCATCAAACCTTGGAGTTTGCTTGCTCAGACTTTTTTTCTCTTCCAGATCCAGCACACAGAAGACATGGAAAATGAAATAGATGAGCTGTTACAGGAATTTGAAGAGAAAAGTGGAAGGACTTTTCTTCATACTGTCTGCTTTTATTAAAGCACCTCTGTCTCTTAGGCCTTAACCCAGATGAGGGGAGCATGTGTTTCAAGTTCTGATCATACTGTATTTTGGAAAATGAATATTGATCTTTTTTTGTTTGTTTGTTTGTTTAAAAACTCCTTTTCAGTGTCTTTTTTTTTTTGTTTGGTTTTTTTTCAGGTATTCTGTCACAGGTAGGCAGAGATACTGGTTGGGCTTGTACATATAAAATTAAAAGTATACACAAAAGCCACCTATTTAAAAATTCAAATCAAGTTTTTCTTTAAATCCTACTTTAATTATTACAAGTAGGTTTTTAATTATAAAGAGAATGTTTCTTGAATATAAGTTTATAATGTATTTTTCCAGCCTTTGGATTTATTTGATTTATTATATTTCAGTTGTGCTTTTTTTTTTTATTTTATTTTATTTCAATGTGACAGAATGGCTGAACTCTGTGAGGATGTGAATGGAACAATGAAAAAACTGAATATCTGTATATTATTAGCTATAAAGTTGGAAGCATCCAATAAAATTGAAAAAACCTTTAAGTTTGTCTGATTTCAGAGTAAAAACTCAGGAAGTGTGGCTGTTCTTTTTGGGGTAAAATATGGAAGATTTGGGTGAGGTGAATGAGACTGTGAGGCTCTAACTGGATTTAGGGAATTGGGGGCAAACTCCTGTCAATAGAAATAATTTAAAGTTGTGATTAGGTGGGATCACAGTAATAATTTTGACTATTATCACAATTTATCACAATGTATTGTGATATATATAATTTTATATATATTATAATATCTATAAATAATTTGATTTTAAATGTCTCTAATTTATATGTGATGTATAATTTATAAAATATATAATATATAAATTTCTATTATACAATAAATAGAATATATAGTTTTATCTATTATATTAAATTTATATAATATATAGAATATAATAAATATAAGTATATTAGAATATAATAAATATATTATATAGAAATAATATATACATTATGTATATCAAAATATGTTAAAATTATAATAAATAATAGACAAATATAATAAAATATATAACAAAAATGATAGAATAATTTTTATAAAATTATTAAAATTATAATAAATCATTAAAGTTATAAGAACTAATATTAAATAACAAGTATAATATTAATTGGGATTAACACAACAATCACAATAATTAATTATTATTATAATGATTATAATCCTAATAAATTATAAAAATTCTTCTTGGCAGCTGCAGCTGCTGAGGTTTGAGTGAAGCCCTCAACGAAACCTCTGCACTGCTGGGGCTTGGCTGTGCTCTCTGCTCTGTGGTGAAACTCAGCCCTGTGCCAGCTCTGAGCCTTCCTGGCCTCTCTCCAAATGGGTCACTGCATCACATTTGGGGCTGGGAATGTTTAATAATCTCAATTTCCTCGTTTTGGGGCTGTTAAAAACATTTCAAGCAGGAATTCTGCAAAGGGGTGGGGAGCAGCATTTGTGGTGAGGTTTGCAGAGTTTGTTTTCCTGGTCCTGTCCTGTCTCCAAATGGGTCACTGCATCACATTTATTTGTTGAATTTTTTATCATTATTTGGGTCCTGTGAATCTTTAATAACCCAGAATTTCCTGTGCTGGGGTGGTTTGGGGCTGTTAAAAACACCTAAAGCAGGAATTCTGCGAGGGGATGGGGAGCAGCAACTTCGGTGAGGTTTGCAGAGTTTCTTTTTCTCGTCCTGTCCTGTCTCCAAATGAGAGACATGCTTGGGGCTGGGAACGTGTAATAATCTGAATTTCCTGTGCTGCGGTGTTCGGGGCTGTTCAAAACACTTCAAGCAGGAATTCAATTCAAGCAGGGTGTTGGAGCAGCAGCTTTGGTGAGGTTTGCAGAGTTTGTTTTCCTGGCCACTGCATCATATCTGGGACCTGTGCACCCCTCACTGAGGGTGGTGGTGACGGCTTGGGGCTGAGCAGGAGCCACAGGCACGGTGGGCGTGCTGCTAATCGTTAATTAGAAACGAGTTAACAAACCCATTGTTAATTAGGAAGGAGTTTAACAAACCCACTGTGGGGGCAGCTCACCCGTTAGAGATTCTCTGCTCAGGTGAATGTCCCTGGCTCACGGCAGGTGTGGCAGAGCCACTTGGGCCAGGAGCTGGCTGGAGTTTGTCACCTGTCAGGGATGTCTGGGATCCCCAGCAGCCAGGATTGATCAGGACAGGGATGTTTGGGATCCCCAGCAGCCAGGATTGATCAGGACAGGGATGTTTGGGATCCCCAGCAGCCGGGATTGATCAGGACAGGGATGTTTGGGATCCCCAGCAGCCAGGACTGATCAGGACAGGGATGTTTGGGATCCCTAGCAGCCAGGACTGATCAGGACAGGGATGTTTGGGATCCCTAGCAGCCAGGATTGATCAGGACAGTGGTATTTGGCATCTCAGCAGCCAGGACTGACCACAACAGGGATTTCTGGGGGACTTTTGCTCCAGAAGCACAGGGAGGGAAATGGCTTTTCCCGAGCCAATGACAAAATCTCTCCTCAGTGCCTGAGCCCAGCTGAGACTGACCCAGCCTGGCTTGTGGGAGGGCTGGGAGAACTTCAGCTCCACAAAACTCCCTTAGACTTGTCCTCAAACTGTTCCTTCATCTTGTTTTATTCAGCTGTGACTTTAGAAACTCCTTTGTTTTCCTACAGCAGGCAGAGTAAGCAGCTGCTCCTCTCTGAGCTCTGCATTTCCATGGCAGGATCCACTTCTGAGCTCAGGGAGAAGTGGAAGGAGCTCAGGGCAGAGGATAAAGCAAGAGGTGCCTTCCTGGCCCTGGTGCTCCTTTGCATGAAGAGCCTGGCTTGTCAAATGTTTCATGTGTGTGCTTTAATTTAAAAAAGAAAAAAAAAAAAAAAAAAAATCTGCAATGCAATCTGTGCTCTAATTTGAGGACACCATTTAGTGATTTTAATTGTGTGACAGTATTTTGGTATTTTCAATACCCAGTAGTAGGTTAATGACTGTTCCTTGAAGAATGGAGTTTATATAACACCAGTCATTACATAAGAAGGCTGATTGTGGCCTGAGGAGCAGGAGGGAAACAAATTTGCAAAAATGCAAAACCCAGCACCAGTAAACTCTGCTTTGGTCACCCCGAGAAGTCCAAAAAAAGAGGAACAGCCGGCTTCTAGCAAGGAGAACTCAGCGTGAGGGAGGCAGGGGATGGAGGGGAGGCTCTGCAGGACACCAGGCTGCGCTGCCGCGCATTTCCCACGTGCTGCTCCCTCCACCTCGCCCCGTTTGCTGTGAAAGGAACAACAACCAAACAAGCAAAAAGTTACCGGCTGGTCACTTCTTTTTCTTTTCTTTCCATTTTTCCCCAGCAGCTCCTAAGCTGAACTGACCGATAGCACGGTGGAACAAACGGACCCTGGGCCTTAGGGACAGAGAGGGGACAAAGCTCTTTGTGTCCCAGCCCCGCCGGGGTCCCTCCGCACCAGCCCGGCCTTTCGGGGGGGCCAAGCGAGGGAGGATTTTCCCAGGGAGGATTTTCCGAGGGAGCGTTTCCAGCCGGGCTGCGATTTGCTCCCCGCTCCAGGCGGCTCCGCTGCCTCCCTTTGCCCGCGGGGCCGCGACCCCCGCTCGGTGCCCGCGACCCCCGCTCGGTGCCCGCGCTCGGTGCGGGCGGAGGAGGCGCCGGGGGCAGCGCGGGGGAACGCGGGGCTCGCAGCCCCGGCCCGCCCCGCTCCCAGCGCGGACCCCCGGGCGGAGAGAGCTCGGGGAGGGGTCCCGGAGGGGCAAAGGGGGCCGGGGCCGACCCCGGGCGGAGGAAGGGCGGGGTGAGGATGGCGTGTGGCTCTGGAAACGCGGCCAAGCGCCGCTGCCGGGGCTCGGCGTGCGGCTGCGGGGCGGGGGGAGCCCCGCAGGGCCGGCCCGCAGAGCTGGAGCCGCCGCTCGCCATGAGCCGCTCCCGGAGCAGCGCCTCCCCACGTAGGTAAATGCCCGGGGTGGGGAGGGGGCGGCCGGCGCTGCCTTGGGCGCATCTTCCCCATCGCTGCATCCCGCATCCCTCCCCTGCATCCCGCATCCCTCCCCCGAGCGGGGCCGGCCCGGGGGCTGCCCGCGGGGACAGCGCAGCCCCGAGCCGGGAGGGCTTGTGGGGCTGATTTTATTTTATTTTTTTTTTTTTTTTTTTGGGGTGAGGGTGGTGAGGGTGGGCGCGGTGATTTGGGGGCTGGGGTATTTTATTTTATTTTTTTTTTTAATCGCCGATTTTTATTTAGCAGCGCTCGGCAGCGGGGGTGATTTTGGGGAGGGTCGGCGGGGAGGACGCGATGAGGCTCCCCCGGAGTGGGTGATTTTTTTGCAGCCTGCCTCCTCCTCCCCCAGCCTCTCCCCCCCCACCCCGGCTTTGGCTGCCTCGCTTCCCAGTTGCTGCATGAAGGCTGTGCTTGCACCGGCGTGTGCCCGCTCCCGGAGCCGCGCACCCGCCGCCACCGCGGCCGGGGGGAGCCCGGGGCCGGAATTATTCTTATTCTTATTTTTATTTTTCTATTTTTTATTTTTTAAAAATATATATATTTTTTTATTTTTTTTTTTTTTTTTTTTTTTTTTTTACCTATCACATCCATCCTTAGAATTACAAAAACATAACGCGGGCAGGGCGCGGGAGCCCGCGGCATCCCCGGCACGGGGGAGCGCTCGGTGCGCGCTGTGCGCGGGGGGCTCCGCGCCGCCCCGCCGCCCCCCGCCGCACCGCAGCGTGCGGGCAGCGAGCGCGATGCGCCCCGCGCTCGGCGCTGCGGAATAGCGCGGCCGCCGCTCCGCGGGCTGCGGGCGCACGGACCCCACCGCTGGCCGTTCCCTCTTGATGTCCATGAATGCAAACACCATGATTTTCATGATCCTGGGCGCCTCTATCGTTATGGTAAGAGATTTTTTGCTTATCTCCCCCTCCCCATCCGTGGTGTGTCCCCCCCTCCTCCTCCTCCTCCTCCTCCTCTCCATCAGCACCGCCACCCCCCCGCCTCCTTCCCACCTTCCCCCCGCGCTGTCCCTGAGCCCGAGCACCTCTGTGCGTGTGTTTGTGCCCCTCCACACACGCGTCTTTTCCCGATGACTGCTTCGGTGCCCGGCAATCAGACTGGAGTGGATGTTTTACCCCAGCAGCCAGAGCTGACCCCGTGCCTCGCTTGTGGGCTCTTACAGGCAATAGCTTGCTTGATGGACATGAACGCCTTGCTGGACAGATTTCACAAATTACATCCTACCGCACCTCCGAGGGGAGGACCGAGTTTGTCACTGCAACTGTGGAAGGTGAGTTCTACCTGCAGAGCATCCCCCTGCCCACCTGGGGAGGAGGTGACAGGGACAGGGTGGCAGCTGTGCCATCATTTCTGCATCCTGGCCGTGCCTCACCTTCCTCAGCAGCTCCTGCATGAGCACAGTGAGGGGGGGTGCCGTTTGTTGTGGGTTTTTTAGTTTGTGTTTTTTTGTTTTTCTGCAAGAAGAGTTTTCCGTGGGCTCTGAGCGCGTTTTCCTTTGTGTGCGGGCATTTGGGAGCCCCGGGGGAGTGAGAAACTTTGATTTAAGCGTTTGTCATTGTGGCTTTTGTTGCTGGTTGGGCCGTGCTGCTTCCCCAGCCTGTTTGTGGTCTGGGTGTTGCAGCTGGTGCTGGTTTTGTGGCTCAGAAATGGAACTGGGGCTCGGCCCTGTCCAGGCTGGGATGTGGCCGCCTAGGACAGTCACCTGGAGGCTTTGCAATCAATCTTTGATCAGATTTTCATCCCCTGTGGCTTTTCCTGCTGGACCCAGCGCGCTGAGGAGGCCGGGCTGTGCTTCAGGAGCGCTGCCTCTGCTGTGCACAACTTTGTGCCTGGACAAACACCTTCCTCATCCTCCCAAGCAGCATCTCCGTGCCTTATCCCTGGGGTGCTCGGCTTGGAACCGGATCTGCCTGCTCTGGAGGCTGCTCAGGCCCAGGGCTGGGCAGAATGATAAAAATATAGAAATACAGGGGAGGTGAATTTTGCCCTTCTGTGTGGGACTGCTCCTCGTGCTCCTCTGGACTCTGTTCAGGCCCAGGGCTGAGCAGAATTATAAAAAAATAAATATGGAGAGGTAAATTTTGCCCTTCTGTGTGGGACTGCTCCTGGTGCTGCCCAGGATTATAAATAATAATATATATATATATATATACTGGGGAGGTGAATTTTGCTCTACTCTGTGGGACTGCTCCTCGTGCTGCTCTGGACTCTGTTCAGGCCCAGAATTATAGAAATATGTGTATGGGGAGGTGAATTTTGCCCTTTTCTGTAGCACTGCTCCTGGCGCTGCTCTGGACTCTGCTCAGGCCCAGGGCTGACCAGAATTACAAATATGTATAAATTGGAGAGGTGAATTTTGTCCTTCTCTGTGGGACTGTTCCTCATGCTGCTCTGGACTCTGCTCAGGCCCAGAATTATTAAAAAAATATATATGGGGAGGTGAATTTTGACCTTCTCTGTAGGACTGGTTGTAGTTCCTGTAGCTCCTGGTGCTGCTCTGGAGTCTGCTCAGGCCCAGGGCTGAACAGAATTATGAAATGTATATATAATGGGGAGGTGAGTTTTGTCCTGCTCTGTGGGACTGTTCCTTGTGCTGCTCTGGTCTCTGCTCACGCCCAGGGCTGAGCAGAATTATAAAATAATCTATATGGGGAGGTGAATTTTGCCCTTCTGTGTGGGGCTGCTCCTGGAGCTGCTCTGGACTCTGCTCAGGCCCAGGAGCAGCCAGGCCTGGGATGTGGCAGCACCCTCAGCTCCTGGGGCACCTCCTCTCAAGGCAAATTTCAAAGGCAAAAAACTTCCAGAGTGTCTCCCTCTTGGTTTTGGCAAGGATTTGCTTTTTCTGAGCTGGTTTTTTGTTTTGTTTTGTTTTGTTTTTTCTTGATTTTTTTCCGCTAGTTTTCAGAGTTTTCCTCTGCTTCTCCCCCCAGTTTTTCTGTGACTGGTTCCAGCTCGTTTCAGCGCTGGTGGGAAGGAGCTGCTGGGATGTCTGGCGTGGCTGAGCAGTGTCAGGGCTCTCTGGGTGCCCCCAGGGCTGAGCAGGTGCCAGGGCCACCCCTCCGAGCTCCCTCTGTGCCCGCAGAGCTGCTCTTGGGGCAGATAACCCGGCCCTGGCACTGCCCACAGCCACCACGGGGTCATTTCCTGCACGGGGCACAAAATCCCCCCCAAACCGCCCGGCTTGGATGGGAGAGGAGGCAAAAATCAGAGTTTTACTCCTTGCCTCGGGTGTGTGGGAGCAGAGGCTCCTCTGCCAAGAGAGGCAGCTCAGGAGGCTCTGAGAGCTGGGGGGAGCTGCTCCTCCCTGAGCAGGGGATCCCAAACCCTCCCTGGGCTGTGCCAGCTGAGCTCTGCCCTGCCCTGCTGCCCCCTGGTCCTGCCAGGGGATCCCAAACCCTCCCTGGGCTGTGCCAGCTGAGCTCTGCCCTGCCCTGCTGCCCCCTGGTCCTGCCAGGGGATCCCAAACCCTCCCTGGCTGTGCCAGCTGAGCTCTGCCCTGCCCTGCTGCCCCCTGGTCCTGCCAGGGGTTCCCAAACCCTCCCTGGGCTCTGCCACCTCAGGCTGAGCCCTGCCCTGCCCTGCCCCCCCTGGCAGCTTTAGAACCCTCTGGTTTCCAGGCTGTGCCCTCTGAGACCTGCCCAGGAGCCCCGAGCCCAGCCCTGGGCCAGGAGCAGCTCCTCCAGGCTGGGCTTGATGAAGAAAAAGAAATGGAATTTGCCAACAAGCAGAGGGAGTCCTGGGAGGAGGAGGGAGCTGCAGCTCGGTGATGGTGCAGGAAGGGATGGGGAAAATCAGGAAATGTTGCAGAAATGGGAGGGAAGGAGGAATTGGGATGGATGGATGGATGGATGGATGGATGGATGGATGGATGGATGGATGGATGGATGGATGGATGGAGATTGATGTGCTGGGCTGAGCTGCTGCAATTAATGATCTCCCTCTGGGCCAGCCTGGGTCACAGTGTGAGGCGGACCCAATAATTCAGGCAGAAATGTTTGCCCTCCTCTCCTCTCCTCTCCTCTCCTCTCCTCTCCTCTCCTCTCCTCTCCTCTCCTCTCCTCTCCTCTCCTCTCCTCTCCTCTCCTCTCCTCTCCTCTCCTCTCCTCTCCTCTCCTCTCCTCTCCTCTCCTCTCCTCTCCTCTCCTCTCCTCTCCTCTCCTCTCCTCTTCCTCTCCTCTCCTCTCCTCTCCTCTCCTCTCCTCTCCTCTCCCAGGGCACTAGGGAGTGCCCAGTTTGGGTGGCACTGTCCTGCAGCCAGGCTGGGTGTGAGCCCAGGCCCTGGCAGTGCCCGCCAGGAGGGGCTGGGGCTGCGTGCCAGCTGTGCCAGCTGTGCCAGGGGCATGGGAGGGCATCCCAGCTGGGAAAACTCTGCTGGGAAGGGGAGCTGAGCCCTGCCAGGGTGCCCTGGCTCCATCCTCAGCCTGGGTGCCCACTGGTTTTAAGCATTAGGTGCCAGGATGGGCACAAGGGGTGCTGAACATTATTTTTGCAGTGTTTTTAAGAATTAACATTATTTTTGTACTGTTTTTAAGCATTGGGTGCCGGGATGGGCACAGGGAGGGCTGTACATTATTTTTTGCAGTGTTTTTAAGCATCCTGTGTGTTTGCAGTGGCTGGAAAGCCCCAAGACAGTGGGGAAGGGAGGCAGATCCAGGCCCAGGTGCTGCTGGAGGCTGATCCCACCCTCACCCTGCCCTGGGCTGCAATTTCTGTCTCTGCAATTTCTGTCCCCCAATTTGTGTCCCCCAATTTCTGTCCCCTGTGGAAGCTCCAGCACAGCCAGGGTGGGCACAGCTCGGGGTGTCCTGGGGTCCCCTCCTGGGGCTCAGGGGCACTGGGGCTGGGGCTGTTCCCTGTCAGTTCATGCCAGGAGGGATTTTTGGGAGGTAATTTTGAAGTCTGTGGTGCCAGGAGGGAGCTGTGCTGTGTTGGTGTTCTCAGGGGTCCCAGGACGAGGGGAGAGATGAGGATCCATGTTCCAGAAGGCTGATTTAATATTTTATGATATATATTTATGAGATATATTCTATTTATGATATATATTATATTAAAAGAAAATGATAAGTTAAAACTATACTGAAACAATAGAAGAAAGGATTTCATCAGAAGGCTTGAAAGGAATAGAAATAGAATGATAATAAAATCTTGTGACTGACCAGAGTCTGAGACAGCCGGACTGTGATTGGCCATTAATTAGAAACAACCACATGAGACCAATCACAGATGCACCTGTTGCATCCCACAGCAGCAGATAATTATTGTTTTTCTTTTCCTCTCAGCTTCTCAGGAGAAAAAAAATCCTGGCAAAAGGGATTGTTGAGAAAATATCACGGTGACGCTGTGGCACCTGTGCTTTACCATGGTGTTTGATGGGGAGGTTAACACAGCTGTAGGAATGAGCAATTATAAATGATAACCCTAAATGATAACCCTAAAATGATAACCCTAAAATGATAACCCTAACCCCAAACTTACTCCAATAATATTAACAAAACTACAGTAGGAGGACACAACTCATCAAAGATCCCATTTGCGGTTGGTGACCACCCAAAGATTATGGGCGGTGATTTGCATTTTGTTTCATTCTTTGCAGGATTTTGGTGATTTCTTCTGTATCTTTGGGCAGAGCTGGAGTGGCTGCCCTGGCCTGGGGGGAGCTGGGGCTGCCTGCAGCTGCCCAGGCTGCCCTGGTGCCCAAATTTGCCGTTTTTTGGGGTGGTCTGAGCCTCTGTCTGCAGCCTGAGCGAGCCTGGGCTGGGCAAGCTCTGGTCCCTGCCCTGGTGCTGAGCTGGGAGTTCCCCCAGGCTCTGAGAGGTGACAAATGTGTCACCTGTGCAGGTGAGGTGTCACCCTGAGAATTTGAGGTGTCACCTGTACATGTGAGGTGTCACCATCGGGCTGGGCTGGGTTTTCCCCCCCCAGAGCAGCAGGAAAAGGAGGGGCAGAGCTGGCAGCACCCCCAGGGCATGGGGAGCCCCCGGGGCTGGGGAAGGGAGCTGGGCTGGTCTGGGCTGGGGGGACCAGGACAGAGCCAGGGGTGGCACCTGGACACGGCTGGGGGTGACAGGGACAGCTCCAGGGGCACACCTGCCTCAGGAAGGGCTGGCAGGGACCGGCAACATCCAGGGGTGACAATCAGGGGTGGCATCCAGGGGTGACAGCCACACTCCCTGCAGGGATGTGGCTGCTGGGGCAGATCCCTGGGGCAGCTTGGCACTCTCCATGCCAGCGTGTGGAGGCTCCAGGCTGTCCCAAATCCCTGTGCCAGGCTCCAACCCCTGTGCCAGGCTCCAACCCCTGTGCCAGGCTATCCAACCCCTGTGCCAGGCTCCAACCCCTGTGCCATGCTCTCCACACCCCAGGCTGTCCCAAATCCCTGGCTCCCCCCAGCCCCGCCCGGATCAGCCCCACAGCCCGGGAAGCGCTGCTCCAGCCGGGATGTGGCAGCTGCGGCGGGAGCTGTGCCGTGATGTCACTGTCACCTGCCCGGGAGGGAGCGGGGCTGAGCATCGGCGCCTCCCTGTGCCTGTCCCTGTGCCTGTCCGTGTGCCTGTCCCTGTGCCTGTCCGTGTCCCCATCCCTGTCCCTGTGCCTGTGCCTGTCCGTGTCCCCATCCCTGTCCCTGTGCCTGTCCGTGTCCCCATCCCTGTGGCTGTGCCCATCCCTGTCCCTGTCCTTATCCCTGTCCCTGTCGCTGTCACTGTGCTCGTCCCTGTCCCCCATCCTTGTTCCCATCCGTGTCGCTGTCCCCATCGCTGTCCCTGTCCTCATCCGTGTCCCGATCCTTGTCCCCTGTCCCCATCCCTATCCCTGTCCCCCACTGCCGTCCCCATCCCTGTCTCTGTCCCCGTCCCTGTCCCCATCCCTGTCCCCATTGCTGTCCCCTTCCTGTCGCTGTCCCCATCCCCGTCCCCATCCCTGTCCCCATCCTTGTCCTGACCCCGCCCCTCTCCCCCATCCCCATCCCTGTCCCAGTCCCCATCGCTGTCTCCTCCCTGTCCCCTCCCTGTCCCCTCTCTCTCTGTCGCTGTCCCCGTGTCCCAGCCCCGCTGTCTCTCCGTGCGGTGGCTGCAGCAGCAGCAGCAGCGCTGGTGGCGCTCACCCAAGGTCACCGCAGGGGACAATAGCGCTGGGGACAGAGCCCGAGCCTCCCGTGTGGCACAGCCTGGCCTGGGGACACCGGGCAGACACACGGACCGTCTGTCTGTCTGTGTGTCTGTCTGTCTGTCACCCGAGCCGGAGAGCAGAGCCGGCCCGCCGGGAGCTCCTGGCCCAGCTGGGCTGGGATTTCTGTCCCTGGGATTTCTGTCCCTGGGATTTCTGTCCCTGGGATCTCTGTCCCTGGGATCTCTGTCCCTGGGATCTCTGTCCCCCAATTTCTGTCCCTGGGATTTCTGTCCCTGGGATTTCTGTCCCTGGGATCTCTGTCCCCCAATTTCTGTCCCTCAGTTTCTGTCCCTGGGATTTCTGTCCTTTCAATTTCTGTCTCCTGTGGAAGCTCCAGCACAGCCAGGGTGGGCACAGCTGAGGATATTTTGGGATACCCTAAAGCTGGGCACAGCTCCTGGGGTCCCCCGAGGGTGGGCACAGCTGAGGACAAGAGGTGGCACAGGGTAACCTGGCAGCAGCCGGGGCTGCTCAGGAACTGCCCTCAGGGATTATTTGGTTCCTCCTTCTCCTGTAAATAATCACGGGCAGGAGCTGGGGCACCTCTGTCACGGGGATTTGGGGACAGTGGGATGTGGGAGATGTGTGCATGGATTTGGGAAATCACGGGCAATGGGAGATGTGTGTGCAGGGATTTGGGGACAATGGGACATGTGTGCAGGGATTTGGGGACAGTGGCACACGGGAAGTGCTTACCTGTGCCCATGGCACCCCTCCCATTCCTTTTGGGGTCCCCTCTCTCCCCTGCAGCCCCTGCCCGGATTTCCCAGTGCCCGAGGAAGGACAATCCCAGTTCCCAACGGGGCAGCACCGGGAGCAGAGCTGCCACCAGAGCTGCCACCCCTGTCCCTCCCCTTTCCCGGGTGACAATGGGGGCTGGCGGGGCTGGTGCCACCCTGGAGCGGTGCCAGCCCCGTGCCAGCCCCGTGAGGGCACGGCTGGCATCGGGGCTGTTTTGGGAAGGTTCTTGGAGTGCAGCTTTGTTTGTGTCAATATTTGGACGTTTCTCAGGCGTGATTATGGAGCAACCTGAGCCTCATGAATATTCAGAGGCCTCGGCGAGTGCCTCGCTCTGCTCTGCGGGCCAGGGACACGGGGACAGGCACGGGGGACACTGGGCAGCGCTGGCACAGCCCGAACTGGGGGCACTGGAGGTGCCAGGGCTGTGCTGGTGGAGGGCACCTGGGGCTGGACATCACCTGGATGGGGGTATGGTCACTCCTGGGCAGGGACAGGTTTTTTTGGTTAGTTTTTAAAATTTTTGTTTGTTTGTTTTTGTGGATTTTGTTTGTTTGCTTTTAATTCGAAATTTATTTCATATAATAATAAATAATAATAATAATAATAATAATAATAATAATAATAATAATAATAATAATAATAATAATCTCATTATAGCCAATATGGATAAAAGGCCTAGGCTCAGGGATTTTTGTGCTTTCCCTCCTTTTCATGATTTCCTCTCTGTTGCCAGCAGCACAGAGAGCCAGGGCAGCCCTTCTGCTGCTGAGGACGGTGGGAGAAAAACCAAAAATAAGAATTTCCACTGATTTTTGCCCCTTTTAAACCCAATTTTTGGCCAGGCACCTTGTGCACTACTTGTGCTTTTTTCCCTTTTTTTTTGTGCTTTCTCCTTTTTCATGCTTTCCTCTCTGCTGGCAGCAAAAAGAGCCAGGGCAGCCCTTCTGCTGCTGGGGATGGTGGGAGAAACAGGGAGAAAAACCAAAATAAGAATTTCCACTAATTTTTTCCCCTTTCTGCCCTGTTTTTGCCCAGGCACCACGTGCACTCCATCATCCTGTGCATTGTTCTTTCCCTCCTTTCTCACACTTTCCTTTCTGCTGGCACAGAGAGCCAGGGCAGCCCTTCTGCTGCTGGGGACAGCGGGATAAAAACCAAAAGAAGTTTTCACTGATTTTTGCCATTTTCGCCCCGTTTTTGCCCAGGCACCACGTGCACTACGTGATCCCCTACGACGGGGACCAGTCGGTGGTGGACTCCTCGGAGAATTACTTTGTGACCGACAATGTGACCAAGCAGGAGATCGACCTCATGCTGGGGCTGCTGCTGGGCTTCTGCATCAGCTGGTTCCTGGTGTGGATGGACGGCGTCCTGCACTACGCCGTGCGCGCCTGGCGCGCCAGCCGCCGATACGGTACGCTGCCCTTCAGCCTCGGCCTCCTCATCTTCGTCATCATCGTCTTCCGCTCCTCCTCGTCACCTTCATCGTCCTCCTCCTCATCTTATCTTCCTGCTCGTCTTCATTATCTTCTTCGCCTTTGTCATCCTCCTCATCTTCTTCTCTTCCTCATCTTCCTTCTCATCGTCATCATCTTCTCATCTTCATCATCTTCTCATCGTCATCATCTTCTCATCGTCACCATCTTCACCATCTTCACCATCTTCATCATCTTCATATCTTCACCATCTTCTTCATCTTCATCATCTCATCTTCATCAGCTTCATCATCTTTCTCTTCATCTTCATCATCTTATCTTCATCATCTTCATCATGTTCACCGTCTTCGTCATCTTCTCCTTTTCCTCCTCATCTTCTCCTCTTCGTATTCTCCCCTTCCTTCTCATCTTCATCATCTTCTCATCTTCATCATCTGCCTCATCGTCATCATCCTCCTCATCTTCTCATTTTCCTCTTCCTCCTGATTTTCTCCTCTTCCTCCTCACCCTCCTCATCTTCCTCATCATCTTCTCCTCCTCTTTTCCTCTTCCTCCTCATCCTCCTTCTCCTCTTCCTTCTCTTCATCATCTTCATCCTCCTCCTCACCTTCTCCTCTTCCTCGTCATCCTCCTCCTCATCTTCCTCATCATCTTCTCATCTTCCTCATCTCCTCTTCCTTCTCCCCTTCCTCATCTTCCTCTTCATCTTTTCCTCTTCATCATCTTCCTCATTTTCCTCCTCATCTTCATCATCTTCCTCCTCCTCTTCTCCTTTTCCTCCTCTATTATTCCCATCCCCACCCCATCCCCACCCCATCCCCACCCCATTCCCATTCCCATCCCCATCCCCATTCCCCATCCCCATTCCCATTCCCATTCCCATCCCCATCCCCATTCCCATTCCCATTCCCATCCCCATTCCCATTCCCATTCCCCATTCCCATTCCCATTCCCATCCCCATCCCTTCCCACCCCTCACCCCTGGCCAGATGTGGAGAGGTTTTTATTCACTTGTGCCCCCAAAACCAAAAACCCTTGGGCAGAGTTGCCAGGTTTGGAGCAGTGAAATCCTGAATTAACCCCAAGAAGGACCAGCAGACCCTCCAGAGCCTCCTCTGCCCCATTCCCCCTCAGCCCGTGGGGTTTTCATATTTGGAGGAGACAAAAACGACAGGGAAATTAGGGAATGACAGGAAATTCCCTCCAAAAGTGCCAAAAAAATCTCCATTTCTCCAACTCCTGACTGATGGTGCTGCTAAACCCAGCTCAGGGAAAGGAGCAGCAGGAAGATTTATCTGCAGGCCCATAAGAAATTCTAATTAGAAACGTGGAGTCTCTTTCTAACAACTCAGATAAAAATGAAATTAATTTCCCATTAATCTTCCCAACCCCCCAGCAGGCTCCAGGAGCCGTTTCTGAGTTGGGATTCTGATTTTCCTGGGAGATTTCAGCCTCTGAGAAGCAATTCTGGGGCTGTGACTTCTGATTTCATCAGGGATCAGAGCAGGGCTGCCAGGAGCTCTCCTTGAGCTGGGATCACCTGCCCCTAGTGAAGGGAGACTTTTATTTTTAGTAATTCATTTAGTGGTTTATTTTTAGGAATTATTTAGTGTTTTTTTTATTTTTAGTAATTAAGTTCGTATTTTATTTTTAGGAATTATTTAGTATTTTTTATTTTTAGTAATTAATGTAGTAATTTATTTTTAGTAATTATTTCATGTGGTTTTTTTAGTAATTATTTTAGTATTTTATTTTTAGTAATTATTTATTATTCTTTATTTTTAGTAATTATTTAGTAGTTTATTTTAGTAGTTTATGTAGTAATTTTGTAGTATAATTTAGTAGTTTATTTTTAGTAATTATTTAGTATTTTTTTAATTTTTAGTAATTAATTTAGTATTTTATTTTTCATAATTATTTAGTGTTTTTTATTTTTAGTAATTAATTTAGTATTTTATATTTAGTAAGTACTTAGTATTTTTTATTTTTAGTAATGAATTTCATATTTTATATTTAGTAACTATTTAGTATTTGAAACTCGTATTAATTACGATAGTTATTATAATTATTAACATTACAAATTATTAATATAAATTATATGGTATATAAATAATTATTATAAATATTATTACAAAGTATTACTATTATATATTATATATACATAATATATAATATATAATATATAATATATTATATATAATATATTAATGTAATATATAATATATAATATATAACATTATATATGATAATATATATTCTATAATATATATAATATATAATATATAATATATAACATATAATATATATTTAATATATAATTATATAATGTTTATTATATAAGGTATAAAATATAAATTATAAATTAGCAATTAGTATAAATATTATTACAAATTATTACTACAAAATATTATACGAGAGATAAAATATTACTTATTACACATTTTCAATTATTACAAATATACAAAATATTAATTATTATAAATGATTTATTATTATAAATATTATAAAATATAAACTTATCCTTTAGTCAAGGTGTAGAATGAATTCTCAAGCTTGGAGAATTCCCCCAGGGTGACCAGGAGGAGGGAGGAGAAGCACCAGAGCTGCCCTGGCCGTGCTGGCACGGGGACATGGGGACACAGCCCTGGGGACATGGGGACACAGCCCTGGGGACACCCAGCTTTGGGGACACCCAGCTTTGGACACACAGCCCTGGGGACACACAGCTTTGGGACACACAGCTTTGGGACACACAGCCTTGGGGACACACAGCCTTGGGGACACACAGCTTTGGGGTCACACAGCTTTGGGGACACACAGCTTTGGGGACACACAGCTTTGGGGACACAGGGCTTAGGGGGGACACAGCTGTGGGGACACACAGCTTTGGGGACACACAGCCCTGGGGACACACAGCCTTGGGGACACACAGCTTTGGGGACACATAGCCCTGAGGACACACAGCCCTGAGGACACACAGCCTTGGGGACACCCAGCTTTGGGGACACACAGCTTTGGGACACACAGCCTTGGGGACACACAGCCCTGGGACACACAGCCTTGGGGACACACAGCCCTGGGGACACACAGCCTTGGGGACACACAGCTTTGGGGACACACAGCCTTGGGGACACCCAGCCTTGGGGACACACAGCCCTGGGACACACAGCTTTGGGGACACACAGCTTTGGGGACACACAGCCCTGGGGACACACAGCTTTGGGGACACACAGCTTTGGGACACACAGCTTTGGGGACACAGGGCTTAGGGGACACACAGCTGTGGGGACACACAGCCCTGGGGACACACAGCCTTGGGGACACACAGCTTTGGGGACACACAGCTTTGGGACACACAGCCTTGGGGACACACAGCTTTGGGGACACACAGCTTTGGGACACAGAGCTAGGGACACCGCCAGAGCCCTGGGGACAGAGCCCTGGCGGGTGGCAGAGCCTGACCCGCTGTCCCCCGTTGCAGACACGCCCTGGTGGTGGCTGCCCAGGCTCTGTAAGCTGAAGGAGCTGCGCAAGCGCCACCCGCGGCAGTACGAGGAGCCCACGGGGAACATGGTGCACATCAAACAGAAGCTCTACCACAACGGGCACCCCAGCCCCCGGCACCTGTGAGGGACTGCAGCGCCTCCGAAGCACACACGGGACTCCTCTTCCTCACGGGACAGCCTCTGCACTGCTCCCAGGCCAGCTGGGCACACGGACTGTCGGGATTTTGTCGGGATGTCCACGGGTGGACACGCCACCATGCACAACCAGAGCCGGTGCTGGGCGCTCTGCAGCCGAGGCTTTGCACTGTGTTCCACATTTTATTGTCAGACTGGTGTAAATATGTAAAAAAAAAAAGCAGACAAACAACAACAACAACAACAAAAAAGATTTGCATTATAATTTCAACCCTCATCTCATTTTCCTGGCTGTCCTGCACATCCATCCTGCTGGGAAATGGTGGCCGAGGGGATGGAGGTGGGACAGCAGCAAGAAGATGCAAAGTGTCTCCTCCAGGAGCTCCAGCCCCACAAAATTTCTTTGCTCCTTTGGCTGCTCTGACCCTCCCATGGCTACAAGGGCCTGGCTGGTCACAGGTTTGGATGGGGGAAGGCACAGTGTCCCCTTTTTGGGGTTTTTGGGGTTTTTTTTTGCTTTGGTTCACAGGTTTCACAGTGTCCCCTTTTTCGTTTTTTGGGTTTTTTTGTTTTGGTTCACAGGTTTGGATGGGGGAAGGCACAGTGTCCCCTTTTTGGGGTTTTTGGGGTTATTTTTGCTTTGGTTCACAGGTTTCACAGTGTCCCCTTTTTCGTTTTTTGGGTTTTTTTGTTTTGGTTCACAGGTTTGGATGGGGGAAGGCACAGTGTCCCCTTTTTGGGGTTTTTGGGGTTATTTTTTGCTTTGGTTCACAGGTTTCACAGTGTCCCCTTTTTCGTTTTTTGGGTTTTTTTGTTTTGGTTCACAGGTTTGGATGGGGGAAGGCACAGTGTCCCCTTTTGGGGATTTTTGGGTTTTTTGGTTCACAGGTTTGGGTGGGGGAAGGCACAGTGTCCCCTTTTTGGGGTTTTTTTGCTTCGGTTCAGGTTCTGGAGTTGCTGTGGGAGAAGGAAGGGCTGGGGATGGCTCAGGGGTTTGTGTTTGTTGCCCTCTGAACCTGCCTTAAGCACCCCCACCTGAGAGCCAGGGACAGGGGCTGCTGCTGCTTTGGTGGCACCTTTGGTGGCACTTTTGATGGTGGCACCTTGGTGGCGCCTTTGGTGGTGGCACCTTTGGTCGTGGCGCTTTTGGTAGTGGCACCTTTGATGGCACCTTTTGGTGACACCTTTGGTGGTGGCTCCCTTGGTGGTGACACCTTTGGAGGTGGCACCTTTAGTGGTGGCACCTTTGTGGCACCTTTGGAGGTGGCACCTTTGATGGTGGGAAAAAAGGAGCTGCTCGACCCCTCTTCCTGCAGGGTGACCCCGGTTCAAACCCTCCAAAACCCCAAAAAGCAGCACAGAGGGGGCCCTGAGCAGGGTGAGCCTGGTTCAAACATCCCAAAACCTCAAAACCCCAAAACCCCAGAGGGCAGCAAGAAGGGGCTCTGAGCAACCTCTTCTTGTAGGGTGAGCTTGGTTAAAACATCCCAAAAAACTGGTTAAAACACCCCAAAACCCCAAAGAACAGCAAGAGAGTCCCTGAGCAGGGTCACCCTGGTTAAAACATCCCAAAACCCCAAAACCCCAGAGGGCAGCACAAAGGGAGCCCTGAGCAGGGTGGGATTGGTTAAAACACCCCAAAAAACTGGTTAAAACACCCCAAAACCCCAAAGCGCACAGAGGGAGCCCTGAGCAGGGTGAGATTGGTTGAAACACCCAAAACCCCAAAGAGCAGCAAGAAGGGGCTCTGATCAGGGTGAACCTGGTTAAAACACCCCAAAAACCTGGTTAAAACACCCCAAAACCCCAAAGAGCAGCAAGAAGGGGCTCTGATCAGGGTGAACCTGGTTAAAACACCCCAAAAACCTGGTTAAAACACCCCAAAACCCCAAAGAGCAGCAAGAGAGTCCCTGAGCAGCCTCACTCCTGCTGCACCCCCTTCTTGTGGGGCTGGGCTTTGGGGACACACAGACACCAAGACCAAAACCCCAAAACCACAGACACCCAGACCAAACTCCTCCCCAAATGTCCCCAAAGTTGATCCAAACTGTGAGGAATCTCCAAAGTGGTTTTGTGGTGCTGCTCCTGTGTGGGTTTTGAGGTCTGGTCTTTTGGCAGTGTCCCCACCCCAAAATGTCCTTTAGGGCCAGCTGAGGGGCCTGCAGGAGCTGGGGGGTTTTGGGGTGTTTTATGCTCTCCTGGGATTTGTGAGCAGGGATGAAGGAGGGAAATGCCATCCCCAGGAATCTGAGAACCCTCAATATTCCTCCTTACTTCATCTTTTTGTATCCAGTGGGGTGGTGCAGAAAAAGGGGGAAAAAGCCAAAACTAAAGGATGCTGAGCATTGCCAGAAAAATCTCATTTTTTTCCCATGGATTCCATGACACTCTCAGTGGCCTCCTGCTGTTTGATGGCAGGGAAAAGGAAACCACAGCTCCTGCTCTTCCCCCCTGCTCCACTTTCTGTGTTTTGGGGTCATTTTTTAATTTCCTATATCCAGTTCAGTTAATTACAAGCCCCCAAAACTGCCCAAATATTCCCATTTTTCTGCCATTCCTACTTTTGCTATTCCCTAGTGCCTCTTGTCTTGGAGCCCCAGGTTTTTTCTGGACCTCAATAATTGCCTGGTCCATATTTGTGTCTGTCTGTCTGTCTGTCATTCCTGGCTGTGAATTCCTTAGGATCTAAGGAATGACTTTTCCTTGAGCAGTTACCAACAAGTGGGGACAGCATTTTGTAGGGGAAAAAATTCCACTGGGATAAGGACAAAATACTGAGTCCTTGGGACTGGTTATGTAGAAAAAAAGGGGAGAAAAAAGCACTTTAAATCAAATTTTCCACTGACTAAACTCAGACTGAATGTAAAGCCTGGCTCTGCCCTGCTCTAGCAGCTGAGCTCGGTTGAAATATTAAAAATTAGGCAGAAATGTTAAAAATTAAGCAGCTGGAAAGGGTGAAGTGATGGCTCACACCTGTTAGGTTTGATCTGGCTGATCCATGGCAAAATTCCATAAAAATTTGAGGATCTGGAAGGGAGGAGGGGGGAAATTTCTACATAATAAAAATGTTCCTGTTGTATAAAAGGAGATTTTGAAAAAATCTCCTTCCTCTCCTCTGCTTCCCATGACAAGAGGGAAGCAGAGGAGAGGAAGGAGAGGAGAGGAAGGAGAGGAGAGGAAGAAGAGAAGGAAGCAGAGGAGAGGAAGGAGAGGAGAGGAAGTAAAGGAGAGAAAGGAGAGGAAGAAGAGAGGAAGAAGAGATGAAGTAAAGGAGAGGAAGAAGAGGAGAGGGAAGCAGAGGAGAGGAAGGAGAGGGAAGGAGAGGAAGAAGAGGGGAGGGAAATAGAGGAGGAAAAGGAGAAGGAAGAAGAGGTGAGGGAAGGAAAGGTGAGGAAGGAGAGGAGAGGAAGGAGAGGAGAGGGAAGGAGAGGAAGAAGAGGAAAGGGAGGCAGAGAAGGAAGCAGAGAAGGAAGCAGAAAGAAGGAGAGGAAGAGGAGAGGGAAGTAAAGGAGAGGAAGCAGAGGAGAGGGAAGGAGAGGAGAGGAAGAAGAGGAGAGGAAGGAGAGGAAGAAGAGGAAAGGGAGGCAGAGAAGGAAGCAGAGAAGAGGAAGAAAAGAAGGAAGAAGAGAAGGAAGCAGAAAGAAGGAGAGGAAGAGGGAGGGAAGTAAAGGAGAGGAAGCAGAGGAGAGGGAAGCTGTGGCAGAGCCAGGAGGAGCTGCCCACCCCAGCTGGGCTGTGGGGCCCTGCTGTGTGTCTGTGTGTCCTGAGCTCTGGCTGTGTGTCACTCTGTCCCCTGCATGGACCTGTCCCCCTCTGGCACCCCCATTTCTGTTCCCAAGGGGTTCCCAGCCCCTCCTGGCTCTCCCAGCAGGATGAGCCCAGGCCCTGCTCTCACCCTGGGGAGGATTTTCACTCCTGGAACACCAGGACAGAGCCTGCAGTGCTGCTCGCCCTGGTTTTCATCCTTTTTTTCTTTTTTCCTGCACCCAAACCACTTCTGCATGCATCAGGCAGGGAGAGGCACAGCCCAGACTACCAGAGAGATCAAACTCTGCTCTGGGTCTATCACAGAATCATCTCTACTGTGGTTGAAAAGCAATAATGGCTAATTTTTATTTTTATTAAATACACTTGCACAGGCAGATTTCAGCCAGGGCTTTGTGCTCTCCAGCCTGTGCTGAAGGGAGCAGCTGAAGGTGCAGAGAGCTTGGGCTGGGGGAGGCAATAGAAAAAAGCACACTGTGATTTCCTTTGGGTCAACAAGTGAGTGTATTTCAGCCATTCCTTCCCTTTCAAGAAGATGTTTGTACAATAGAGAACCAGTTCAGCTCCTGGAACTAAGCCCATCCTTTGCTGTTTGTCAGTAAAATAGTTTTTTGCATGTTTTGCATCTGAGTGGTTTTTTTTTCCCCAACCCTTTGAACTCAGTAATTCCCTCTGGGGCACCCCAGAGCAGCAGCTCCCCAGATTTTGGGCAGGAGGGTGACAGGAGGAGGTGCAAAAAGGCTGGGAAGGTGTGGGGAGAGCCCTGAGGAAGGGCTGGGAGATTCCCCCACGTTCTGGGACAGATTTTTGGCTCCTGCTGGCTGGGAAAACAGGGAAGCTCCGAGATCCAAAACTGATTTTAATGGAAAATATTTCAATTTTGTTCAATTCTGGGTGCAAGCTGCCCGCAGAGAGGAGCCTGAGCCTCTGGTGCCCATTGCCTGGAAGGGCAGAAAAAGCAGGAAAAGCAGAGGAATCTCAGGGAAAGTGCCAGGGAACAGCTCAGCATGGACAAAGTGGGGCTGGTGGCAGCTCCTGTGTGAGCAGAACAGCTCAGCAAGGGCACAGATTTAGGTCAGGCCAATGTGCTTGAGCTGTGTAGCTACACAAGAGGCCTCAGAGCAGAGCACAGAGTTCAAATCCAGTTCAAACACAGAAAAAAAAATCAGGAGATTTTCTAACCTGTCTCTCATATGCACAGAAGCACAAATGTCATCTCATCAAGACAGGCTCATGTTCAGGGCTTGACAATGGCACATTTTCCCAGCTGTTGCAGAAAATTTGTGTGGCAAGAGCAGCTTGATGGCAGCAGTGGAGCAAACAAACCCCACTCATCTCTCTCTTCAGACCATGCTGCATCTGTGTGCCCTAAACTCACCTCTCCACAGAAAAAAGTGATTTATTTGGGGGAAAAATATGTGGGGCTGCTCTCAGAACACTTGTGGTAAACAGTGAATTCCCCCAAATCCACTTTTCTAAGAAAAATTTACTCTGAAGGACAACTCAAGTGAGCAAGGAGCTGTGTCATGGGCAGGATTTGGGGATAAAAGGTGAGAAATGGCTCTGCTGGAACACAAACCCTACAGATTGAAATGGATGGGATGTAAACGTCAGGCTTGGACAATCCCTGGGTTCCCACAGGTGCTGGGACACTGCAGGAACAGCTCAGAAGGATTTGGGGTCAGGCCACAGACACCAACACAACCAGCGGTGTTTCACCAAGGGGTCCTTTAATAAATTCAGTCGTTTCTGCCTTTTGAACCCATTTTGCTTTTCTGGTTTTGCACTTCAAACCCACGAGACCCAGGGCAGCCCCTCCCTGGCACCACGGGCTGCTCTCCACGGGCCACCTCACCAAACCTTTGCCTTTTTTTTCTGTGCTCAGGTGAATCCTGCAGCTTTCTCACACTGGTGTCCCCTTGGGGAAAGGCAGCAGGGGGTTCCTGGCAGTCTCTTTGTTTGCTTCTGCACCTTCTGTTTTCAGCCACTCCATCTTCTGCCGGTGCTGCCTGACGGCGTCGGCCACGCGCGCGTCCATCATGGCCTCGGTCAGCACGCCGTCCTCCGAGGCGTAGGCTGCTGCCTGTGGGGACAAGGACACCTCAGGCACCTCAGGGATGGCACGTGCCACCAGCAGGGGACATCTCAGGCTGCCGCCTGCCTGCTGTGCCCTTCCCCATGGGGGATTCCCACCACAGCGCTCTCGTTCCTCGTGGCGCGCGGGGATCGCCAACGAGCTCTGCCCAACTCTGGGTTCCTGGGAACAAAGGCCCTCGTTTGGAGAAAAAAACCCCAACATTCAACTTCTTCAAATTTCCTCACCTCCTCTAAAAGTGCTGCATGTGTGAAGCCTTGTTTTCAGAAGAAAAACCCCACGTTTGGATTCTTTAAATTTCCAAGTGACCCCAAGTGTGGGGTCTTTTCTTCTTATTTTCAGAAGACCCACACTTGGCTCCTTTAAATTTCTTCTCCTGCTCTAAAAGAGCTGCACATGTGAAGCCTTGTTTTCAGAAAAAAAGACCCCACATTAGGCTCTTTTAAATTCCCTCTCCTGCTCTAAAGGAGATACACAAGTGAAGCCTTGTTTTCAGAAGACCCCACACTTGGCTCCTTTAAATTTCCTCTCCTGCTCTAGAAGAGCTGTACATGTGAAGCTTTTGTTTTGAGAAGGAAAGATCCTCATTTGGCTCCTTTAAATTTTCTCTCCTGCTCTAAAAGTGCTGCTCCTTGTTTTCAGAAGACCCACACTTGGCTCCCTTAAATTTCCTCTCTTGCTCTAGAACTGCACAAGTGAAGCCTTGTTTTGAGAAGAAGAAACCCACATTAGGTTCACTTAAATTTTCACTCCTGCCCTAAAAGAGCTGTGTGTATGAAGCCAATAAGGTGAAGAGAGGTGGGGGCAGGAGGGTGATGGAACCACTCCATCCAAAGCAACAGAAAATTGTTTAAATGCTTGCACAGCAGAACAAACAGCAGTGCTGGGGGGCACATGGGCAACGTGGTGCCTCTAAAATGATGTTTAATGTGCCTCTAAAATGATGTTTAATGTGCCTCTAAAATGATGTTTAATGTGCCTTAGCCTGCTTTCCTCATGCACTCCCTCAGGAACCTCCCCTGCATCCCTTGTGTGCTGTGGCAGCTCCCACCCTGCACTCAAATCCCAACTCCCCAGTCCAGTTCTGCTGGCAGAGGCAGCACCAAGGTGACCACAGCTCCTTGGGGCAGCTCCTGCCACCTTTATCCCCCAGGGGAACAGGCCTGTGGGGCAGCAGAGGGACTGTCCCCCGTGCAGGGGACACCCAGCACAGCTGGGGCTCAGCCTGGCCACGCTGAGATGCCAGCACAGCACACAAGGGAAGGATGCTGGATGCTGGTGCTGTCAGCTGCACCCATCTCCAAGGTAACAGAGCAGCCCCCGAGCTGCAGAGTTCTAAATCTGCTTCCTCCCTCTGCAAGGGCTCCCGTGAGCAGCTCAGGGAATGGGGGAGCTTGGCTGAGAAGAGATCCCTTAGCTGTACAGAGATCCCTTGGCTGTACAGAGGATTGCACAGGGATCCCTTGGCTGCACACAGATCCCTTGGCTGCACACAGATCCCTTGGCTGCACACAGATCCCTTGGCTGCACACAGATCCCTTTCATGGACACAGATCCCTTTGATGCACACAGATCCCTTTGATGCACACAGATCCCCTAGTTTCACACAAATCCCTTGGCTGCACACAGATCCCTTGGCTGCACACAAATACCTTTGATGCACACAGATCCCTTTGATGCACACAGATCCCTTGGCTGCTCACAGATCCCTTTGATGCACACAGATCCCTTGGCTGCACACAGATCCCTTTGATGCACACAGATCCCTTTGATGCACACAGATCCCTTGGTTTCACACAGATCCCTTTGATGCACACAGATCCCTTGGCTGCACACAGATCCCTTTCATGCACACAGATCCCTTTGCTGCACAGGGATTGGGATGAGGGCTGGGAGCCCTGCAGTTCCCCCCAGCCATCCTGCCTGGCCCTAAGAACCCCAAACTTCCCCCATATCCTGGATTTTCAGTGCCAACCCTTCTGTCCCATCCCAGTGAGTCTAACTTGGATTTCAGTAACTCTGAGGCATCACACACAGGCTCCATCAATTATTGATGCTGCAAAACATCAATTCCAACAAGGAAGGAGCCTGACAGAAAAACAGCACAGGAACAAACTCAAGGGTGACCCTTTTACACCTCAGGGATGTCCATGGGGCAGAAAACAAAGCCCAGGATGAGCTGTGGCTCTGCCACCACCACAGGGTTAGAGCTGCCTATGGCATCAGTGAGGAGATGCAAGGAGAAATAATTATTTCCAGCAATAAGCAAAAGGTTCCTCAGGCTGGTTTTCAGGTCCTCTAACCTATTTTCCAGCCCTTTTTGGGGGGGGAACTGGTTAGACCACAAAAGGCCTCAGAGCTGGCAGGTGTTGGTTTTTCCTGCAAAATCCTTTCTTTGTGCAAACCCTTTGCAATCCTTGCTCCAGGCAGCACTGACACTTAAAACCAGGAGTAAAGCCTGGCCCTGGAAAGGAGCAGGTCTGTAAAGAGAGAATTCTCTAGTTATTATTATTTATTTTCTATTTATTTATTATTTATTCTCTATTTCTTTATTCTCCAAGGTTCTTGTGCTGCTCTCACTGCCTGAGCAGGATCCTCAGCACCTCTCCTGTCCTCTCTGCAAAAGGGAAACACTGCAAAGGTTTTGTTCAGACCTCCCTCACGCCCTTGACATTTTATTTTTTGTAAAATAAAAATTCTTCCTATTTTTTTTAATTAAAATAAAAACAGGACTCTCCGTGCAGCCCTGGTGGGGTGTTTAAAAATGAAAACCAGCTTTTCTGGGATGGATTTTTGTGCTGCCAGAGCACAGCCCATCCAGCCCAGAGTGGAACCTCCTGCAAAGCTGTGCAGTTCATGCTCTGCTGATTTTCTCAATGACTTTCTATTTTTAGAAAGCCTCAGGCCCTCACTGTCAAGAAAGCAAATGGGAGAAGCAGCTGCCCCTTCTGGGAGTAGCTTGCACACACATAAAAATGGTACCAAGCTTCATTTATATTCATACCTCTGCCTCCTGCATGGGCAAATTTTAACCCATTTTCTCCAGTGCAGCAATTCCTGTTTTATCCCTCAAAGCCAATTATGAAATAATTGTGTTTGGTGAGGATGGAACAGATGACAAGTGCAGCCTGAATGACCTCATGTTTCATTCCAGCCAAGATTTGTGGTTTATTTGAACCTGGCCAGACTCATCTGTATCATTTAAATCCCATTTATAATGAAAAAAGAAAAAAATCTCCCACAAAAATACAACAGCTATTTTTAAAATATAAACAAGGGAGTAAAAAAAAGCATTTATGTCAGTGGCATAAAAGGCAAGGAAATGACAGGAAGCTCCCACTGGGACATAAAACTCCTGGGAATTCTCCTGAAGTGCTGCCAAAACAGTTTTCCAAGATTACAGCTTGGAATAGTGAAAGGTTGCTTTTTGCTTTTAGGTTTTGACATTTTATCTAAAGCACATCAGCAGCTTTGAGTGCAGGGCTGGGAAATCTGCACAAGGCTGGAAACAGAATTTTTCCATTTTTCCTGAGGGGAATTTTTAAGGTGAAAATGCACTGAGTCCATGCTAGAGCCATAAAGGACAGTGGAAAAGCACAAGGACAAAAGGGAATGCTCAGAGTCCTGCAGGAGAGATTAAAATGGATTTTTAGCACGCACACTCTTGGCTGTGCCAGACAGCAATATTTTTTCCCAGTGCTAGAGGTTACACTCTTGGCTTTTCTGCTTCTTATTTTTGAATTCTGTTGGTAAATTCAGGACAGCCAGAGCCAGACTGAGACAGCAGTGGGGTAAAACTTCATGTGAGTGACAGCAAATCCATCTCCAACCCAGCTCATGGTGGAGTTAAAGGCTCTGAAAGCTGCAGCTCCTGCTCAGTTTCACTGAGATGGGTTTTTGTCATGGACTTATTTTATGAAAAATATGTAAATAAAGAATTTTTCTTTCGCTGGGATCTTTTCTCCTGAGAAGCTGAGAGGCCTCAGAAACGAAATGTAAACAAGAATTATCTGCTGCTGTGGGATGCAACAGGAGCATCTTTGACTGGTCTCATGTGGTTGTTTCTAATCAATGGCCAATCACAGCCCAGCTGTCTCGGACTCTGATCAGTCACAAGATTTTATTATCTTTCCCTTTCTTTCCCCTTTTCCTTCCCTTTTCCTTCCCTTTTCCCTTTCCTTCCCCTTTCCTTCCCTTTCCTTTCCTTTCCTTTCCTTTCCTTTCCTTTCCTTTCCTTTCCTTTCCTTTCCTTTCCTTCCTTTCCTTTCTTTCCTTCCTTTCCTTTCCTTTCCTTTCCTTTTCCTTTCCTTTCCTTTCCTTTCCTTTCCTTTCCTTTCCTTTCCTTTCCTTTCCTTTCCTTTCCTCTTCCTTTCCTTTCCTTTCCTTTCCTTTTTCCTTTCCTTCCCTTCCCCACCTTCTGATGAAATCCTTTCTTCTATTCTTTTACTACAGTTTTAATCTATAATTTCTTTTTAATATAATATATATAATAAAATAATAAATCAGCCTTCTGAAACGGAGTCAACATTCTCATCTCTTCCCTTGTCCCAGGAACACCCCCCCAGTTTTTAAAGGCAATATTGGCAGCAGAATCCTCCCTGCAAGGGCACAGGACAGAGTGGCCACTGCTGCTGATGCCTGTGATGCTTTCACCCCCTAAAGCTTCAGAATTTCCCCCAAAACCATCTCTGGGATCCAGCTCAGGAAGGGAAGATGATCCCAGAGGCTCCAAACCCCACCAGGGCCACACAAACCTTTCCTGTGCCCAGGTGTGCACTCATGGGGGGCTGCTCACACCAGGCACAGCTTAGGGGGGCCCAGAGATGGACCTGGCTGATCCCTGTGGGCTTTCCCCAGCTCAGGATATTCTGTAATCAGATTATTTCCCACCTTTTTCAGGCAGCATCTTGAATTAAAAGACCAAAAATGAGATATTGATATGAGATACAAGAAATTCAGATTATTTCCCACCTTTGGCACTCAACACCTTGAATTAAAAGGGAATTAAAATACCAAAAATGAGATACTGATATGAGATACAGGAAATTCAGATTATTTCCCACCTTTGGCAGCCAGCACCTTGAATTAATAGGGAATTAAAATACCAAAAATGAGATATTGATATGAGATGTAAGAAATACAGAGTAATCAGATTATTTCCCACCTTTGGCACTCAGCACCTTGAATTAAAAAGGAATTAAAATACCAAAAATGAGATATTGATATGAGATATCAGATTACTTCCCACCTTTGGCAGCCAGCACCTTGAATTAATAGGGAATTAAAATACCAAAAATGAGATATTGATATATCAGATTATTTCCCACCTTTGGTAGCCAGCACCTTGAATTAATAGGGAATTAAAAGATCAAAAATGAGATATTGATATGAGATATAAGAAATACAGAATAATCAGATTATTCTGTAATCAGATTATTTCCCATCTTTGGCGCCCAGCACCTTGAATTAAAAGGGAATTAAAATACCAAAAATGAGATATTGATATATCAGATTATTTCCCACCTTTTTCAGGCAGCACCTTGAATTAATAGAATTAAAATACCAAAAATGAGATATTGATATATTACAGAGTGTCTGTGGTGCACAAGCTCCCTGCAGCTGCTGCATCCAGCCTGGTGAGGATTTTTGGGAGTCATTTCTGGTTCCTGAAGGAATTTTGGAGTAAATTCCTACCCTGAGCACTGTAGCTATGCAGTTAACTCATGTTGCCAAGTTATTTTTATCTGTGCTCAGCTCCCTGACCCAGTTCAGAGCACAGCCATCCACAGGGGTGCACCAGCACCACGGGAAGGAGATTGGGAGGCAGGAAAACACTGCCAGAAAGGATGGAAAATGCAGCTTTAAACCTTCCCTGATCCTACAAAGAGTCACCAGTATTAAAACAGGGAATAAAATATCAACAGAAGCCAGGAGAGCAGCACGGGTGAGGAAATTCAGCTGCCTGGAGAGGGGATTCTCCCCAGAGCTACTGAGGGGTGCACACAGAAAAACCCAAAGGGGTCCTGGCAGGAACAGCAGCTGCAAACTCCAAATTCCTCGTCCAAAAAACGGACAAGAAGTCACAGGTTTTTATATTTTTATAAGTTTGCATATTTGGGTTTAATCTCCCAATTACAGCTTCAGGTAATGAAGGAATTTATCCCAAGTTTGCTCCACCCAAACTCATTTTTGTCTCACTTTTTTGGGGGCAGGAACAGCAGCTACAAGCTCCAAATTCCTCATCCAAAAAATGGACTACAGGTCACAGGTTTTCATATTTTTATAAATTTGGTTCATTTGCATATTGGGGTTGAATCTCCCAATTACAGCTTCAGGTAATGAAGGAATTTATCCAAAGTTTGCTGCCCCCAAACTCATTTTTGTTTAATTTTTTTAGGGCAGGAACAGCAGCTGCAAACTCCAAATTCCTCGTCCAAAAAATGGACAAGAAGTCACAGGTTTTTATATTTTTATAAGTTTGCATATTGGGGTTTAATCTTCCAATTACAGCTTCAGGTAATGAAGGAATTTATCCCAAGTTTGCTCCCTCCAAACTCATTTTTATTTAACTTTAATGAGGTCCCTTTGATTTGAACCTTGATTTTAACTTTGATTTGATTTTAACGTTGATTTTCACTCTGATTTTCACCATGATGTTCACCCTGATTTTCACCCTGATTTCCACTCTAATTTTCACCTTGATTTTCACTCTGATTTTCACTCTGATTCTCACCTTGATTTTCACTGATTTTCACTCTAATTTTCACTCTGATTTTCACCTTGATTTTCACTCTAATTTTCACTCTGATTTTCACCTTGATTTTCACTGATTTTCACTCTAATTTCACCCTGATTTTCACCTTGATTTTCACTCTAATTTTCACCTTGATTTTCACTCGGATTTCCACTCTCATTTCCACTGATTTTAACCTTGATTTCCACCTTGATTTCCACTCTGATTCCCACACTGATTTTCCCACAAATGAAGTTTCTTGCTCCATCCAACCAACTCAAATATTTCTCCCCTCTCCTGAGTACTTTTTTTTAAAGCCTTTGAGTGTTTCATGAGAGCAGAGAGGAGCACAACAACTTCCTGCTGCAATTTTACATCAAACCCTGTTAATAGTGCTGGCAGCACGAGGTACATTTTTAAAAGCTGTCAGGGAAAATTAGTCACCCCCACCTTTTCCCTTCCCTCAGCAGCACTTAAAGGATAAATGATAAAAGCTGAGGTCATTCCTGGGGAGAAATGACAAACTTGCTGATAAGGGGGTGATAAAAAGCAAAGAATCATTTATCACAACTTCTTATTACAGGAAATAGTTGGCAGCAAAGCCTTTCATAGATGAGAGCACATATTTGAAATATGATTCAATATATAAAAATTATACAGGAAAATTAACCAGCTGTGTGCTACCACAGAATAAAACAAAAACTAACAGCACTCAAATTGGACCTCAGCTCATGACTGCTGCAATTAAAATTAATTTATACTAGAAAGGATAAATATTTATGTTCTTTAAAAGGTGGAAAATCAGTAGTAGAAGGAATGAAATGCACAAACTTCCTCAGATGTTTGTGAGCTGCTAAACTAAATTAAAAATTTAAGAACTAAACAAAAAGCCACTTTGTTTTTACAAGGCCTGCAAGGAAGCTGACATGAGTAGGTTACATGACACACAAACTGGAGCACATTCCTTCACTTGATATTTCTAGGTTAGTGCATGAAAATCCACAATCCAGTAAAAAACTGGCAGCTGTGACAAAACAAGGTGAAAACCTGATTTAAATAAAAAAACAACACTAAAGCTTGCTGAGCATGTGAATAATTGTACTCCAAGTGCTGCATTTATTATTTTTATGTATAAATAAAATGTACAAAATGTATGTGTGTATAAATAAAATGCCCAAAATTTATGTATAAATAAAATGTACAAATATCTAATATTTTTCAGCTCCAATTCCAGTTTTGTTTCTTCAATAGCTCAAATTGCACTGAAAGGATTTGGAACAAAGGAGAGGAGGAAGATGGTTCAGGGCCCTAATGAGGGCACCAAAATCAGATTTCTCTTCTGCTGAGCTTCCTGAGCTGGAGCTTGAGTGTGGCCAGCCCAAACTGACCCCAAACTCACCTGCTTGACCTAAATTCCATAAGGGATTTCCCATTATGGATTATCAAAACTGCTCCTATTTATGGGATGAGGAATTGTGCTGATATTGCAACACCCACCCCAGAGGCAGTGGGGATCTGGGAGCAGCCTATGGAAAAATGAGACTTCACAGGGAGAGAGGAGCTGAGAGGTCAGAGCCTGAAACCTCCCAGGAGGGAAAGGGAGGGAAAGGAGGGAGGAAAAGGGAAAAGGGGAAGGGAAAAGGGGAAGGAAAAGGGGAAGGGAAAGGGGAAGGAAAGGGGAAGGAAAAGGGGAAGGAAAAGGGGAAGGAAAGGGGAAGGGGAAAGGGGGAAAAGGGGAAGGGAAAAGGGGAAGGGAAAAGGGGAAGGGAAAAGGGGAAGGGAAAAGGGGAAGGGAAAAGGGGAAGGGAAAAGGGGAAGGGAAAAGGGGAAGGGAAAAGGGGAAGGGAAAAGGGGAAGGAAAGGGGAAAAGGGAAGGAAAGGGGAAAGGGAAAGGGGAAGGGAAAAGGGAAAGGGAAAAGGGAAAGGGAAAAGGGAAGGGAAAAGGGAAAGGGAAAGGGAAAAGGGAAAAGGGAAAGGGAAAAGGGAAAGGGAAAAGGGAAAGGGAAAAGGGAAGGGAAAAGGGAAAGGGAAAAGGGAAAGGGAAAAGGGAAAGGGAAAAGGGAAAGGGAAAAGGGAAAGGGAAAAGGGAAAGGGAAAAGGGAAAGGGAAAAGGGAAAGGAAAAGGGAAAGGGAAAAGGAAAAGGAAAAGGGAAAGGGAAAAGGGAAAGGGAAAAGGGAAAGGGAAAGGGAAAGGGAAAAGGGGAAAGGAAAAGGGAAAGGGAAAGGGAAAGGGAAAAGGGAAAGGGAAAAGGGAAAGGGAAGGGGAAAAGCCCCTCTCACCTGCCATGCCACAGCAAGCTGGGAGATCTCCCGGCCGGACATGCCCTCGGTCAGCCTGGCAATCTCTGAGCACTTCTTGCCATAATCAAACTGGGCCAGCTTCAACCTCCTGAAAGGCAGAACAACCTTTTGGTCGATGTGTAGCCAACACCACAGGAGTTCCTACAGATTCCTGCTTGCATTTCTGCCCTCCTGAATTTTAAGGGCACTGGAGCCATGATATTTTATGAAAAATCCTTCACAACCACCAACTCCTGTCTCTTTGAAGAGCCCACACCCTCTCCTAACTCCAAGGATGCCTCTGTCATGGACGTATTTTATGAAAAATCCTTTTGTTAGGATCTTTTCTCCTGAGAAGCTGAGAGACCTCAGAAACAAAATGTAAACAATGATTATCTGCTGCTGTGGGATGCAACAGGAGCATCTTTGATTGGTCTCATGTGGTTGTTTTTAATTAAGGGCCAATTACAGTCCGACTGTCTCGGACTCTCTGGTCAGTCACAAGATTTTATTATCATTCCATTCCTTTCAAGCCTTCTGATGAAATCCTTTCTTCTAGTCTTCTAGTATAATTTTAATATATCATTTTAATATAATATATATCTCATAAAATAATAAATCAGCCTTCTGAAACATGGAGTCAAGATTCTCTTAAAGTCATCTCTTCCTGGGACTCCTGTGAACACCACCACAAGGCACAACAAAAAATCTGGGATGGCCTCACAGTGAGAGGCACCTCCCAAGTCTTTTGCTTGTTCAAAGTGGGTTTACAGACAAAACATACAAGAAAGGGGATGAGGAAAAACAAAGAAAGCAAGGGAATTCTCCAGGGTGGGAGAGCTGTGAGGGGTACTCACTGTTTGCCCTCTGTGGCTGGCTTCAGGACGTGCTGGTCGAAATACATCCTGACGAGGCGCTCGCGCTCCTCCAGCTGGGGCAGCTCAAAGTTCACCATCTCATCTATCCTGTCATTGATGGCCCAGTCAAACTGCTCTGGCTGGTTGCTTGCTAAAACAAGCATAAACCTGGAATTAGGGAAAAAAAAAAGAATAAAGATAGACTGACAAAGTCATAAAAATCAAAATTGATGAGCTGAGTTTGAACATTGGGAGCTGCCGTGGTTGGGATCAAAGATGTTTCATCACCTGAAAAAGAAACCTGGGCTCCTTAGAAATGTCCTTAGCAGCACACTAAAATGTGTTTGGGGCTGTTTAGAACAGTCTGAAGAGTGCAGACCAAGCTCTGCTCCATGGTACAGATGTGCTGCTCCAGGTCCTGCTGCATTTTGGAGCTGGAAATCCTTTTTTTTTTTATTGCTTAGTAATGATGCTTCTTCCCTGTGCCAATACTTTAATGCTTTAATTGATGTCACCAGTTTAACAGTGCCTAATAATTTGAAATGGGCTTTTAAGCACAGCTATTGGAATATTGATGTTCTTGCTGTCTGGCTGAATCATTGCCTACAAGGGGCCGTGTTCTCTGCTGTCATTTCTGGAGATAACTTGGCCAAGCCAAGACTGTGGGGTTTTTATCAACAAAGACTTGCAGAAACACAAGCCTGGATTAAGGATTGCCATGCAGCCTGATATTCAGGCAGTTTGCTATCCCACAAATGATTTTGGCAAGTTTGATTGAAAGGCAGCAATTCCCAGTCCTGGTGCCAATTCCCTGCTGAAGGAAGAGCTTCCCTCAGGGTCTCACCCCATTTATACACCCCATTTCACCCATTTCACCCCAGTAAGCTCCCACGGATGGATGCAGGGCTGCTCCTTGCCCAGAGCAGCAATAAGGCTGCTCAGAAGTAAAAAGCTGTGCATGAATCACCAGGGCATGTTCAGTGTCCTCAGATGGCTCATGGGTGAAATCAGGGCTGAATTCAATGGCAGAGCTCACTGCAAACGAGAACTCAGCTGTTCTCAGCATCCCCAGCACCCCAAAAAACACCCCCAGAGCTTCCAGCACCCAAAAAACATCCCCAATTTAACATCAGGGGAAAGAAAAAACCATCCCCAGCACCCCCCAAAAAAAACCCAAAAACCCAGAGCTCTTCCAAGGCAATTTAATATCAAGGGAAAAAAAGAAAGAAAGAAACATCCCCAGCACCCAAAAAGCATCCCAAAGCTCCTTCAAAGCAACTTAATATCAAGGGAAAGAAAGAAAGAAACATCCTCAGCACCCAAAACCACTCCCACAGCTCTTCCAAAGCACTTTAAAATCAGGGGAAAGAAAAGAAACATCCCCAGCACCCAAAAAACATCCCCGAAGTCTTCTGAGGTAATGTGATATCAGGGGAAAGAAAGAAACGTCCCCAGCACCCCCAAAAAACTCCCAGAGCTCTTCCAAGGCAATTTAAAATCCCCACAGGGATTTTAAACACAGGGGAAGAAATGGAAACTCAGCTGCCTCACACAAGCACAAGATGGGAAGAGGTCACTGCAGAGGAGCAAGCACCACTCAAGTGTTTTGCCAGGGAACTTGAAGCACCCAGCCAGGAGAACTCTGAATTTTTGTGGGAGTGATTTTCCTGGGCTCTTGAATAAACAGTAACTCGCCAAGAAAAAAATATAAACATCAAGATACTCAAGATGTCTAAATATCACCAAAGTTTCAGGAAAAAATTTTCCTTCTGTTCTGATTAACAAGTGCCAGGAAGAGTTGAAGGAGGAACAAGCTACATCCAGCACATAAAGTGAAAGGGGGAAATTCTCTGAAGATTTTGTTCAATCCCTCAGCAGTACAGATCATTTCCAACCTCCATTTGTACATCAGAGACCCTTTAAAGACTTTTCTCAACCCAGGGAAATATCAGCTGCTGGAACTGGATACTCACTTGTTGCTGTGCTGCCCTGTTCTGTGCAGAAATGCATTTAAAGTTGCTCTAGATCTTCACTGATTTTCTCCTGCAAAGACAAAACCCAAAGGAGGATCAGCTGCTGGGGACTGCAGGCAGGTCAGAGCTTTAATCAGCATTAAGGACAAAGGGAATTCTCTTATTTGACTATTTATTTATATTCCTTTATTTAAGCAGGAGAAGGAGGAGCAGGAAGGAGAAGGAAGGAGAAGGAACAGGAGAAGGAGAAGGAAGGAGAAGGAGCAGAACAGGAGCAGAGCAGGAGAAGGAGCAGGAGGAGCAGGAGGAACAGGAGCAGGAGAAGGAGCAGAAGGAGCAGAACAGGAGCAGAACAGGAGCAGAAGGAGCAGGAGCAGGGGCAGGAGAAGGAGCAGAGCAGGAGAAGGAGCAGGAGCAGAGCAGGAGCAGAGCAGGAGAAGGAGCAGGAGAAGGAGCAGCAGGAGCAGAGCAGGAGCAGAGCAGGAGCAGAGCAGGAGCAGAGCAGGAGCAGGAGAAGGAGCAGGAGAAGGAGCAGGAGAAGGAGCAGGAGAAGGAGCAGGAGAAGGAGCAGGAGAAGGAGCAGGAGAAGGAGCAGGAGAAGGAGCAGAACAGGAGCAGAACAGGAGCAGAACAGGAGAAGAAGGAGCAGGAGCAGGGGCACAAGAAGGAGCAGAGCAGGAGAAGGAGCAGAGCAGGAGAAGGAGCAGCAGGAGCAGCAGGAGCAGAGCAGGAGCAGAGCAGACACACACCCAGCACTTACTGTGGCCCTTTTCCTCAGGAATGCATCTGCCTCATCCACGAAGAGCAGGAGGCTGCAAAAGGGAAGCACCACAGTGACAGCACAGGGTAAGGCAGGCCTGGGGAGCCTTTGCTTCTTTTTGCCAGGGTTGGGATTAAATGGACAAGATGGAATTTCTTGTTTGGATTCAGATGTTTATTAGTTCTTATCTATGTTAGAATCTCACAAGCCCCGAGTTCTGCAGCTCTTCACTCTAACAAACTAAAAATGGTGCCCTGTCTCTCTCTACAAGGCCTTTTAAGGATAAAGTGTCCAATTAAGAAATGACACCTAAATAATTTTTACTTTTAACCCAATAACCAACTACCCATGGCCTGCAATGTGGAGTTTTTTATCCAATTACACAAAACCACCCAAACCCATGGAGGAGAAGGAGGAGAAGGAGGAGAAGGAGGAGAAGGAGGAGAAGGAGGAGAAGGAGGAGAAGGAGGAGAAGGAGGAGAAGGAGGAGAGGAGGAGAAGGAGGAGAAGGAGGAGAAGGAGGAGGAGGAGAGGAGGAGAGGAGGAGAAGGAGGAGAAGGAGGAGAAGGAGGAGAAGGAGGAGAATGAGGGAAGGGAGAAGGAGGAGAAGGAGGAGAAGAGGAGAAGGAGGAGAGGAGAAGGAGGAGAAGGAGGAGAAGAGGAGAAGGAGGAGAAGGAGGAGAAGGAGGAGAAGGAGGAGAAGGAGGAGAAGGAGGAGAAGGAGGAGAAGGAGGAGAAGGAGGAGAAGGAGGAGAAGGAGGAGAAGATGGACCTTAAATTCCTGTGGATTTTGAAATCCAGGGGGGAGTTTTCATGGGCACAGTCTGTAGTTTGTGCTGGCAGTGCTGGGTGTCACTGCCACTGAAATTCAGACCTGTTGAAGTGCTATTTTAGCATTCCCTCCTCTTTAGAGAGATGTGTGAAGGGCACAATACAAAAATCTTGGTGACAGTGACACCTCCCTGCCATTTTTCCTCCTTATGCCACTCTGAAAAGCTCAAAGCAGAGTCCTGTCCTCAGCCTGCTTTGTTATTTTCTGAGGTTTTTCTTTCCCAAACCACAGCAGCACTAATGGAATGGCTTTACTACCTGTGGAGAAGTGAATTAATAAAGCCCATGAATTATTCACCAAAATAAATTCACTTCTAACCCAAGGGCAGTGCTCCTCCCAAGGGACTGAGCCTGTAAAGATGTTTATCAATAACAGAAGCAGGCTGCTCATAAAGCTGTCACAGCTTGTATTACCTCCCTGCCTAACTTCAAACCCAGCTTTTTTCCAGGGCATTTCAGGCCTATTAGCAGCTTCCACCCAGCCTCAGCTTTTCCTAAATATTCTCTGCAGAAAATGTCTGTTATCACAATTTCAGCTAAATAGGAGACAGCTAACACTGGTGGATATTCAGAACTAAATATGCTTAAATACTTCAGTGCTACTGGAGGTGAGAATATTGATTTTATGGACACATGTAAGCTTTGATCAGGCAGTGTAGGGAGCTGAAATGCACAGAGAAATTCAGAGCCAGGCAGTGTTGTAAGAGAATTCCTTGATGGAAGCATCCAGCTGAGCATCCTCACATCTCTTCCAACTTCTCACTTAAATTCTAAGCTCACTTAAATTCTAACACCTTCCCTTCTATAGCTCCTCAGGATAGAAGCTTAAAAATTTAAATCCTGCTTTTAAATCCCTGCTTTTTTTCTTTGTAAGGGGAAATAGAAAGATTTAGGTGATGAATGAAGAAAGGATTAAAAGAGACACTGCAAGATAATGTCCATCTCAAGCAATCAGAGAACACATAAATCACTGGGCAGCCACATTCACAGATCTGAGCTCAAACCAGCACAAAACCCAAAGTGACAACCCCTGAAAGTTCAATATTGAATTTTACCATCCTGGCTGGACAAGAATCTCTGCAGTGCAAAAATCAAAAATCCATTTGTATTGGTAGGAGCAAATGAATCACACACTCCTACAAAATCAGGGAGCCAAAATTCAGCCTCAGCCTGAGGAGTCTCTGCAGATAAAATTTGATTTTAAAGGTAACTGAAAAAGCAAAAGTTCTTTTTTGTGTTTGTGATTTTTATACCTGATATTTTATACCTGTTTGTGATTTTTATGTCAAATGCCTTTAGCATCTATCTCCTCCTCATCCTCTTTTATTTTTTATCATTCACTCCTCCTCCTTGAGACTCCAAAGTGAAGCAGAAGCTGGATTTAAATACCATCAGTGTTTAAAATCTTCAGGAGATTCTGTGTTACCTCACTCAATAACGGCAACTAATGCAAATATAATGAAATAATAATAATTATACTGAGCAATTTATAGAGCAACTCCATGGGACATTTCAGAAGAGATTTGCTGTCCCCTCAAAGGGAAAAGCAAGGTTCTTGCAGGACCAACACCTTGCTTTCTAACAATTTATTTATTTTAAAATAAATAAAATTTATTTATTTTAATAAATAAACATTTATTAAATATTTATCTATTACATATAATAAATACATTATATATATTTATTACATATAATAAATATGTATAATATATAACATAGAATATATTACATCAGATATAATATATTCTATTATAGATAATATAATGTAATATAATGTAATATATATTATATATTATATTTTTTATTATATATATTTTATATATATATACACACATTATACACACACACACATATATATATATAAAATATATATATAAATATATATAATATATATATTATATTAGGGCTGAACTACACTGTTGTAGTTGTGGGTGAGGGTTTTTTGAACAAAAACCCAAACTGAGGATTAAATAAAAGCTCAACTTACCCTCTCCTACTGGTGTTGGCCCAGTCAAAGAGTTTGTGCATGGCTGTGACCCCTTCCCTGCCCATGGGGGCCACGTCCCCTCCTGTCATGACTGCATAATCCATGCCTGAGTGCATAGCTAATTTCTGCAAGGAAACAAAAACCAGCAAATGAAACCTTTTCTTTCACTGCAAAGCCAGGGAGGATGAACAGGAATTAAAGCAGTTTAGTCCTCTCAGTGCTGGTTTGCAGAGGGGAGGTATTGGCTTCTTTATCACTTAATGGCAATTTTTTATTTAGGGCAAAAAATAAAACATATAAACCCAACAGAGGTGGATATGAAGTGGCTGCTGCTGTGATTTTGTTTCTTTTTTCCTTTTCTGTCCATCTCTAGGGCTTTAGAAACCCAAACTAGGTGGCTTCAGAAATCCAGTGGGTGTCATAACCTCAGAGAACTATTGGGATATGGGTTTAATGTACTGACAGAGGAAAAAAAATTAATTTGCATCACCCAAACCCACCCAAACCCATGGAGGAGGAGGAGTTTGGCAAATCTGCCACTGTTAAAAAGTTGATGAAATCTCAGATCTTGTGGACAAGCACTGAAAAGCAAGGGAAAAAATCAAATTCTGACTGCAGTTGGCCAAGGGCATAAACCCAACAGAGGTGGAGATGAAGGGGCTGCTGCTGGGATTCCCACAAATAAATCCCAGTTCCAAGGGATTCCCACAAATCAATCCCAGTTCCAAGGGCCTTTCCCAGATGGAAAATCCAGATCCAAGTGGCTGCAGTGGTTCAGAGCTGAGGGCAGGCTGCCCCTTCCTCCCTCCCCAGCAGGAACAAAATGTTTGTTCAACACTCCAGCAAGAGATTCCAGCCCAGGGAAGCTCCACAGCCCTGGAATTTTCAGAACACTTTGCAAGGTTGGCAGAATCTTGGCAGGGTTTTTACCTTGGCAAAAAGAGTTTTTCCAGTGCCAGGGGGACCATACATGAGAATATTCCTGTAGAGGCTTTTGTTCCTTTTTGTGTTTCTTGTTGCTATGGCAATGTCTCTCACACGTGCTTCCAGCTGGGGCTGCAGGAAAAAAAAAATCAATTTAAGGATCAGAAGGTACCAAAAAGAGCTGCACCTACCAGGTTCCCAAATCAGTACCTGCAGGAAGGAGGCAGCACTCCAGGCTCAAGCTTTTAAGTCTTAACTTCAGCTGCTCATGACTCCACACCAAGGTCATTTCCTGTCCTATGTGAGGATTTACTTGATTTTCTGTCCACTTGGCTACAATTCTTTCATAAGAAAAAGCAGCAGTGCAGGAAGGAGTGCAGTGACTACTCTAGGAACAGATAACACCTAAATATTCACTTCCTAATGGATGCCCTGGGAGGGATATGTCAAAACATAAGCAACTCTTTGCAGTGCTAATTCCTTCTCAAGTCATAAATTCATATTTATATTCCTACTGCATTTGGGGATACTGGGAGAGAGATATTCCTGCAGGAGCATTTTCTCTCAGCAGCTTCAAGCACCTCTTAAATTTGCCAGATAACCAGGAATCAAATTCAGAAGCAAATATAAAGAAGTGGCATTAATTAGCAAGTTAAGAACCAATCTCAGGGTGGGCAAATGCACAGAATGTTTAGATTTTTTTGGCCTAAAAGCTGGTTTGGGTTCAGTAATCCTGAACTTCAGATGGCACAAGTGGAATTCTGAATCTTCACATGTTGACTACAGAGAGAAACTGCAGCAGAGCAAGGACTGAACTAAGACTTCCAACTGCTTTTCACAGAGGGAAAAAGGTGAACAAGCTGCTTAATGCATGTCACACTGAACACAGGAGCTTATTTATGGTCTCAGTGTCCCAAGGGACAAAAAAACTCCAAAACTGCTGGAATTACAGCTTTAGAAGGGAGTTTAAGGAACCAGCAGCTCTTATTTGGAACCCAAAGCCATCCTTCACAGCCCAAGGCAGGAGAACAGAGTACTCACACTGAGAACAACTCCTTCAAGGGCATCCTGAGCCTTGCTGGTGAGACGTTTACCAACCTTGAGAGGACAAATTCAGTTACTCACAGGCAGAAATAAACCACATTTTGACAACTCACTTGGACTAAAACACCTTACAGAATACCAGTGGGCTCGGCCCATCCATTCCACCTCCAATATTCCATTTATTCAGCCTCACTGACAATCCCAGCCTGAGTTTTGCTGAGTGGAACACAGAACCAAAGGTGAATTTTACCTTGATGGGATGTTTCAGAGCCTCCAGCACAGTGATCCTGGAGGTTTCCCTCACCAGGGAGGGTTTGCCCAGCCTTGCCTCTATGTAACGCCCTGCTACAGCCGTGGCATTTTTGGCAGAATAAACCCCCACTGCCAGCAGGGTCAGACCTGCCACCTGCAAAAAAAAAGGGGAAAAATGAGAAAAAACCACTTGGCAAGGCAGTGCTGCTGTGTGCAGGCTGCCCTGTGGTGGGGAATTAAGATTCAGGACAAATGCTGAGCAGGAGGGGTTTATTTTTGGTAAGGTGTTTTTTATCCCTGCTCAGACAGTCAAGGTCTCACACTCCCTGTTCACTGCCTGCTCTTGCACAGCAAAAAAGCAGAGGAAGCACAAGTGAAGCATTTAGTCCAAAAGTACATCCTGCCCAAAAAACATGTGGGGATGTCCAGATTTTCAACTAAATTGAGTAATGAAGATAAAACAACCACAGCAGCCAAAAAGTGTGGGGCTGAATTTTCAACTAAATTGAATAATGAAAATAAACCACATCAGCCAAAAAGTGTGGGGCTGGATTTTCAAGTAAATTTGAGGAATGAAGAAAAACCACATCAGCCAAAAAGTGTGGGGCTGGATTTTCAAGTAAATTTGAGGAATGAAGATAAACCAGCCATATCAGCCAGGTGCTGCCTGCCAGAATGCCCCACACCACACCAGCAAATGCCAGCTGAATTTCACATGCCAAGGTGAAACAGCTGAATTGTGGCTACCACCAGTGGGGAACAAAAAAGGGAATATCTGCTAAAGGTGACAGCTGTGCCAGCCCCAACAGCACAGGGAATGAGGGGCTCCAGAGGAGAAACAAAACCAAAACATCATGGGAATGGGCATTGCCACCATGGGAATGGGCACTGCCACCATGGGAATGGGCACTGCCATCATAGAATGGGAATTATCACCATGGGAATGGGAATTACCACCATAGAATGGGAATTGCCATCATAGAATGGGAACTGCCACCATGGGAATGGGAATTGCCACCATGGGAATCGGCACTGCCACCATGGGAATGGGAATTAGCACCATGGGAATGGGAACTGCCACCATGGGAATGGGCATTGCCACCATGGGAATGGGCATTGCCACCATGGGAATGGGCATTGCCACCATGGGAATGGGCATTGCCACCACAGGAATGGGAATTAGCACCACGGGAATGGGAATTAGCACCATGGGAATGGGCATTGCCACCATGGGAATGGGCATTGCCACCATGGGAATGGGAATTGCCACCATGGGAATGGGAATTGCCACCATGGGAATGGAAATTACCACCATGGGAATGGGCATTGCCATCATAGAATGGGCACTGCCACCATGGGAATGGGCACTGCCACCATGGGAATGGGCACTGCCACCATGGGAATTACCATCATTCACTGGGCTGTTCCTTCAGAAACCCCACAAAATGAGCCATTCCCATCGATCTGCCAGTGAAGCAGAAAGGCTCCAGACTCTGGAGTCAGCTTAAAGCTGATGCCAATAATTTATATCAGAGAAAAGAGCAAACTGCAGCAATTGCTTTTAAAATAAGCTGACTTCTCCTGCAAGTACAGATCAGGGTGAAAAGCCTCAAGGACAAGAGGGATGGCACTGTTCAATAAACCATGAGGCACCATCTGTTAGCTCTCACTCTGCTGGAATGTGTGACATCACCTCTGCTCTGGGTGGGAACACCAAGGGATCAGAACTGTGAGTTCCAGGATGCAAAGAGTGAGGGATCTCCATGCCCAGTTCAGCTCAGATACAGAACACAGAACAGATTTCACCTTTTTAGCAGCCTCCCTCCAAAAACAGAGCCATGATCTCATGCTCTCTCAGACCATCCAGCACAAAGTTCCCTGAGCCTGGATGGAGCTGATGTCACTTTCTCAGCCTTTTGATCATGTTCATGTCACAAGATACAGAGAAGCAGAGCTTTAAAAATGAGTTCTGTATCAAACAAGAACCCAACTGCCCACCCTAAAAATCAGTCTGATTACAAGGTGTCATGGTTTTGCATGGGAGACATTTACCCACATTTTTATCATAAAGTATCAAAGGAATGGGTTTCTGATGAGTAAAAAAAGTGAATTACACTAAAACCACAATGAACCAAAAAACTTGAGGTAGAACCTTTGGGGTTCTGCTTGCTGGGAAGGGGCAGAGAAAGAGCAGAACTTAGAGCTGAAAATTCAGGTTTCATTTACAAGAATCTTAAAATAACTGACTGATTCTTACCTTATAGTAATTTCAAACTTTTCAAAACAACAAAAAATATGAGTTCCAGCTGTGTTATCTCCTTTCCAAAAATACACTTGCCTTTTTCTTTTAAGCTAGATGTCCCAAATTCACAAGAGAAGAGCATGTCAGAAGCAAAAATGACAATTTGTATGTGGGTCAAGTGAATACACAGCTCAAAGCACCAAGCACTGATCTACAAAGGGCTCTGAATGCTGCAGATGACAAAAGGAGCCACTAAAAGTTTGTCTTGTTCTCCCCAGGCAAAGGATGTTTTGTATCAGCCTGTGTGTCTAAAATCAGAGGGTGGAGCAGATGGCAGTGACTGATTTAAAGCAGAATTTCTATTTTAACCAGCCATGCTACCAAAAATATATTTTCACTGTTGTGTTTTAAGTATTACACTGAGAAACAACTTTCTGTCCCCAAGATTCCATTGCCAAGCTCTTTTGTCCTGGGAAAAGATTGCTGCTCTGGCTTTTAATCAATTTATTTAGCACACATAGCAGTTCTCTAAGTGCTCTCTAGGCTACATCAAAATTAGATTTAAAGCTGTGACACAATCAGGAGTTTAACACACATTTACAATCTGGCTTTTCTGGAAGTTACTGCCAGGTTTCCCAAGCTTACCGTGGCTGTGACTTTATCCCAGTCTGTCACAAAAGCACGGAATCCTTCCCCAAAGAGCATCCAGCTGTCCTGTGGCAAGCAAACAGCAAAGCAAGCAGGAGAGAAAGGGAATTCAGTGAATTGAGACATTTTAAAACAGGCTTTCAGATTGTATTAAAGTTGTTCATCTTCTTCAGGACAAGTCAAAGATAAATTCCTCAGAATTGGAATGTGAACATGGAAAAGATTTATAATATTTATAATCATCTGATATTTACATTAATCTGAAAATATATTTATAATCATCTGAAAATATATTTATAATCATCTGATGCCTACACCTGAGCTGGGATTAAATCCAGAAAAGCACCTGGCTCTAAGATGGTATCAATTTACTTTAATGCATTATTTGTGTTGGACTGGATGTATTTAAAGCTTTTTTTGTTCAAAATCACAAAGGAGCTAAAATTAACCAATTCCAAAGCTAAACAGCCAGCCCTGAGGAGCCAAACTGCATCATAGCTTTGTGATGGATGTTCTGAAAGAACTGAGGGGACCTGAAAGAACTGAGGGGTTCTCAGAGTTGCCGAGCTCCAGGACTAGAGGAAAAGGCTTGAAATAATCCGTTAGAAAAATTGTATCACTCTGAATGTCTCTGGTTGCTATTTCAGGTGACAATGTAGCAGGCCAAGCCAGAGAGGTCACACAACACTGGAACTCCTTACAGGAACAAACCCCAGGTTCTCCCAGATGCTGGGACACACTTGGAGAAGCACCAGAGGAACAAACCCCAGGTTCTCCCACACACGTGGAGCAGCTGCAGAGGAACAAACCCCTGGCTCTTCCACAGGCTGGGAGAGAGAAACTGCATCAGAGAACAAACCCCATGTTCTCTCACATGTGAGGACACACTTGGAGAAGCTCCAGAGGAACAAACCCCGGGTTCTCCCACATGTGAGGACACACCTGGAGCAGCTGCAGAGGCACAAACCTCAGTTTCCCCTACACACAGAACACCTCCAAAGGAACAAACCCTGGGTTCTCTCACACACACAGAGCACCTCCAGAGGCACAAACCCCAGGTCTCCCCCCACACAGAGCACCTCCAGAGGCACAAACCCCAGGTCTCCCCACACACACAGAGCACCTCCAGAGGCACAAACCCGAGGTCTCCCCACACACAGAGCACCTCCAGAGGAACAAACCCTGGGTTCTCCCACACACACAGAGCACCTCCAGAGGCACAAACCCCAGTTTCCCCCACACCGAGCACCTCCAGAGGCACAAACCCCAGGTCTCCCCACACACACAGAGCAACTCCAGAGGCACAAACCCTGGGTTCTCTCACACACACAGAGCACCTCCAGAGGCACAAACCCCAGTTCCCCCCACACACAGAGCACCTCCAGAGGCACAAACCCCAGTTTCCCCCCCACACACAGAGCACCTCCAGAGGCACAAACCCCAGGTCTCCCCACACACACACAGAGCACCTCCAGAGGTACAAACCCCAGTTTCCCCCACACACACAGAGCACCTCCAGAGGCACAAACCTCAGTTTCCCCCACACACAGAGCACCTCCAGAGGCACAAACCCCAGGTCTCCCCACACACACAGCACCTCCAGAGGCACAAACCCCAGTTTCCCCCACACACAGAGCACCTCCAGAGGCACAAACCCCAGGTCTCCCCACACACACAGAGCACCTCCAGAGGCACAAACCCGAGGTCTCCCCACACACAGAGCACCTCCAGAGGCACAAACCCCAGGTTCCCCCACACACAGAGCACCTGCAGCCCTGCTCTGCCCCACCTGAGGGACTCGAGCACGGTCTGGCGGTGCTCGGCGGCCTTGAGGCGGATCTGCTCGCGGATGATGTCGGCGTTCTCGCGCTCGGCCTTGGCGCGCGCCCGCGCCTCCGCCTCCACCCGCAGCATCTCGTTCTTGTGCCGCAGCTCCATCTCCCTCTCCACGGTAGCTTGGGGGAAAATAAACAGCAGAGAGAGAGGTCAGATTTTGGCCTGGGAGAAGGAAAACCCCAGGTGCTGTGGGCTGAAGGGAAGGTGCTGTGCACTGGAAGGAAGAGAAGCAAAACGGTCCCAAAGGGGATTTTGGAAGCGCTGTTATGTCACACATGGAATTGTGTGAAAGGAGAATGAATGAGAAATTCAGGAGTGAAATAACCCAACCCGACAGGGTTTCACCACTGGGATGTTTTATTCAGGCTACACTTCCCTCAGTGGATGGCAGCACAGCTGGCCACATCTGTGCTTGGAGCAAACTGCTCTTCCCATCCTATTCAATCAAACCAAATTAACATTTCTTAACATTTCTGAGATCTGCACCCAGTGAATTCTGCAAACCCAGGAATTCTGGCAATTCCAGCAACAAAAAAGAAGCTAAACAAGTTTCACACTACAACTTTTTTATTTTCTGCAGAGAAACTGAACGGAGATGAGGTGACACAGATTCAACCACTCCTCCCAGAAGATGTTTTGTTTCTCTTCCCTCCTCAAGTATGAAATCAGAATTTCAGGTATGAAATAGGAATTCCAGTATGAAATCAGAATTTTAGGAGATGCTGACAGTTCACTGAGAAATCCAAGAGTGACAGGGCAGATGTTTAGGAGTGCAGCCCTTTCTAAAACTAACCTTGGGAGCAATTGGTAATTTCAGCACTCCTGGAGTTTACCTGTTCTTGCCAGTCTGACATCAAACCCAGCATGGACACAAAGATCAGCACAAGGACTCCACATGCCCTCACACCCTCAGCAGCTGAACAAAACACTCACCTCGCCTCATGGCCTCCTGCTTCTGCACAGATTCCTCCTGTTTCCTCAGATTCTCCTCATTAGCAAGTTGCTACAGGGAGAGATGACAGCAGAAGAAATGTTGGATGTTGTAATGACTCCATCAAGTGTAAACCTAAGTGCTACTGATGCCTCAGGTTTTGGCTTTTCTATTTTTCACATTCTGTACTGATGCCTCAGGTTTTGGCTTTTCTATTTTTCACATTCTGTACTGATGCCTCAGGTTTTAGTTTTTCTATTTTCCAGATTCTGTGCTGATGTCTCAGGTTTTGGCTTTTCTATTTTTCACATCCTGTGCTGCTTTAGTTTGTGGGTCTGGGCTTCATATTATGGGATGGTGAGCTCTGTGCACAGAGCAGGGAGACAAAACAATTCCTGCTCCAGCTGGGCACCAAGGACAAATGATCCAAATCTCAGCCCAGGAGCACAAACACCGTGGGCTGGAGAGAGAAAAACAAGGATGGGACTGCATAGGCTCCAAGATGCAAATGGAGCAGAACTTATAATTTTGTGAACATTTTGGTTCATCCTGGGTTCATTTTGGGACCATTTTGGTTAATTTTGGGTTCATTTTGGGACCATTTTGGTTCATCTTGGGTGCAGCCCTGGCTGGGCTCTTGTGCTCCCCAAGGTGGATCCATTGAGGAGAAACTTTTCATAAATCCCTGCTTTATTCTTTAAATCTGTCTGATGTTCTAGGATAGCCTTCACAAATATTTCCAAGAAGCTGCTGCTCAGGTTGAAGTGTGTTTTCCTCTCCCCATCTCCGAGATTTCTCCTCCTAATCCCAAGCTGCTGCTCTGTCCTAATGCCCAGCCCTTGACGTACAGTGCTGCTGCTGAGCAGATAATTCAGATAAACAGTGCCCAGCAGGACAGGGCACAGCTCCAGAGCATCTCTGGGATTTCAGAGGGTTCCCAGCCCATTCCCAGCTGGATCAGAGCAGGAACCCACCCTACCTGCTGTCTCATCTGCTCGTCGTAGCGCTGCCGTGCCAGCTTGTCCTGGTACTGGGCTCTCTTCAAAAAACAAAACACAATACACAGATTAGGCAGTTAAAAACCAGCCTGCTCCTCAGGGAAATGAGGTTCAGAGGGAAAAAAAAAACAAATAAAATGGGGAAATCCATACAAATAAAAAATTATCCTGGATTTGAATGCAAACGGGGCAAAATATCCTCAGTCAGCACCAAGAACTTCTCTGTGCTGAGAAATCTCTACAGTCTGACTTCATTTTATGGTATCACAGATGTCAAAATAAAAAACAAAGGTTTCTTGGCCCACAAAAGGAGATTTCAGTGGGAAAAATAAGGTTTTCATGTTCTAAACACATTATCTGGACTGGAGACTGCAAACAATAGAACTGTCAGGGTGTGTTGATGGTTTTGATGAAGATTTAATTGTTCCTCATTAATTGCTCTTATCAATCACTGCAACTCCAAATAAACCAAATAAACCCAAATCATCTCCACTGAGCTGGAAGGGGGCTGAGGATCCACATGTCAGGGGGTGACACCATTCTCTATTCCAAACACAGCAGAACAGCTTGGGAATTACCTCCACAGCAACAGTAAAACATCATGGAAAATAAACCAAGTTTATTTTGGCTATTTACCAGGTATATTTGAGTTTGCTGTGATTTCAGATAAGCCAGGAGTTTGCTCTGACCTCAAATGATGCCCTGTGAGCAGCAGGAGGTGAAGAACCAAGCCCTGAGTGTGCAGCTGCTTCCTGGGCCAGCCCTGCTCAAAGTCCAAACTCTGCAAGCACCACGTGCCAAGTAAACAGTTCTAGCAAACTCCCCAAGCTGGAGAATCCATTAGAATTAATCAATTCTCTCATCTCCTGTGCTCTCAGAGGAAGAAATCCCCATAATTTAGCTTTGAACATTAAGGCCAGCCTTTGTTTTCCCTGTTTCAGGATTATTGCCACATCAGCCACTCAAGCTAAAACAAACCAGGGAGCACCAACACTGCTCACAACAACTCAGATTTGCATCACTTCTCCTCTTAAGATATTTTTTCCTGTTTAATTCAGAAGAAATAAAATATTTAAGACTGAAATCCAAATAACTTCAGAGCCATTTCACTGTCCAGGCTAACATAAACAGTTGATAAACCAGTATTTCTCAACATTTCCCTGAAAAGCTCCTTAGGAAAACCCCAAAAAACACAAAATGAGAAGAAACTGCTGCCACCAATTCCTCTGGATGCTCAAGAACTTGGGAACAAAAGTCCAAGAGGGTTAAAAGTCCAGCTCAATATCACAAATCCAGAACAGCTTTTCCCTGAAAAGCTCCTTAGGAAAACCCCAAAAAATACAAAATGAGAAGAAACTGCTGCTACCAATTCCTCTGGATGCTCAAGCACTTGGGAATAAAAGTCCAAGAGGATTAAAAATCCAGTTCAGCAACACAAATCCAGGACAGAATGGGGGCTCAGACTGTGAACACCCCCAGAGCCCCTCTCCCCAAAAGGGATAATTAATAAAGGGATAATGAAAGGGATAATTAATAAAGGGATAATGAAAGGGATAATTAATGCATCATTGCCTTTTCCCCCTCATTCCCTTACTGCTTGATGCTGTTTGGTTTCTTCATTGAGTGTTTTCCTTCTCTCCTCTGCCTGCACCCGGATTTGTTCATTCTTCAGCTGTTCTATGGCAGCCTCGTACTCCTGGGGCAGAACCAGAATTTAATCATCAGAAATTCACAGAAATTTCATCACCAGAAATTCACAGATCATCTGTACAGAAATTTCATCACCAGAAATTCACAGATATCTGTACAGAAATGCTACTGGCAATCACATTCCAAGAAATCCCTCTGCATTCAGAGGAGTACCCTTAAAAGATGACCACAGACAAAAGGAAGTTAAAATATGATAGTAAATATAAAAAATTAAAAGAAATATGAATAATAAACTATTATAATAATTATTATAATATTATACTATAATATAATAAAAATGATACTATAACTATATGCTATAATATTAATAAATATTAATAGATATTATGATAAAATATTATTATAAAGTATGATAATGGAGTATGATATAGAATATTTATTAAAATACTATATTGAGATATTATAAGAAAATATTACAGTAATATATTATAATAAGGTATTATAATAAAATATTACAATAAAGTGTTATAATAAAATATGATAATAAAGTATTACAATAAAATAAAATTCTCAATGATCATAAGAAATATCATAATCAACCATTTCAGGATTAAACACAATTAAAAAAAAAACATCCAAGAGATCAAGCAACACCCAAATAATCCCTAAATTCCTTTTTAAGAGTAACAGAAATGTGTCCTTCACACAGTTACTTTGCAGTTCCAGAAACCCCTTGTCATTCCCCAAAACCAGCAGTGATATTCAAAGCCACAAAAAATTGTGTCAGAATAGCCCAAATCAGCTGAGATTCACCTTCCAGAATTACTTATTTTTTTCCTCCTAAAGGCAAACAACTACAATTTGCTGAAGCTGAACAGAAAGACAAATTTATCATCCTCTACAGAGGAAAGATTTCATTTTTGTCTCTCCCAAAGCTGGCAGCTGCCTGAGGAGTTCCAAGGAGAGGAATTCCAACCCACCTTCAGTTTGGTTTGCTGCTCCAGCTGCAAGGTCTGCTCCTGCATCTGGGCCAGGCTCAGAGCGTCCTTGGCATGGCCTGGGGGAACAGACAGGGACAGGGCATGGCTCAGGTGTTGGCTTTGCTATTTTCCAGATTCTGTACTGATATCTCAGGTGTTAACTTTGCTCTTTTCCAGATTCTGTTTTCCGGATTTTCTATTTTCCAGATTCTGTACAGATATTTCAGGTTTTAGCTTTGCTATTTTTCAGATTCTGTACTGATGCCTCAGGTTTTGGCTTTTCTATTTTTCACATTCTGTGCTGCTTTAGTGTGTGGGTCTGACCTCCACATTATGGGATGGTGAGCTCTGTGCACAGAGCAGGGAGACAAAACAATTCCTGTTCCAGCTGGGCACCAAGGACAACAGCCTGTTGCATATTCATACACCTCATACATGATGCATAAATTCCAGTTAAGTACAGGATTCTGTCTGGTCAGTGTCAGCTTCTTCCTCTGAATCCTCACAGCGCCTTCAGGCAGGAAGAAGTTCGTTTCTTCTGCAAAGAGGGCAATAAATTCTCTTTCTCTGAAAGATTCAGGTGTCCTGTGGCTGCTATCTCAGTGCAAGTCCTTTCTTTAAAGAAAAGTATCCTCCATAGCATCGTTTCTATTTGAACATTTTTTATAACCTAAAACTACATTTAACACACTACTTAGGAGAATTAATACGGCATTACTTTCTAACACAACACATAAAACATTCATTTGAATATTTGCCAAAAGCCAATCACAAAACACAGGCATTTTTCACACAGACCCCTCTTCCCCACCCCTCCGAGCCCTCCCGCCCGTCCCCTCACGCACGGGACGCGTCCAACTCCCGCGCCGCCTTGGCCGCGCGCTCCAGGCCCGTGGGGTCGAAGTTGCTCCATTTGTCCTTGGGCGTCTGACGGTCCCCGGCGCCTCCACCACCGCCGCCACCAGCAGCGGGGCCGGGCGGCAGCGAGAGGCCGCTGCCCGGAGGAGCCGCGTCCCCGCCGCCGCCCGGGGCGGCCCCGCGGTTGAGCCCGAACAGCCACGACATGAGGGCGGCGGCGGCGGCGGCTGCACGCGGGGGACGCGCCGCGGTCACCGAGCATGTGCGGCGAGGCGGGCCGGATTCCCATTGGCCAGACGGAGCGCCGCGCCGCGCGGTGATTGGTGGAGGGGAGCCGCCTGTGGGGTTTGATTGGTGGGAAGAGGCGGGAGGGGCGGGAGAGGAGGGTGGGGGGACGGAGAGCCCGGAGGGACAAATGGCGCGGGCGGTGCTTCCGCATAGCAACGGAGTGAGAGGCGTTGCTAAGGGCCGCGAGCGGCGCGGCCTGGCCGTTATCCCGGGATTGCCTTGGGGTTATCCCGGATTTCCTTCGAAATCAGCCCAAATTTGGCGTTATCCCGGGTTTCCCTTGAGGTTATCCCGGGATTCCCTTGGGGTTATCCTGGATTTCCCCCGGAAATTGGCCCCAGCTTGGCGTTATCCGGGAATTGCCTTGGCGTTATCCCGAATTTCCCTTGGGGTTATCCCGGATCTCCCTCGAAATCCTCTCCTTGGAATGGCAGAGAGGATGGGAAAGCAGAAAAGGGGAGCAAGGAGAAACCTGTGGCTGTGGTTATGTGGGGTAAAGAGCAGGATTTCCCTGGAAATCATCATTTTGGAATGGGAAAAACGAGACAGGAGCCTCCTGAAAAGGGGAGCTCGGGGAAGCCCGTATCTGTGGTTATGTGGGATAAAGAATGGGCTATTCCATGGAAATCGGCTCCTAACCCAACATTTCTGAATGGGAAAGATGAGAGGAAAGGGGAGTGCAGTGAAAGTCAGGAACACGAGGAATTCTGCAGCCTGAAATGGTGTAAAATGTACAACACACCTGCACCATGCCCAGCCCTCAGCAGCAGGCTGGGGACATCTCAGATTTTTTTTTCTTTTCTTTAAATGTTCATTTTTCTTCCCAAATGCACACTTAGAACCGTGGAAACACAGAATATGCTGAGCCGGAAGGGTTCCACAAGGATCAGAGCCCAACTCCTGGCCCCAACAATCCCACCCTGTGCCTGAGCACAAATATTTATCAGATCTGCCAAAATTTCAGGGACTCTCCCTGTAAAACAATCCTTTCTGGAACTGAGGCTTTATCAAGACCAATATATTTCTATTTTTTACAGTTTCCACACTTTTTTTGAGGGATGGGGGTAAAGCTTTGTGTTAACCAGGCTATAGAACATGCACTTCATTTAAAATTATGATTTAACAGGGTGATCTCAGAAGCTTTTCCCAACTTTTATGATTCTATGAATTCCAGCTTTTCAACCCCTGGAACAAAACCCACAATTCCCCCCCAGAAAACCCCACAGATTTGCCAGCAAGCACAAAGGAACCATTCAGTAGCTCTCGTATTTATATTTAATTGTCTTCAAAAGGCTGTGTTACAACTGGGGGGGGGGGAGATGAAAATTAATGCATTAATAAACTATGCAGGGAGTTGTGCAAACTTAATTTCTGTCCTACAGCAAGAAGAAACAAAATCATTTTATGGCATGAACAGTTCCAGGGGCTTTGTGATCCTTTCAACGCTGAGATTAATCAGTCACAAATGCACATTCCAGAGGAGGACAAAAAATCACGTGAAAATCTCTTTATAGAGTTAATGAATGACTCGCCTCCCTTCTCTCCTGAACAAGGCAGCCCAAGGAAAAATGCTCCAGAAAGGTGGAGATGAAGGATTCAGCTCTCAGGAGACAAAGTCAGGGATAAAAGTTCCTCTCAGCTCCAAAAGGAGCTGATTTAAGAAGGATTTTTGAGGCTGAATGGGGCTCTCCACAAGCAGCACTGCTTCAAAACCAAGTTCCACATGGAGGGAAATAAGCAATAAATTTAAAATAGAGCAAGAGTTACTGAGGGAGGGTGTTCCTACTGATGCTGGGGTTTAGCAGAGTAATATCTACATTTCTTTACAGCCCTAAACCCTGAACTTAGAAACCATTTGCTTGGTCACTAGGTATTTATAATTAATTTATCTTTCTTTCTTTTATTTTTTTTTCCCAGCTCCCCTTTCCAGAGTGGCTTAGAGACAGCGAGTTTAAACTTAGGGACAAAGGGAAATAATCAGATTTACTCTTTTTTACCTTAAAAACTCTGATTTTTAAGTGTAGCTCAAAGCTTAGCACTGGGTGGAAGCCGAAGACAAGACACCAGAGATGTGCTGTGTGTGTTCAGAGTGCAGAGGAATGATAGTGCTGGAGACTTATTGCCTGTAATTAATCACAGAACAGGCTAATTAATCTCCACGAGGACAGCAGCACTCCCAATTGGTGAAGAGGAATGCCAGAGCAATGATCCAGGAAGGAGCACAGAAACAAAAACAAGTGTTTTAGATGGTTTTGTCTGGCTTTTCTGGGCTCTCAGCTGCTCCTGGAGGGAAGAACATCCCCAGGATTTTGGGGTTCCTGCTCTCTCATTCCTTCCAGGGAACCTGGAGGGCATGGGTTGGATTCAGGAATGGATTTGGCCAGGTGGAAGATGAGCGCCCAAATCCTGAATGTGCTCATGAGCTGCAAAAAGAAACCTGCATCAACCTTGAATAAATAGAGAACAGGAGCAAGCAAGCAGCAGTGAGGATCCACCACTCTGCCTTCTGTTTGTTACTTGTGTTTCTGTGAAATGGGGACAGATTTGGCATCTTTTAGTCACATTTTTTAGTCACACTGGCTGTTCCGTGCATCCAGCCAAGCCTTTAAACCTGGGAGAGCTTGGCTGGGGCCAGGTTTGGGCAGGACACCTCCAGGGACAGCACAGCCTGGGGGATGAGGTTGTTCCTCCCCTGACTCCTCCTTTTCGTCCAAATCTTTGTCCATTCCAGACTTTTGCTCTGCTGGGAATGAGCTCACTGCAGTCTGTCCTGCTCTCTGTGCCTGTATCCTTGGGCCTCTGTGGCTGGAAGGACACAAGGAATAGAAATGTCAGAATACAAGGAATAAAAATGTCAGAAAATGAGGGATTAAAATGTCAGGATACAAGGAATTAAAATGTCAGAACATGAGCAATACAAATGTCAGCTTTAGCCACCCATTCTCCACATCTGAGTCACAGATCTCACCCCTTGTTTTTATGCAAGAGATGCCTAAATAAATATTAATAAATAATTTTCTCTATTTAATAATTTAATAATATTAATAAAGAAAATTAATAATTAAATTAATAATAATTTATATAATATTAAATAATATCGAAATAATAAATTAAATAAATTAAGAAATGTATTTTCATGCATTAAATGCATAAATAAATAAATGTATTTATTTACTATTTTGATAATATTAATAAATAACATTATGATTAAATTAATAATAATTAATATAATATGAAATAACATTAAATAATAAATTTAATAAATATATTATTTTATGCATTAAATTCATAAATACATTTTAATAAATAATGTATTTGTTTAATTTTTAAAAATAATAATAAATAAATGAAATAAGTTATTAAATTAATAATATTTAATATAATATTAGATAATATCTAAATAATAAATGTAATAAGTAAATAAATAAGTGTATTTTTATGCATATGTCTCTGCTGTACTCTCTTTTCTCCTGCCTGCAATGAACTCCACTAGGAGGAGTCTTACTCCTAAAAACGGGGGGAAAAGCCCAATTTTGGTCAGTCTGTGGTGAAACAGGAGTGGTGATGAGCACAGAATATCCCAGCCCTGGGGGCTCCTCTGTGGTTTTGGAGTACATGAAACAGAAACCCCTCAGAGAGAGGAAGGAATGCAGGGTTTGAATTGGAACCTTTAGAGAAACTGAAATATATTCAGCCACACAGTAGGAGGTAAGTTTTCATTTTAAGTAGGTAGAAATATATTTTAAGTGCCTTAAGAGAGTGTGTTAACTAGTAAAAGCCCTAAAGCCCAGTTTAAAGTTCAGTAGTGTTCCCTTTCACAAAATTAACTTAGCTCCAGACATAATGAAATTGCTCACACTCCTTTCTATCCCTTTTAAGCCTTCCGATGAAATCCCCTCTTCTATTCTTTTAGCATAGTTTTAATAGATAATTTTCTTGTAATATAATATGTATCATAAAATAATAAATCAGCCTTCTGAAACATGGAGTCAAGATTCTCATCTCCTCCCTCATCCTGCGACCACTGAGAACACCACCACACTCATGCAATAAACAAGTGATGTGTTCACTAAATAAACAAGTGATGTACTCATGCAACAAACAACTGATGTATTCATGCAATAAACAACTTTATAACCACCAGTTCCTGTCTCTTTGAAGAGCCCAAACCCATGGGAATCCATAAATCAGAAAGTTTTGGGAAAGCTGAAAAAGGCCTCAGAGACAGCAGAACTCTCATTAGAGCTAAACTGTAGCCATGAGATTGGCCAGAAGAAAAATTATGTAAAATGTAGAAAAGCAAGGACAAATAGAAAAGTAATCTGTGTATTTACACTTGTCTGGAATAACTCCCTAAGCTACAGAAAAGTTTATCTAGCAAGATATTAGGAAGTTTTAAGCTTAATAATGGAGCTCTGTGCGTTGTGTTTTAAGGCTCACAAGCAGGTACTGTATTCAAAATAAGCAAGCATTGTTTTAACCAAAGGGATTTGTGCTTATAGTGGTAGGATGGAACTACTGTCAATACAGAATATATACTATACAGATATAAATACTGTCGACGTGCTTTTGCTTTGTGTGAATGGTCAAAAAACTTATAAAGTGAGTTGTAACATGAAGTTCTGTGTCTGCTGCCTGGGATGTGAGCTGCTGGCATCTTCCCATTGTCATAACCATGGAATGAGGCTGATGCTGGAAAATCAAACAGCTCAGGGCACGTTCCCAGCAGTCCCGTCCTGTTGGTGATTTGTACAGAGACCCCAGCCGGCGATCCAAACCCTGCGCTGACTGCGAGGATGCCTGAGCTCACCTGGCTGCCTGCGCACGGTGCGGCAGAGCCTGCTGCCCGGCTGGCTGCTGTACAGGGGCTGCACGCACACCCTGCCCCTGCTGCCCCGGGGCAGGTCACTCAGCAGCACGCTGTGCACCTGGGAAACGGGGTGCGAGAGAGGGAATTGTGGTAAATTTTAATTAGGGATAAAACAAGAGAGAAAAAAAAAAAAAAACCAAAAAACAAACCACCACACCTATAAAATCCATTTTAACATTTGTGAAAACCCCCAGTATTGTAATACATATCCGCAACACGCCGGCTTTCCCTCCCCACGAACTCCTCGAGATTTCCCTGCATTTCAATGCAGGCAAACCTCCCCAAAAGCCGATATTTTTCCGGCCCATCCTTCACGCACCTGCGGGGACACGCTGAGCACGGAGGAGGCGCCGCTCTGACGCCGGCAGCGCACCCGGTACCCCCGCACGGCCCCGGCCGCAGAGTCCCAGGAGGCTCTGACGCTGCTGGGACCCGCGTCCTCGAAGCGGAGGTGCCTCACCCTGGAGCCCTCTGAGGAGAGAAAATCCCTGTTGGCGCAGGGAATTGTGAATTGTTCCCTGATCCCCCCCGGGAATGCTGGAAGCACAGCCTGGCTTTGATGGAGAGAGAAAATCACTCTGCATCTTCCTGCTGGAGGAGCTGAGAGGACGCAGGCTCAGGGGAAATATAGGTGGGATATTGGAAAAAGTTTTTACAGAAAGGGTGATAAAGGTTTTTACAGAAAGGGGATAAAGTTCTGGAATGGCTGCCCAGGAAGGTGCTGGAGTCACCATCCCTGGATGTGGCACTGGGTGCCAGGGTTGAGTTGAGGGGTTGGGGCTGGGCTGGTCTTGAAGGTCTCTTCCAACCTGGGGATTCTGAATAATAAAAATCCACCCAGGGACTGGATCCTGAATAATAAAAATCCACCCAGGGACTGGATCCTGAATAATAAAAATCCACCCAGGGACTGGATCCTGAATAATAAAAAAACTGGATTCTGAAGAATAAAAATCCACCCAGGGACTGGATCCTGAGCCCACCCTGAGGCAGGTGACCCTCTAGGGCCACTCCCTGCGCTGCCCCTGCTCACCTTCCAGGGTGCAGGCCTTGGCTGACAGGGATTTCTCCTTCCCAGACCTGTAGATGGCTGTCACTGTCACCAGGTAGGTGGTGTTGGGTGCCAGGTGCTCCACCAGGGTGCTGTTGTGGCTCCCATCCACCTGCAGCAGCTTGGCTGAGTTCCCTGGCAGGGGCCCATAGAGCACCTGGTAGGTGGCCACGCTGTCCAGCACAGGAGCCCAGCTGACCTGGAAGCTGCGGGGCCCAGAGTCTGAGATGAGAACCTGAACTGGGCTGATTTCCTCTGGAAACGGTGGAGAGAGGTGTGGATGAGGATTTAACGAGCATTATTGACCTGCATCATCTTGGGGCTCAGGGGTGTGGAATTAAAATCAACCCAGCAGGGAATTCAAATCAACGCAGTGGAATTAAAATCAACCCACTGAAATTAAAATCAACCCAGCAAGGAAGTAAAATCAACACAGTTGAATTAAAATCAACCCAGCACTGAATTAAAATCAACCCAGCAAAGAATTAATTAAAATCAACCCAGCAAGGAATTCAAATCAACGCAGCAAGGAAGTAAAATCAACCCAGTGGAACTGAAATCCACCCAGTGGAATTAATATCAACACACTGAAATTAAAATCAACCCAGCAAGGAAGTAAAATTAACCCAGCAAGGAATTAAATTCAACCTAGCAAGGAATTAAAATCAACCCAGCAAGGAACTGAAATCAACCCAGTGGAATTGAAATCAGCCCAGCAAGCAGATGGTGATATTCATCCCACAGCTCAGCCCAAAGCAAAGGGTTTCTCTGCCTTTCAGCCAGAGCTGTTCTCACATGCAGAAAATCAATGTTGTGTACAAGTCCACCTTGACTTTGTCACCCCTGCCCAGTTTTTCAGTTTGCCCTCCTTCTGCAGGCTGCCCCAGCATAAATCTGAGTTATTTTCTGCACAGAGGAGCTGATCCTGCTCCGAGTTCTTCCCTTTTCAAACCCAGACTTCCCTTAGGTCATCCCAGCACTTTCCATCTCCACCTCCAGCCCCAGGTGGGAGACAGGGATCCTGTCCTGGTCCCCACGGAGGGACTGTCCCCAAGCCATGCCTGTTTTACCTGGCAGGGTGGTGCCCCAAGGCCCAAGCTATGCCTGTTTACCTGGCACAGTGGTGACCCTGGTGCCCCAAGGCCCAAGCCATGCCCCTTTACCTGTCAGGATGGTGCCCCCAGTCCCAGCCATGCCCCTTTACCTGTCAGGATGGTGCCCCCGGTCCCAGCCATGCCCCTTTACCTGGCAGGGTGGTGACCCTGGTTCTCTGGGGAGGGAAGTAGTGCACGTTGGACTCGGGGATCAGCGCCACCTCGTAGGTGGTTCCCGGTGCCAGCTGGCTGAGCACGAGGCTGCTCTGAGCCCCGGGCACCTGCAGGGTGCTCCTGGCAGCGGGGTCGCCCCCCGGGCCGTACTCCAGGCTGTAGAACCCACTGTCCTGGGACAGCAGCTGCGGCCACACCAGGCGGAAGCTGCTGGAGGTGACATCGGTGGCGTGCAGCCGGTTGGCTCGGATGACATCTGGAAAAGGGACAGGGGACAGAGATCACTGCTGGCATCAACCCCCAGAGCAGGAGCAGCTGCACTCCCAGCCCTTCTGGGTCAGAGATGCAGCTGGCAGCAGCCCTGAAGTCACCGAGGTGTGGTGGTGGATTAAGGGTTTTTTTGACTCAGAGATGGAGTAACTGAGAGGTGGTTTAGAGGCTTTTATTTTATTTTTAGCTTTTTATTTTAATCTTATTTTATTTTTTAATGTATTTATATATTTTATTTTATATAGTAATATTTAATATATTTATGTTTCTACTTTATTTTTATAATTTCTATATACTAAATATATAAATATTTAATATATATATTTTTATATATTTATATCTTAACAATATTTTAAATGTCATAATTTATTTATTTTTATTAATTTGATACATTCATATATATGTATATTTTATATTTAAATGTTTTATATTTATACTTTCATATATTTTATATATTTATTATATTCATATATTTTATATATTTATTATGTTTCTATATTATCTATATTTTCTATATTTATTTTATATATTTATATGATTATTTAAATATATTTATATAACTTATTATATTTTTTATTTTATATATTTATATTTAATGTATTTTATTTAGATATTTTTATCTTTTTTTAAAAAATTCTTTTTATTTTTTAGTTTAATGTGAAGGATGACACAATACAGATATTATAATTTACATTATCACAATCAGAAGCCAAGTCTTTGTTATAATACATTATATGTGTTTCTTGGCCTATCAGCTTTTATTACACTAAATTTGTATATCTGTATATTTATTTAAATATATTTTTATATATTTAAATGTATTTATATATCTTATTATATTTTATTTTATGTATTTACATTTTGTATATTTTTATTTAAAATAAAATGCTGTAAATGTTTTAAAGACAATTATCTAAAATTACCTTTTATGAGTCTTATTACAATGTATCTTTCACGGTTCTATTTTCCTGAAGCACCTAGCCTAGAGATCTAGTCTAGATTGAGAGATCCGGTCTAGATCTGTAATCTAGAGAATGAATTCTCTACAAATCCATCTCCCTGTGGAAATCCCCAACCAGTGACACCAAACCAGTCAATCCCTGCACAAGAATCCGCCCAGAGCGTGGAGAGCTCCATTTCTCCTGCTCTGTGCCAGTGCCCAGGGGAGGAACTGGGCAGTGCCAGCCCTGCGGGGCCAGCTGGACCCAGCCCAGCTGAGGTCACCCCTCCTGCAGGGCTCACAGAGCTCCCTTGTTCTGTGACATTCAGCGCTCAGAGAGAGCCCTCTTGTGCCACCTCACCTCTCCCTGCCCCTGAGGCACGGAATCCACAAAACCACAGAGTCCACAGAATCACAGAATTCTCAGATTTCACAGAATCCCCGAATTCACAGAATCCCAGAATTCCAGAATCACAGAATTCACAGAATCACAGAATTCACAGAATTCACAGAATTCTCAGAATCCCAGAATCCACAGAACTCTCAGAATCCCAGAATTCACAGAATCACAGAATTCACAGAATCCCAGAATTCTCAGAATCCCAGAATTCACAGGTTGGAAGAGCCCTTCAAGATTATCGAGTCCCACCCAGCCCCAACACCTCAACTCAACCCTGGCACCCAGTGCCACATCCAGGCTTTGTTAAACACACCCAGGGATGGTGGCTGCTTCTTTTCGAGCCTTTTTTTGTGCTACCTTTGAGCTCCAGAGCACAAATTCCAGGCACAAATCCCTCTGGTGGTGGTGGGCAGCTCCCCCTGCTCCTTGACCCTTCTGACATGCCCATTTTGGGCAGAAATCCACTGTTCTCTGGTCTCCCAGAGGGGTACAAACACGCAGGACTTTGTTTCTAACTCCAGGGAAGTGACATGGAGATCTCTTCTGCTTTTAAATGATTTTTAAGAGCCTTGAAGTGCCCCTAAATCCTTATAAAAGCACCTTCCAGCTCATGCTCAGAGCGCTCTAGGCAGCTCTCACTGGCTCCCCGTTGCACAGAGGTGAAGGGAGGCACCAAATCCCTCCCAAAGCTGCAGATTTGGGCTGCTCTGCCCTCCCAGACACGTCCTTTAGCTGGGAGAGGATCAGCTCTCCTCCTCTGAGCTGCTCCGAGCCCTGCCAGCTTCCCTGTACCAAATAAAACAGGCTCAGTTTTTCCTCTGAGCTGTTCCCTGGCAGGAACATTTCCCTGCTCTGTGCCCTGCCCATCCCATCCCAGTGATCCCATCCCATCCCAGTCATCCCATCCCATCCCAGTGATCCCATCCCATGTCCTGGCGCCCTGCACCCTTCTGGGAGCCCCACAAACCCCAGGGACCAAGCCACAAAGGGACAGGGAGCACAGGAAAGGTCTCAGCGCTGCCAAAAATCCTGCCAAAAGCTCAGGGAATGGAAATTAGTGAGCTGGGAGCAGGGAAGCTGTGAATGGAGGGGGCAGATGAAAGGACAAGGGGCAGGGAGCCCACAGCAAACAGCTCTGCCCCTGTTGCCAGAGCCCTGGAAGTTTCAGCATATAAAGAGGGCAATAAAGCACAGAAAATAAAGAAATAAATGCCCACAATTGTGAGAAATGGATTTGTAGAGAAGTTCTCAAAGCAGAAGGCTCACACAGCATGCATCTGTGTGCAGACCTGGAGATAAGAAATGCTGATTTAGAAATGCCATGGAACAGGACAGACATTGTGGAGAGAGAAATGGAACCAGAAAAAAAGTTTCAAAAGATGACCTTACAAAAAAAGATTAGACACTTTGGAGAAATAGAACTATGAAAGATGCATTGTAGTAGGAGCCACAAGGGGTAATTTTAGATGATTGGCTTTAAAACATTTACAACATGGTGTAGCTAAAGCAAATAAACCAAAAAACACTTATAATGTACTATAATGAAGAAATAATTAACTTCTGATTGCAATAGTGTGAATTCTACCATCTGTATTGTCTCACCCTTCACGTGAGACTGAAAATAAAAGTCTTTAAAACACCTCTCAGTTGCCCCATCTCTGGGTCAGAAAAAAGCTGAATCCAACACACAATGCATTTCCCAGCCCCTCTGCTCCCAGAGGGAAGCAGCAATAATAAATAATAATAATAATAATAATAATAATAATAATAATCATCATCATCATCATCCTGTACTGGACTGAGCCAGTGCCTGCCTGGTGACACTTTCCCTCCACATCCTGGGGACTCCAAACATTATTTTGCAGCCAGGAGCTCTGGAGAGATCAGGATCAGACTTGCAGGAATGCTGCTGGCTTCGTGATGAGGGTAAGAAAAAACAGCAGCAAGAACAGCCAGAACAGAACAGATTTGTCCCAAATCCCAGCTGCAGTTTCTCAGAGCCAGATTAGGACAGGTTCTCCTGCAGTTTTCAAACTCAGATTAGGACAGGTTCTCCTGCAGTTTTCAAACTCAGATTAGGACAGGTTCTCCTGCAGCCTCCCAGACCCAGATTAGCCAGGATTTCTGCCTGGCTCCAGGAGAACCTGTAAAATCTGGGTCAGAGAAGCTGCAGCTGGCATTTGGGATGAATCACTTCTGTGTCCTGTTTGATGTGAGTGAGGCAAGGTTCTGATTCTGGGAGGGGGAAAGAGCTCCAAGCCTTCCCTGCAGCAGGACTCACAAAATCAGACTTGCAGGAATGCTGCTGGCTTCATGATGAGGGTAAGAAAAAAACAGCAGCCAGAACAGCAAGAACAGGACAGATTGGTCCCAAATCCCAGGTGCAGCTTCCCAAACCCAGATTAGGACAGGTTCTCCTGCAGCTTCCCAAACCCAGATTAGGACAGGTTCTCCTGCAGCTTCCCAAACCCAGATTAGGACAGGTTCTCCTGCAGCTTCTCTGACCCAGTTTAGGACAGGTTCTCCTGCAGCCAGACAGAAGAGCCTGTCCCAGTCTGGCTCTGAGAAGCTGCAGCTGGGATTTGGGACAAATCAAAATCACTTCTGTGCTCTGGTTCTGTTTGATGTGAGTGGGGCAAGGTTCTGATTCTGGCAGGGGAGACAGGGCTCGAAGCCTTCCCTGCAGCAGGACTCGCCCAGGGCCTGGTTTTGGGTCAGAAATGCTCTGCCCTGAGCACGGTGGGACGTGGTGATGCTCAGGGCTTGCAGGCTCCTGCAAAGCCTGGCTCAGGAGCTGGTGCCAAAGGCTGGCAGGAGTCAGCAGCCCCAGCTTAACTGGGCTGGGCACAGAGCAAGTGGCTGCAGGCACAGGGCTGATGTCAGCTCCGAGGAATGCCTCGGTTTCACAACCAAGAGGGTCCTTCCCCAGCACCCAATGCCACATTTTGGGCACATCTGAGATCCAACAGAAGGAGCCTGAGCTCCTGCACAGCCTGAGAACCTTCCCCTCCCTCTGGGCAGGGTGGAGGTGCCTGTCAGGAGCCAGCTGTGCCACAGCTGCATTCTGCACAATTCCTGCATGGGCTGGGGAAGAACAGGCAGGGAGCACCCCCAGCCCCTGTCCTGAGCAGCTCTGGAGCCATTTCAGCTCCACCACATCTCAGAAGTGTCTCCCTGTGCAGGCTGAGCCCACCTGAGGCAGCAGCAGCTTGGCAGGGAGCCTTGGTTTGGAATTTCTGTGGAGCAGGCAGGAAACAGCCCAGCCTGGAGAGGAGAGGGAAGGAGGAGAGCAGCTCCTGACAAAGCTTGTTTGTGCCTCTCCAAAGCCTCCACTGTTTTTTTTTTTTTTTTTTGAGGTTTTTTTAAGAGTAGCAGGAGATGAGATAAGAGAGCAGTGATAATTAAACCAGTCTGGGCCATTCCAGAGCTGGAATTAATTAATTCCTGCCTGCCAAGGTGCTGCCTGTCCCTGCCATGCCAGGAGGGTGCTGGCTGAGGGCTGCCTCCTCCAGGTAGGCAGCAGTGGATTTAAGGGGTTTTATTAATGTGAAATCAGATGATGTTACCAAAATCTGGCACTTTGCAAGCCCTGGATCCCTGCGGGAATCTCACCTGGCATTAAAATCCCAGCCCAGGAGGTTTCAGACCTGCTGGACTCACAGAATGGATGCTGCCCTCAGGCACAGCAGTCCTGACCCCTGCAGGTTTTGTATCTCCTTTGTTCTTTTGGGGTTTTGCCCAAAAGGACACAGCTGTACCTCCCCAAACCTTTGTTCTTTTGGTGTTTCACCCCAAAGGACACAGCTGTGACTCCCCAAACCTTTGTTCTTTTGGTGTTTCACCCCAAAGGACACAGCTGTGACTCCCCAAACCTTTGTTCTTTTGGGGTTTCACACAAAAGGACATGGCTGTGCCTCCCCTTTGCCCTTTTGGGGTCTCACACTGCAGGCAGCTGTGGCACTGGGCCATTTCCAGTGGCATTTCCAGTGGCATTTCCCTCTCTGCAGCCCTGTGAGGGGCACAGAATTAACCTTGGCCTGCCGAGGCAGGGCTGGGCTGTTCCTCCAAGGGCTCTGCTGGCCAATTCAGGCCAAGGATCTGTCAGATGTGGAACACGTTAGAACAGGGATTTATGGAACAAAAACATTCCTTTCCTATAGCCTCAATGCTGACAGCAGGCACTGTCCTGAATTGTGTTTTTTAAGAGAACAACTGCAGGAGTTGGAGGTCTCAGCCCCTGATGGTGAATTTTAGGGAGTCAGATCTATCCCAAACAAGAGCTGGAAGGAGCTGACAGGAACAAATCCTTGCCAGGGACACACATCCCATTTTAGATGTGCTCAACACGTTTATGTTCCTCCATCAGCTGGCACAGAGACAGAAACTTTTGAGGGGAAAAAAAAAAATAAAAACCACCCTGAGCGTGAAAATCAACTCAAGGGGCTCAGGCACTTTGCGTCCACAATTTGCTGAGGTGAAATCATTCCAGTTTGGGAAACTTTTGGTTAACAGCCTGTGCAGGTGGGGCGTTTTTGAGCTCTGCCTGGGGTGTGCAGATGCCTGACCTGCATGACTCATCCCAAAGACTTGTGGCGTTTTAAGGAATTCAGATCTTTGAGTTCCTCGTTCCCAGCTGAACTCCTCATGAGCACAAGTTCACCTCACCGAGGGGAATCTGTCCCACTCACTCAAATATTCCAAGGGCAAATATTTGTCCCAGACCTCCCAGGAGCCTTGGCTTGTACTTGGACCTGTGGCAGGGATTTGGTAATGGGATTCTGGTGATAATTGCTTATATAAATTAACCAGTCACTCAAAGCTGCGCCTGTCTGGAGACAGTCACAGGTTTTTCTTTAGTATTATATAGTATAGTTATAATATATAATACTAATAATGTATAATAAATATATATAATAATATAGAATTAATGCAATATAATATAGTTTAATAAAGCAATTGCTCAGCCTTCTGAATCATGGGGTCAGAGCACATTATTCCCTTTAGTATAGTTATAATATAGTATTAATGTCATATAGTATAGTTTTAATAAAGCAATTGTTCTGAATCATGAAGTCAGAGCACATTATTCTCTTTAGTATAGTTATAATATACTAATGTATATTATATATTATTATATACATATATTATTATATACATATACTAATGTATATTATATATGTATATAATATATATATATTAAGAATATACTAACGTATATTATATATTTATATACTATATATGTATATATATAATGTATATTATTTATATATATATATTATCATTATATTATATGTAATATAATATAGTTTTAATAAGTATTTTTCAACCTTCTGAATCATGGAGTCAGAGCACATTGTTCTCTTTAGTACAGTTATAATATAGTACAGTTATAATGTCGTATTAATATAATACTATATATATAATTACTATAATATATTATATTACATATAATATAATATATATAATAGACTATATATATTTATAATAATATATAATACATATATATATATAATCTATTATATAATACATATAATACTATAATATATACTATACTATATGAATACTATATATATTAATAGTATTAATATAATATAATATAGTATCGTATAATATAGTATAATATAGTATCGTATAATATAGTACAATATAGTATAATATAGTATAATATAATATAGTATAAATAGTATAATATAGTATAATATAATATAATAATAATATAATATAATATAATATAATATAATAATATAATATAATATAATATAATATAATATAATATAATATAATATAGCAATTGTTCAGCCTTCTGAACCATGGAGTCAGAGCACATTATTCCCTTTAGTACAGTTATAATATAGTATCAATGTCATAGAATATATTTTAATAAAGGAATTGTTCTGAGCCTTGGTGTCAGCGCACGTTATTCCCCAGCTGGGGGATCGCCTACACCAACAGGTAACAGCCTCCACCCTCTGACCCCCACGCTGAGCCCTGCTGCCCCGTGCCAGCCTACCTCGGATGGCGTCCCTGAGCTGCTGGGTGATGATGGGCAGGTCATCCACGTCCACAAAGTGCAGGTGGGTGTCCGCGGGCGGGCTGGCCGCCGCCGACAGCTGCAGGAAGTTCCCACGGCCGGTGCTGACGATGAACACGGTCACCCCCATGTCCTTCAGCAGCTGCATGGGCTCCGAGACGTCATCCGTGGAGAAGCCATCTGTCACCCACACCAGCACCTTGGGCACGTCGGGCCTGGCCCCGGCCTCGCCGCTGAAGAGCTTTTCCTTGGCCAAGGAGAGCGCCTTGCCCGTGTTGGTGTCACCCATGCGCTGCCGCGTGCCCCCGATGGCTTTCCTCAGGGAGTCCCTGCTCAGGTGCTGGTCAAAGGGGAACTCCATGCTGGGAGTGGTGCTGATGTGGATGATGCTGGTCTGCACATCCCTAGGGCCGAAGGTGAAAGGGTGCAGGAGGTCCCACATGAACTCCTTGACTTTGGAGAACTCATAGCGGGAGACGCTGGCAGAGCTGTCCAGCAGGAACAGGAGGTCGCCCTCGGTGTTGGAGGTGGATGCCTGGGGAGCTGGCAGGGCAGAGAGAGAGGGAACTGCATCAGTGCAGTGCTGTGAGCCCAAAACCTGCACAGTCTAGGGAGCCACAGCCGTGTCCTTTGGGGTGAAACCCCAAAAAACAAAGAGGAGTCACAGCCAGTGGCACTCCAGCACATCTCAGAGCTCCCAGTGCCATTCCAGAGCTCCCAGTGCCATTCCAGCACATCCCAGAGCTCCCAGTGCCATCCCAGCACATCCCAGAGCTCCCAGTATCACTCCAGAGCTCCCAGTGCCATTCCAGCACATCCCAGAGCTCCCAGTATCACTCCAGAGCTCCCAGTATCACTCCAGCACATCCCAGAGCTCCCAGTATCACTCCAGCAGGGCTCTGGGCGCTGCTGCTGGCAGCACAAAGGCAAAGCTCAGCTCTGAGCTCTCTCTGGAAGGAGCACAAGGCTCTGCTTTGGCTGGCAGCACACGGGAGGGATCCTGGCAGCACGGGGCTGTTCTTCCTCCCCCTCCGCTCCTCGCTGCTCTGGGAGGTGTCCCTCGGCTCCCAAATGTCGCAAGGAGCAGCTGGAAAAGCGTCCGGGGCTGGCAGGGCAGGGAGCAGCGGCCACAGGACGTCCCTGCAGCAGTAAACAACGGGGTCATGTGCACAGGCACGGGGAGAGGAGCTGGGAATTCACCCCAGGGAGCAGAAATCCCATTGCTGACACGGCTACCTGCGTGGGGAACAGCTGGTGAACAGCTGGGTGAAACCCCAAAAGGGCAAAGGGGAGTCCCAGCTGTGTGCTTTTGGGTGAAACCCCAAAAAACAAAGGTTTGGGGAGTCACAGCCGTGTGCTCTTGTGTGAAACCCCAAAAGGACAAAGGGGAGTCCCAGCTGTGTCTTTTTGGGTGAAACCCCAAAAGAATGAAGGGGAGTCACAGCCGTGTCCTTTTGTCTGTACCCTGCAGCTCTGGGGCACCACATTCCCATCCCTTAAATGCTGGTTTTCCCCATTACTCATTGCTGTTAATTACTCCCTGCTGTTAATTAGGGAGAGCCCCGTCCTGACCCCGCAGGGCTCTGCCTTGGTTAACCAAAGCAGCAGCTGCAGGGCAGGGGGGTGTTTTGGGGCTGAAGGGACCCTCTGTGGGCCAAGCAGAAGCTTCTCCTTCATCCCAACCCCATCCCATCTGTGACACTCACTCCTGCACGAGATGGAAACAAATTCCTCCTGTTCAGCAGAAAGAATTCATTAAAAAAATAAAAATAAAAATCGAGACAAAGGCTCTGCCCCCACCAACCCCATCCCATCTGTGACACTGACTCCTGCACGAGATGGAAACAAATTCCTCCTGTTCAGCAGAAAGAATCCATTTAAAAAAAATTAAAAATAAAAATCGAGACAAAGTCTCTGCCCCCATCAGGAGCATGGCAAGGCTCACAAAGCAACCAGACACTGGAATCAGCCTCCCCTGCAGGTCCAGGCTCTCAATTCCCTCATCCTTCCTCCTGCTCCTTGTCCTGCATCCAGCACAAACATGCCATCCGTGCCAGAGGTGGAGGTTTGGAAGCACCAAATCCCTGCTCACGCAAGCAGCTGCTGCTCCCAGGCACTTCAGACAGCGTGGCCAGGTGCCAGATGAGGATTTCTCATTTTCAGGGGGGATCTGGAGCACCCATGAGCATTCTCCTGCCTCCTGGAGTGTCAGGGATAACTCAGATGTGAGCCCTGAGCTCTGCTGGAGCCTGGGCAGGGACAGGGACACAGCAGGGTCCTGCTGTCACCCCCTACGTGAGCCTGGGTCGATGCCCCGGGCTCTGAAGTGTTTTGAAGGGCTGGATTTGGGAAGCAAAATGTCCCCATGGAAACAGAACGCTGCCTGCTGGCTTTTCCAGGAGGAGGAAAGCAGCTGGCCAGGCTTCCCCCGATGCTGACAGGAGACATCCGGGCTGGGAGCTGAGCACAGCCTGATTCACACAGCCCCGGGGCTCTGGGGCTCCCTCACAGCCAGCAGGGATCAGCTCCTGTCTGGGGGAACTCTGCTTGGCATCCCACTGTCGTCTTCTCTCGCCGCTTGTGGTGGAAACCTGGGTGCTGAGGGTTTTAAATTCTCTGTGTCTAAAGGTACAGACCCCAAAGAGAGCCCTTCTCCACATCCCCAGGTCAGTGCAGCGTTCCAAAACGCAATTATAGCCCTGGGATTGTGGGTGTGGAGCTGGTTAGAAGTGTGTAATATCACAGGGCGGAAAACTTCGAGTTTCAGGTTTTAGAATATAGAAATAAATAGGAAGCAAGATGGAGGTTTTAGGGTGGAGACAGGTTGTTCTTCTTTACCTCCTTCTTCTCCATGGGTGAAGTGTTCCTGTCCCTGTGCCACCACAGCACCTCTGGACAAGGCACCAGGAGCTGTGCCAGCCTGGGATGGGCATCTCCTGCCCATAGGGGGAGAGGCCAAAGCAGCTCATCCCAAACACTGATCAACCCTAACCCAGCCCATCCAAACCCAGCTCAGCCCAAACCCAGCTCAGCCCCAAACCCACACCCAGCCCCAAACCCACACCCAGCCTCTGGAGCAGGGCACAGCCCCTGTGGAATGCCAAGGCTGCCTCTGTCACAGCCCCTGAAGGCCTGAGCATTGTTCAGAGCCCGGGCTGGGAAATGCCACGGGTTGGGAAAATGCCACGGGCTGCCAGGGTGGCAGGAGAACGGGACAATGGGAATTGCTGCTGTCAGGGTGGCAGGAGGGCAGGACAATGGGAATTGCTGCTGTCAGGGTGGCAGGAGGGCAGGACAATGGGAATTGCTGCTGTCAGGGTGGCAGGAGAACGGGACAATGGGAATTGCTGCTCCCAGGGTGGACTTGGAGAGCTGGGACAATGCCAGGAGCTGCAAAACTGTAACTGCCCCAGTGGGACACTGAGGGACAAAATCCAGCCTGGGACACAGGGACAGATCCAGTGGGACACTGAGGGACAGACCCGAGGTTCCCTCTGGTTTCCCAGCGGATTGCAGTTCCCAGCTGCCCTGAAAACCAACCAGAACCATCCCTGCAGGCACAGAACCAACTCTGCAGGTACTGAAACCAACCAGAACCATCCCTGCAGGCACAGAACCAACCAGAACCATCCCTGCAGCCCCAGAACCTTCTCCACATCAGGACAGACTGACCTGCAGCAGCTCAGCCACTGCTGAGGGGTGAGTCCTGCCTAGAAATGGCACGTCATCCATCCATCCATCCATCCATCCATCCATCCATCCATCCATCCATCCATCCATCCATCCATCCATCCATCATCCATCCATCCCTCCCTCCCTTTCCCAATTCCAGCTCTGCAGGACTGCCCCGTTATCATTTCCCATCTGCAGCTCCCAGGAGAAAGAAAAGCTGAAGTTTTAAAGCTGAAGTGATTGAATTACAGAGATGAGGAAAAGCAGAGCGTTAATCACGCCTGGCTCCTCTCAGTGCCCTCGGTGAGGAGCGAGCACTTCTCCACGGGCAAATTTCTGAACAATTTCCTCTTCCCCACCGGGAACAAAAGGGACAAAATTACATTCTAAGTAATTTCTTTCTGCAATTGCAGACGGGTTTCTTGTGCACAAGCGCTTCTAAACGCCTAAAGCAGCACCTTAGGCTCAGCTTTTATTCTGAAAAAGGGTTTTTGAGGCGAGCAGGAGGCAGGGAATGGGGTAAAGCAGCGCAGGAGCCCTTTGCCTTCTCAGGCACTCACCTGGCTCAGGTGTGTCCTGTCCCACAGCAAAATGCAGCCACACAGAAAGGGAAAGCAGCACCAGAGGCTCAGTTTTTATTCTGAGAAGGGTTTTTGAGGCGAGTAGGAGGGAGGGAAGGGGGTAAAGCAGCTCAGGAACGCTTCACCTTTCAGGCACTCACCTGGCTCAGGTGTGTCCTGTCCCGCAGCAAAATGCAGCCACAGAAAAAGGGAAAACAGCACCTTGGCCAACATAGCAGAGCCTGGTCCTGCCCAAACCACCTTAAATCCACCTGAGGGGGCCCAGCAAAGCCCGAGCTCAGTCATAGTCCGGTCCAGCAGCCCCCAAAGCCATCCTGCAGCTCCGTCCGGGTTTGGCTGGGCTGGGCTGCGAGCTCTGGCTCCTGCAGGGAATTTTCCTTCCTCCCCCCAACTCCTTTTAAAGCCGTAAATCCATCCTGACAGCCAGGGCTGGAGGAGAGGCAGCTCCTGCTGCTCGTCCTCCTCCTCTCCTGCCGGGTTAAACTCGCCCCAGAGCGGGGGTTTAGTCCGTGCGCAGCTGGGCTTGGCTTGGGGAAAAAAAAAAAAAAAAAAAAAAAATATATCTATATATATCCCTGTAGATAAAACTTTGGCCCTGAGAGGTGCTGGCAGCAGGTCAGGAACTAGAGAGAAAAGAAAAAAAAAAAAAGGAAAGAAAAGCGGCGAGTAATCCAAAGTCCTGCTGGTCTGGAATGAGCTGGAAGAAGGGAAAAGGCGTTTATAAAGGAAAGGAGGAGTGGGGAAGGCAGGGAGCTGCCCTGCCCCGGAATATTGGCCAATCTGCTGGGAGGAGCGCGGGGAGAATTGCTCAGCCCTGAGCTGCCCACGGGGCCCTCCGGGGCTGGGACACTCCGGGCTGTGTCCCCTGTGCCCCCCTGCCAGCAAAAGTAATGCACAAACACCTGAAAATCAGAAAATTAATGCACAAACACCTGAAAATTAATCCACAAACACCTGAAAATTAATGCACAAACACCAGGAAATCAGAAAATTAATGCACAAACACCTGAAAATTAATCCGCAATCACCAGGAAATTAATTGACAAATGCCTTTGCTGAAAGCTTCAGAGGGAGGAGAGGCTGATTCAGATCCCTCAAATTCCTAAAACCTAACCCAGACATCCACCTGCTGCCATTATATCCCATAATATCCCACCAAATCCCATCGTATCCCATCAGATCCCACCAGATCCCACTAAATCCCACTAAATCCCATCAAATCCCATCCCATCCTCCTCCTGCCCCATCTCCAGACCCACCCAGAGCCCCTTGCTGGATAAATTGAAATGATTTCCTTCCATTCCTCACTTCCCAATTTTATCATTAAAATGATAATTCATGTTAAATTTTTATAAATTTTCAATAAAATTTTATTAAATAATTACTATTAATTTTTATTAAATGCTATTAAATTTTTCTTAAATAATTAATATTAAATTTTTATGAAGTGCACCTCTCGCAGTTGCCTCCCCTCTTTCCAAAGGATTTCTTGAAAGCTTCAGAGGGAGGAGAGGCTGATTGAGATCCCTGAATTCCTAAAACCTAACCCAGATATCCACCTGTTCCCATTATATCCCATAATATCCCACCAAATCCCATCATATCCCACCATAATTCTCACAATTAAAAGGCAAATATCATGTATAGATGTTAGAAGTTTTATAGATTTATAGGTATGTTTTATAGATTTATATGTACGTTTTATAGATTTATAGTTATGTGTTATAGATTTATAGTTATGGTTTATAAATCTATAGTTATGTGTTATAAATTTATAGTTACGTGTTATAAATTTATACTTATGTGTTATAATTTATAGTTATGTGTTATAAATTTATAGTTATATGTTATAGATTTATAGTTATGTGTTATAGATTTATAGTTATGTATTATAAATCTATAGTTATGTGTTATAAATTTATAGTTATGTGTTATAGATTTGTTGTTATGTTTTATAGATTTATAGTTATGTTTTATAAATCTATAGTTATGTTATAGATTTAGAGTCGTGTTATAAATTTATAGTTATGTGTTATAGATTTATAGTTATGTGTTATAAATTTATAGTTATGTGTTATAGATTTATTGTTATGTTTTATAAATTTATAGTTATGTGTTATAGATTTGTTGTTATGTTTTATAGATTTATAGTTATGTTTTATAAATCTATAGTTATGTTATAGATTTAGAGTCGTGTTATAAATTTATAGTTATGTGTTATAGATTTATAGTTATGTGTTATAAATTTATAGTTATGTGTTATAGATTTATTGTTATGTTTTATAAATTTATAGTTACGTGGTATAGATTTGTTGTTATGTTTTATAGATTTTTGGTTCTATTTTATAGGTTTATAGTTGTGTTTCACCCCCTGTGAGTTGTTCTCAGGGTTGGGGACGTTTGGGAGAGTGGGATTGTCACTATGGCAGCACCTGATCAACAATCAAGATTTAAGGGTTTAAACTCCACCACGGACAGCGAGGAAGGAGCTGATGGACAGAATTTTGGGGCAGAATTTTGGGGCAGAATTTAAGGGGTTAAAAGGCGAAAATCCTGGTGGGAAAAATCCTCTGCTCCTGGCTCTGTCATATTTTCTCCATTCATCCTTCTGTTGTATTTTTTATAAAGTTTTAATACACCTTTCTCAGGTTTTTTTTGGAAGTGAGCAGCATTTCTCACAAGCTCGCCCACTTTGAAGGTGATTTCTGCTAATGAATTAATTTCTGCTAATTAATTTCTGCTCATCTGCAGCCCAAGGGCTCCAGCTCCATCTCCCCGACCCCAGAAATGCCAGCCTGGGTCAGGCCTGGGTTTGTCACTTCTCAGTTACCACCAGGTCATGCAGGGCTCAGCCTGGAGTCATCTCTTATTTTTGTTTGACTTGGAAGACAAACTACAAAAATAGATGTGTTTACATCTAACAAACACCAGTTTTATGTTTCTCAGAGGATGAGCAGTGCTGGGAATGACTGCTCCTGGTTTCTGTGAAGAGATTTTGAGTGATTAGATAGATTTATAGAATATATATTTTTAAATTTCTATATTAAAAGTTCTATTAAAATTTATATTACTATTATAAAGCTATTAATTGAATAATAGTATAAAAGTTATAAATAATATATTTAAAATATTGTATATATTATATTATATTATATTATATTATATTATATTATATTATATTATATTATATTATATTATATTATATTATATTATATTATATTATATATTATTAATATTATAATCGATATAATATATGTAATATATTAATATATATTTATATTATGTATTATATAGTACATATTATATATTATATAATATTATATATATTAATATATAGGTATTATAGATATTATATATATTATATTATAATATATTATATAATGAGTAATATATATAATAATGAACTAAATCCTAATTAACATTGATATCAATAAATATATTTAAATATAATATAATATAATATAATAATAATATAATATAATATAATATAATATAATATAATATAATATAATATAATATAATATAATATAATATAATATAATATATACATTTATTATATATATTATAAATATTATAAGAAATGCTAATATATACTACAAAATATAAATAATTTTATATTATTAATATATATGTATATATTGATTTTAATATATTTAATTTCAATATATTGAAATGTCATATTATTTACTATTTAAATTCTATAGAATTCTATTTTAAATTAATAATTATAGTTTATATATTACATTATATATTATAATTTATACGTAAAATTATAATTTATATTAAATTTTAATAACTGCACCACTCTGAGTTGCAGCCCCTCTTTCCAAAGGCTGCAAGATTCTGTTGAAATCTTCAGAAGGAGGAGAGGCTGATTCAGATCTGCCTGAACCAACTTTTCCACGCAGTTCATCCTTCCTTCAATCCAAACCCAACCTTTCATCTTCCTCCCAGCAAAAAAAAATCCTCAAAAATTTGAAATTCCTGCTTCATTTCCTTCAGGAGCAGGATTTGAGTGCTTTTTTCCCAGTTTTTTCCCCTTTCCTCGCCAGGAACCCAAACAGCTCCAAAAATTGGATTCAGTTCTGAGCAGCACAAGGAGCTCTGCAGGGACAGCTCCATTTTTAGCCCAGCCTATTCTTTGGATAATTTCCTTTATTTCTTGACTCCTTTGTGCTGTCTCCATCCTGTCAGGAGAGCCCAGAGCACTCGGAAAAGCCAAATTTAGGAGGATCTCCTCAGGACTGAGCTTCCTGAGGAATTTCCACCCACGTCAGGAGCTGCTGCTCCCCCGAGAGCTCCCTCCGGAGTTCTGATCTCCCACATTTGTGCATCTGGAAGAGAGAAAAAACCCCCAAACCAAAAATTTGGGGTGGTTTTTTTTGGTTTATTTTATTGCTGGGTTTTTTATTTGTTTCGTTTTGGGGTTTTTTGGATTTTTTTTTTTTTTTGCTTGGTTGGTTTTTTGGGGGTTTTTTGCGTTGTTTCTTTTTTTTTTTTAATTTGGTTTGGGGGTTTTTTTTTGTTTGTTTTTTTGGGGGTTTTTGTTGGTTTAGGTTTTTTTTGTTTGGCTTTGGTTTGGTTTTGGGGGGATTTTTTTGTTTTTGGGGGGTTTTGGTTGGTTTAGGTTTTTTTGGTTTGGGTTGGCTGGTTTGGTTTGGTTCTTTGGTTTTGTTTTGTTTCGGCTTGTTTTTTTTTTTTTTCCTTGATTTTTGGGGGTTTGGGGTGTTTTTGTTGTTTTTTTTTTGCTTTGTTTTTTGGGGGGGTTTTGTTGGTTTAGGTTTTTTTTGTTTGCGTTTGGTTTGGTTTTTGGGGGGTTTCTGTTGGTTTGGGTTGGTTGGTTTGGTTTTTTGGTTTTTTGGTTTGCTTTGGTTTTGGTTGGTTGGTTTTTGGGTTTTTTTAGGTTTTTGGGTGCATTTTTTTGGGTTTTTTTTTGTTGTTGGTTTTTTTTTAATTTGTTTTTTTTGGACGGGGTTTTATGTGTTTTTTTGGTTTTGGTTTTTATTTTTTGGCTTTTTTCCTCTGCAGAATGCAGAGGGCAGCAGGAACCCCCAGGCCTTCTCTTAGGGCTTTAAAAATTCTCCACAAAAAAAATTCATTTCTCATTTTTTATTTGATGGCTTAACAAGACCAGGACAGTGGGGGGCTCTCTGTCCTTCCTCCCACGTCAGCCTGGGCAAAAACTGCAATTCCAGAGAAAGAGATTTGTGCAAATCACAAATTCCAAACAATCCCCATCTCTTCTGAGCATAAAAGACTTTTGTTCCGGAGCTGGCTGCTGGAATTCCTGCCTGGTGAAAGAACAAGCAGAGAACAAAAATCCCCCCACAAATCAGGGGCAGAAATGTCCTCTCTGCTCTTCCACGGGGTGGTCAAGCTCTTTTTACAATATAAATTTGCTTTTTCAGCCATAAATAAGTGGCATTTTTGGACAGAAATGTCCTCTCTGCTCTTCCATGGTGGGTCAGGCTCCTTCTGCAAGATAAATTTGCTTTTTTCAGCCACAAATAAGTGGAATTGTTGGGCAGAAATGTCCTCTCTGCTCTTCCACAGGTACAGGAAGACCTCAAAAAGACCCTTATATCAAAAAAGCTCGAAAATATATAAAACTCAAAAAGACCCTTATATCACATGGTGGATCAGGTTCTTTCTGCAAGAAAAATTTGCTTTTTCAGCCAAGAAAGAAGAGGCAGAATGTGAATTCAGAGCCCATCCACACTCCTCACTTGCCAGCAGGGATAAAATAAAATAAAATAAAATAAAATAAAATAAAATAAAATAAAATAAAATAAAATAAAATCCAGGAAGAAGCATTAGGAAGGAGGAATTCCTAGGGGGAATTATTAGGAAATAGGGGAGGAATTGAGGTGCTCAGAGTGTGAGGGCTCTGAACAGATCAGCCACGTGGAAATCTGCATTTACAGCAAAATCCCAGAGAATGGCCCTAAAAATCCCCCTAAAAATGGGATGGGTCACTGGGAATGCCACTAAAAATTGAGAAAAATGGGAAAAGCAAAACCAGCTGCAGCCATGCCACATCCTGAAAATTTCCCTGAAATTTCCACTCAGTTTTCTGAAAATCTGCAATTCCAGCCATCCACTCAAAACTTCCACTTGCATTTTCCTCCAAAGGACAACCAGATCTTGCTGTAAAATAAATAAATAAATAAATCTGCAGATATTTCTGTACAAACGGGGTGGAAAACAGGGAGGAAGTCTGGCAGATCCTGTTTTGTAGAGTTCTCCCACACGTGGGGATTTTTCTGCCTCTGCTTGGCTTCCTGGCACCTGTCAAGGACACTGCTTGGACAAGAAAATCCACTCAGAGCTTCTCTCCATATTTATTTTCTCTTTTTTTCCCATCATCTCCAGGGCCAGCAAGCTGGGCAGGAATGGAGGGAACACCTGGAACAGGAGGGAAAAATGTCCCAGAGAGGAAAACAAGGGAAATTTAACTGTGAAACTTTAACTAAAAAGGGGAATTTTTTATCGCTTTTTATTAAAGTTACTAAGTTTATTAAAGTCAGTTTATTAAAGTGAATTTATTAAAGTGAGTTTTTTATGAAGTTTATTAAAGCAGCCCCTCAGATTATTCACGTTACTGCTTCCCTCAGGGTTTTTCTCCCTTCAGGGAATTCCTACAAATCTCCAAAGTTCTGGTGGAATTTTGGGGTTCTTCCCCTGTTCTCTCCTGGCCCAATCCATGGCAGGATGTGAGGAGACCCCAGTGCTGCAGGTTTCATAATTAACCCAGCGAAAACCACAATTTTTCACCCCACATGTCAGACCCTGCCCTGAATCCAGCGTTTTTCCAGGGCTGCAGATCAAAAAGCAGATCCTGGAATTCTCTTTGCTTACAGCTGATCGTTAATTAACTGTATAATCCTGAATCATCATTTGGTACAGTTGGTCATTAATTAATTGTATAATCCTGAATCGTCTTTTGGTACAGTTGATAATTAATCAGGGGTGACAAGACTTTGTTGGGAGCAGCTCTGGAAGGAGCAGGGGAGCTGGAGATTGAGTCAGGAGGGATCCCAAATCTTGGAGGGTCCCAAACCCTGCATGGCCCAAATCCTGCAGGATCCCAAATTCTGGAGGATCCCAGATCCTGGAGGATGCTAAATCCTGGAGGATCCCAAACCCTGCAGGATCCCAAACCCTGCAAGGTCCCAAACCCTGCAGGGTCCCAAATCCTTCAGGATCCCAAACCCTGCAGGATCCCAAATCCTTGAGCATCCCAAACCCTGCAGGATCCCAAATTCTGGAGAATCCCAAACCCTACAGGATCCCAAACCCTACAGGATCCCAAACCCTGCAGGATCCCAAATCCTTGAGCATCCCAAACCCTGCAGGATCCCAAATCCTTGAGCATCCCAAATCCTGCAGGAACCCAAACCCTACAGGATCCCAAACCCTGGAGGATCCCAGATCCTACATGGTCCCAAACCCCACAGGACCCCAAACCCTGCAAAGCCCCTTTTGCCCCACACTGGACCAGGGTGAGACACAGGAGGCATCACAAAGCCCCAAACATTTGAATTTCTGGTTGTGAACGTTCCAGGCACGGGAGGAACTCCAAGAGTGACCTAATGGAAAAGTCTGCAGCCAGGAAAACACTTGGCCAGGCTTGGGAGGGAATTTTCTGCTCTCCAGGATGTTCATGGGGTTTTTCTGAGCAGCCTCATCCAGCAGGGCTGACAGGGAGCTGCTCTGGAGCAGCCACTGGGCTGGGATTGGTTTCCTCTCTCCTTCAAAAAATTTGATTTTTTTTCAAAAAATATGATGGTCTCCTGATTTTCATTTTAATCATTATCTTGCTGTGGAGTGGCTCAGCACTAACACAGCTCTGCTGCTTCTTGGTGGGATTGGTTTCCTCTCTCCTTCAAGGCTGTTCTGGGATAAAAAATTGGATTTTTTGGTCTCCTGTTTTCCCCTCTTGCAGTGGAGTGGCTCAGCAGCAGCACAGCTTTGCTGCTTCTTGGTGGGATGAATCCAGCTTCACCCTGGAGCTGCAGCACTGCTGGGAATTTGTTATCCCAAAAAAGCTTTTTGGGATAAAGCTGTGCCCCTGCTAGGACACCCTGGGCTGTCTGCTCTGCTGCTGACACTGCAGGGAAATTCATTTCCCCTCTGTTATTAAAATACTCTGTGGAGCATTTTATATTTTATATTTTTTAAATACCAACTGAAATACAATTTTGCTTTATTGGGGAGGCTGTAGCAAATAACTCTGGGTTTCTTGGCAGCCCTGCCAGGCTGAAGGATGTTTTCCTTTTAAAAGCAGTTGGATTAAACAACAGGTGAGCAAAAGGAACAGCAGCTCATATCAAATATCTGTACCCAGTGAGCAGACACTGCCCTCAGGCAAAACCTTGTTATCCTCCAGCAGATCTCCCCTGCCTGGAACAGAATTTTCTTGTTTTTCTTCAGTCTTGTCAGAAAATGTCAGCTCGTTTTCCTCCTTTTATTTTTTTTTCCCTCCAGTTCGTTTCCCCTTGTAGCCACCCCTGATTACTCCTCTGGGTGGTATCAGAGCAAATAGCAGGGAAAAATCAATCAGAAAATTGATTTTTAAAAATAAAATTAAAAGAAAATCATCAGAAAGAGAACAAAAATTCCATTTTATCTCACAGTGCTACCAAGTGGAGAACAAGACGTGGTTCTGCTGCAGCCAAGGCTTTGAGACAGAACAAACTCCTCCAGGAGGGGATTGGGCACAAACTTTATTTCTACAGAAAACTGGGAATGGCTCTAAACGGGACAAAGGGGACAGCAGGCAGTGCTGAGCAGGAACAACACCAACAAACAACACCAAAAACCAGCACCAAAAAACAACACCAGAGAGGATTTAGGAGGATGAAGCTGCCCTGCCCACCCCACACCTGTCCCACCCTGTGTTTTCACTCAGCTGGGGTTTTTTGGGATAAACCAGAGGGGGATTTGGAAGGATGAAGCTGCCCTAGGATTTTTGGGATAAACCAGAGGGGGATTTGGAAGGATGAAGCTGCCCTGCTCACCCCACACCTGTCCCACATGTGTTTCCACTCTGTTGCAGATTTTTGGGATTTTTGGGATAAAGCACAGGATGATTTAGGAGAATGAAGCTGCCCTGCCCACCCCACACCTGTCCCATGCTGTGTTTCCACTCTGTTCCAGATTTTTGGGGATTTTTGGGATAAAGCACCGGGTGATTGGGAAGGATGAAGCTGCCCTGGGATTTTTGGGATAAACCAGAGGATGGTTTCCTTGATTTGGAAGGATGAAGCTGCCTTGCCCTCCCCACACCTGTCCCATGTGTGTTTCCACTCCATTGCAGATTTTTGGGATAAACCAGAAGGTGATTTGGAAGGATGAAGCTGCCCTGGGATTTTTAGGATAAAGCACAGGGTGATTTAGGAGGATGAAGCTGCCCTGCCCACCCCACACCTGTCCCATGCTGTGTCTCCACTCCATTGCAGATTTTTGGAATTTTTGGGGGGATTTTTTGGGATGAAACCCAGCAGCGACCGGGCTGAGCAGCAGCAGCTCCCCAAGGAGGGCTGAGGATGATGATGATGAAGCACAGGGAGGGCACACTGCTGGCGCTGCAGGGTCACACCCAGGCCTTGAGCTGGCGGCCGCAGCCCCTGGCACAGCACAGAGCCCCCTCCCCAGGGTGGCAGCAGCGGCCCCCCTTGTACAGGGCCAGGCTGTAGGGCTGGAAGCACACCAGGAGCTGCAGGCGCCGCGCCAGGCTGCAGTAGATGGCCATGGCCACCACCAGCAGGGGGGACATGATGACAAAGCCCAGGATGATGAGGGCAGAGGAGCTGTTGTCGTCCAGGATGCTCTTGCAGTAGCGGGCAGAGGAGTGCAGCACCTGCAGGGGGAGAGAGAGGCACAGCCAGGATCAGCACAGGGGAAAAGAGCTCCAGAAAGTGATCTCAGCGCCCTGTACAGCTCCTGAAAGGTAGGGTTGGGTTTGGGGCTCCTCTTTCTCCAGGAACTGACAGAACCAGAGGACACAGCCTTAAGTTCCACCAAGGGAAATGTAGGTTGGATATCGGGAAAAAGTTTTTTACGGAAAAAAGTTCTGACAGGAATTTTTTTTACAGAAAAGGCGATAAAGTGACCTTATCACTCTCGGTGTGACCTTATCACTCTCCATCACTCCCTGAAAGGTGCCTGTGCTCAGCTGGGGTTGGGCTCTTTCTGCAGGAATTGACAGAGCCAGAGGTCACAGCCTCAAGCTGCAGCAAGGGAAATACAGGTTGGATAGTGGGAAGAAGCTTTTTACAGAAAGGTGATAAAGTTTTTTACAGAAAAGGTGATAAAGTGACCTTATTACTCTCCATCACTCCCTGAAAGGTGGTTTTGGCCAGCTGGGGCGGGCTCTTTCTCCAGGAATTGACAGAACCAGAGGTCACAGTCTCAAGCTGCACCAAGGGAAATACAGGTTGGATTTTGGGAAGAAGTTTTTTACAGAAAGGTGATGAAGTTTTTTACAGAAAGGTGATGAAGTTCTGGAATGGCTGCCCAGGGAGGTGCTGCAGTCACCATCCCTGGGTGTGTTTGACAAAGCCTGGATGTGGCACTGGGTGCCAGGGTTGAGTTCAGGGGTTGGGGCTGGGTGGGACTCCATGATCTTGAAGGTCTCTTCCAACCTGGGGATTCTGTGGATTCTGTGATTCTGTGAATTCTGTGAAAAGTCTCCCATTAACCCACTCTGCCAGGGCCACCCCTGTCATGTGGCCTGGTGCTGACAGCAGTGGCCAAATCACCCCTGAGTTTCCAATGTTTTCATGGAAAAAGAAAACATTTTCTTTTGCTCCCTCTCTCAGAGCAGAGCAATCTTCAGGTACAGTCTGTGACAGAAATCACAACTTAATCAAGCTTTCAATTCTCCCTGTGAGACAAGAGCACTGCACACTGACCCTGGAGCAGGAAACACTCATTTTATTCAGTCATCCAACAGCATTGGATAGGCACAAACCAAATAAAAAAACCTCCTGGTGCTACATTGGTATGGGTGGCACAATACTGGGAACAAAAAAAAAAATCGATATGTATAAATATATATTATATTATAAATTTATATAATATATATTTTATATAAATAAAAAAATAAATTATATATATAAATATATAAATAAAAATTAAATAAAACCAGAAATCTGTTGGATTCTGCAGACAGGTGCTGGTCATTCCATGGCTCTCCAGACCCCTTTTTGTTCTGCTCTCTGTGTACACTCATTTCTGCCTGAAAAACCTGCCAGGAAACACTCATCTTTATTAAATCATCCCATAGCAGTTGATAGGCACAAACCAAATCCAAAAAACCTCCTGGTGTGGGTGGCACAATGCTGGGAATAACAAAAAAAAAAGTTAAATAAAATAGTATCTACATAATTTTATAAAATAGATATTATAAATTTCTATTATATATATATTTTATATAATAAAATTAAACAAAAATTATATATAAATATAGAAATAAAAACAAATAAAAATACAAAAATCTGTTAGATTCTGCAGACAGATGCTGGTCAGTCATTCCATGGCTCTCCAGAGCCCTTTGTGTCCTGCTCTCTGTGTACACTCATTTCTGCCTGAAAAACCTGCCAGAAATGACCTCTTGCAAAGAAAACCTCTCTGGGCCTGGCTGAGTGGTGTTTAGAGCCCTCCTTTCATGCTGGCAGCAGAGCTGAGCTGAGCACTCGCTTGTTCTGCACTCCAAATGCTGCAGGCAGCCTCTGACTTTATTCTTTTTTCTTTTCAGCAGTGAAAGGAACACAATCATGCTAAAAACCAACAATAAATCCATCTAATGGAGCTGCAGTGCAGAAATCAGCCCCTGGCTGCTGGGGAGCCACTCAAAAGCCGTGGCCCAAAGACAGGGACTGCTCTGGTGAAGCCACAATTCCTTGCTATGATTGCATTGAGGGAAAAGCTGAGTTTAAAAAGCTCCTCACAGCTTCCAGCAGCTCAGGGGCTTTCACTTCTGGTGCACTTGGCTGCACTCAAAAACATCCTGCATCCCCTCAAAGCCTCTGAGTGTGTGTGCAAAGGAGAGCTCGAGGTTTTCCAAGGTGAGGGAAGCTGGAAGGGGCAGTGCTGGGAGGTTTTTTCCCATTTTCAGTCCAATTTGCAGGTCCTATTTATGACTTATGAAAAAAGCACATTGAGCTGGTCTAACAGCCCAGCAATTCCTGCAAGGAAAACAGGGAATTGTTTTTTCACATCCACCCTTGGTCAGGTGATCCCAAAAATGTTTAAAGGAATATACCAAGAAGGGATTTGTAAATAAGGAAATGATGCAATGCAGAGGGCAGCAAACAGAGCCTGGATGGACAAAGGAGGCTCATTTTTGGTGTGAGGAATGCACAGAATGTTGGGAACAGGAATGTTGGATTGGCATGAGAAGGGGATTAGATATTCTCTCAGATTTTACTAATCTTAATTAGGCAGATCCTAATCTTAAATTTAATTCAACAAAAAGCAGCAAACCCTACCAGAGCCTAGGCAGGGCTGTGAGCTCTGGAGCTCTCAGTGACAGAAATCCCAGGGAAGAGGGAAATAATTGTGACATTAAAATGCAAACAGCAATTCCATCAGGGCAGGGAGTGTGTTCACCTCACCTGGCACCTCTGCTTGGCACTTCCATGGGGACACAACTCCATTGCCCAATTCCCCACGATACCTGTCCTTGTCAGCCCAGGCTATTCACACAGGGAAAAATCTGTGCTCAAAGCCAAAAGCTGGGGAGTTTTTTCCTGGCCTTTCCAGGCACTGCTCACCTGGGGTTCAGAGGAACCCTCAGGTGTGGCCCTGCCCTCGAGGAGTGGCTCTTACCTGGGAGTGGCACTGGAAGCCAAAGTAAACCACCACGATGGTAGGAAGCAGCACGACGGTGAAAATAACAAACATCAGGAGCAAATTCAGGAGGAAGACCAGGGAGTTCATGGTTCCTATCAGCAGGGTCCAGGCCAGGCAGCAGCAGGGGCTGCGGGGCTGCCTGGGCAGGAGCTGCTCGTCCATGTCGTACGGGGGCAGCCCAGGGATCATCCGCGATTTTTCCGACAGGATTTCTGCTCCAAAATCCTCAGGCTCCTGGCCAGGCATCCTTCACGAAGATCCACCAACCCAAGCTCTTATCCAAAAATATTTCCTTGCTTTTGGTCTAGCAGAGGTGGGAAGGAGCTTGCAAAGGCTTCTTCTGTCTCCTCCACGCGTGGCCAGGAGCTCTTAGGCAGAGATCATCGTGGAGCAGCAAGGAAAAGTCTCCCTGCTCCCCCAGCACCTGCTCAGCACTGTTTGCCTCCTTCAGATGCTTTTCCCAGCCTCAGTCCCAAAGCAGATCTGCTGGAAGTTTGGCAGTAATTTTTATTTTGGTTTAGAATCCAGAGTCCTGCTGAAATTTGCTGTTGTTTTCCCAAAATTACGATCCAAAGAGGTCCCAAAGGGTTGCTGTTATAGCTGTGATGGGCTGCTCAGTGGGCTTTGGTATCCCACTCCACCTTGGAGCTCAACTGGGTGGTCAGGATGTCAGGTTTAGGTTCAGGATGTCAGGCTTAGATCTTCAGGATTTCAGGCTCAGGTGTTTAGAATATCAGGCTTAGGTTCAGAATATCAGCCTTAGATGTTCAAGATGCCAGGCTCAGGTGTTCAGCAGATCAGGCTTGGGTGTTCAGCAGATCAGGTTTAGGTGCTCAGAATATCAAGTTTAGGTGTTCAGAATATCAGACTTCGATGTTCAGGATATCAGGCTTAGATGTTCAAGATGTCAGGCTTAAATTCAGAATATCAGGCTTAGATGTTCAGGATGTCAGGCTTAGGTTCAGGATTTCAGGCTCAGGTGTTCAGCAGATCAGGCTTAGGTGCTCAGAATATCAGGTTTAGGTGCTCAGAGTATCAGGTTTAGGTGCTCAGAATATCAGGTTTAGGCACCCCCAGGCAGTTCCTTGTCTTCAAATCACCTTTCCATGCTCTTCACGCTGTATCCAAGCAGATATTCCTGCCCAGGTCTCATCCCAAGGAGGTGAGCAGTGCAGAGGAAGGGCAGGAGCTGTTTCCCAGGCTCAGAGCCCTGCTGCCCTCGCTGTGCAGCAGAGATGGGAGCAGTGTGTGGTGGTGTCACTGCAGCCACAGCCACTCACACCCAGCACTGTGGTCCCTTCTGAGCTCAGCTTTGCAAGGCTGCTGTGTTTACAGAGCAGCCTCAGTGCTCTCTGTGCTGGCCAATCCTTTGCATCTGTCTCCCCGTGCTCCAGCCATCCATCCCCGGGTCAAGATGGTCCCTCTCCAACTTTAATTATTCTGCCTCTGATTCATTTTCTAAAATTCCTCTCTAGATTAAAAAAAAAAAAAAAAAACCTTAGAGAAATTGATAATAATCACTGTATTCCTCAGAAATCATCTGTCCCCTGCAGTCATCTGTTATTGTTTGCAGAACATATTGATACTCTGGTAGAGGAGGCACAGCAATTATCAATTATTTCATCTCCCTCATAAGATCAATATTATTTAAGAATTTCAGCGCCATCTCCGTGCCCGTGTAGCCTCCAAGATACAGTGGCAATAATAAGAGAGAGATATTAAAAAATACAGAGAGAAACAAGCTCTAAAGCAGACAGCAGAGTGTGACAAGTCCATTTCCAGCCTGTTCCTTCCCTGCACTCCAGGGCTGGATGGCTCCCAGGGGGGTTTGCAGGGCAGCAGCCTCCACTCAAGCTGCAAAATGTGAAATCTCTTCTCAGATCTGTCCAGACATCCCAGGGGAAATAACTGCTGGATCCATCCTGTTTTCAGGGCTGCACAGGCCATAGATAGTGTTAATAATAAAATCTGGAGCTGTGCAGGAAACCATAAATGTGACAAGTGGTAGGGAGCTCTGGGAGTCTCAGTGGTTCCTCTGCCTGTCTAAATTCTGGTTAGATTTAAAGACATAATATTTTTCAAACTTGAAGTGGAAAAAAAGGAGTCACACAAACAGAAAGAACCCAAACTCAAAACTATAGGAAGAGAAATCAATTTTAGGCTTAAACCGTGGAAAGATTAACTCAGTGCTGGGCAGCTAAAAATCCTACAGCTGCTTTTACCATCTGCTGGTGATGGCACAGGGGTGTGGTGAAATACAATTTAAGCATTCATAAAAGTGCCAAAAATTCTAAGAAGCTTTGCTAAATCGAGGGAAACTTTCCAAAGTTCTTTTGCTGTCATGAAAAGGCATTTTAACCTTTTCAGGGAGGTCTGAAAATTGTGTTCTGTACATTTATTTTCTACTGGTTCTTGTAATAACCAAGTGAACTTTGAGTCAGACAAACCTCAGCGATATTGAGAAAGATTTCTTCATAATTCTCTGAAATTTCCACATTCTTGACAAGAACTTTCCCAGAAGTGGGGAAGATCTTGATGATTGATGATGGAGCAGTTTATAACAGGAGCATGATTGCTTTGAGATGCTGGAAGTGGTGATGATTTTTAAAAAAATCCATCAGTTGTCTGACGCTGAGACTGCTGCTCCCATGGAATCATTTTCTGGCAGCACCATCTTGTGGTTTGCACAGTTCATAAATTTTCAATTTATGTCTCCCATTCTCTAACCCTAACCCTTGCAGGATGCTCTAAGGCTTGTTATCCACGATGGAATCCTTCCAGCCACTGAAAACAACACCAAATCTGCTCACACTGGTGGCTGGAGCACTGCTGGGGATACAAAATCCCAAATCCCTCACTGAGCTGTGGGAATGCACACTCCAAGCAGCCCAGCTCCTTTTTCCAGGGGATTTTGGTACAACCACAGTGTGCGTGCCCGCTCCCAGCTGAGCTGTGGGTTTGGGCTGCCTTGGGTCACACCTTGCGCGGGTGATGAGGGGGTTGTGGTCACTTCACAGGGCTGGGATCAGGTAAAGGCTCTTCACCCAAAGGTGAAGGTTTCTGGTGACTTGAGGGAACAGCTGGAGCTGTGTCAGGGAAGGTTTAGTTTGGATTTTGGGAAAGGTTTATCCCCCAGAGAGTTCTGGGGCACTGCCCAGGCTCCCCAGGGAATGAGAGCTCCAGGAGGGTTTGGACAACGCTGCCAAAGATGCACAGGGTGGGATTTTGGGGTGTCTGTGTGGGGCCAGGGGCTGGGCTGGATGATCCCTGTGGCTCCTTTCCAACTCAGGATATTCCTTGATTCCACGGCTGTCCTCAGGCTGGGGCAGAGGATGCTCAGCACGGGGAAAAGCCACTGTGCTGTGAGAGAGGAGGCGGAAAGGCCGGGGAAGGACCGGGAAAAGGGCTGAGGACAGTGGAAGGACTGGAGGAAGGGCAAGGGGAAGATCGGGATAAGGGGGAAGAACTGGAGGAAGGGCTGGAAGAACGACCGGGAAGGATCTGGGGAAGGATCGGAGCAAGGACCGGGAAGGCTCGGGGGATGGACCGGGGGAAGAGCCGGCGGAAAGGCTGGAAGAAGGATCGGAGGAAGGACTAGAGGAAGGTCCGGGAAGGCTCGGAGGAAGGATTGGAGGAAAAACCACAGGAAGGACCGGAGGAAGAACCGGGGGAAGGACTAGGAAGGCTCGGGGGCAGAAACGGAGGAAGGATCAGAAGGACCGGAGGAAGGACTGGAAAAAGGACGGGGAAGGCTGGGGGGCAGGATCAGAGGCAGAACCGAGGGAAGGTCCAAAGGAAGCTCCGGGAAGGCTGGGGGGCAGGATCAGAGGAAGCAGCGGGGGCAGGCTCGGGGGCAGGCTCGGGGGCAGGATCAGAGGGAGCAGCGGGAGCAGGATCAGAGGAAGCTCCGCCACACTCGGGGGCAGGCTCAAAGGAAGCCCGGCCAGCCTCGGGGGCAGGATCGGAGGGAGCAACGGGGGCCGGCTCAGAGGAAGCCCGGCGAGGCAGGGAGGCAGGCTCAGGGAGGGCCGGGCAGGTCGGTGCCGCCCCGGAAGGAAGGAAGGAAGGAAGGAAGGAAAGCAGGGAGGGAGGCCGGCAGCGCCGTGCCGCAGCCATGGTGGTGCTGAGCGCGGCGCGCTGGGTGCGCAGCCGCCTCTCGGATCGCTTCTGGAGGGTGCAGGAGGTGCTCAAGTACGCGCGGGTGAGTGCGGGGTCGCCGCCGCTGTCCCCGCGTCCCCCGGCAGTGCCCTGTGCCCCGGGCACGGTCCCGGAGCCGGGAATGCCCCGTCCCTGCAGCGCTGGAGGGGCTTTGGAGCGGCCCGAGGGGTCCCTGCCCGCCGCAGGGGTGGCACCGGCCGCGCTCGGAGCTCCCTTGTCCACCCGAACCGTTCCGGGCTTTTCTCCTGCTGTAAAGTGAGCTGTGTTTCATTAAATACAGCTGGGCTGGTTGTGGTTCCTTCTTGAGTGTTTTTCCTTTGTTTGTTTTACTGGGCAAAGAAAAAATTAAGCTTGTTCTCAAGTGCATTTTGAATTTTTTCGCGTTTTGGATGTAGGCTGGAGTTCAAGCTGCTGTGCTGAGGTTAGGGATGAACCTTTCTCAAGGGCATCCTAGGCACTATGATAAAATTTTTAAAATTGCATCTTGCTGTAATACTGAGATAGAAAAAGTTGATAAAAGATAGAATGTTTTGGTTTTGCACCAGATATTTCTGGTGCAGCGCTGGCTGCTGTTTCCGGTGTTGCGTTAGAGAGATGTCAGAGAACAAATTTAATTTTTTTTTTTCTGTTTGATAAATGTTCCTGCCCCCATCCCTGTGTTCATACAGACACAACAGAGGGGAGCTCAGGAATGAGAATAAATGTGAATTCAGTGTTGGGTGAAAGCACTGCCCATGGCTTTGTTATTGCCTTTCCCACAGAACCACGGCCCAAAGCGAGGCCTGGTTTTGCCTCTGCTAAACTTTTCCACCCTGCTCCAACTCCTCAGCTTCAGATTTTTAATGAAAAAAATTATATTTCCATTATATTATATTCCATATGATTATATGGAGTTATAATATAATAATGATATATTTTATAATTGTAATTATAACATATTTATATTATTAATATTATAATTATAATATAATAATATATTATATTATATTCCATATATTTCCACGATAAAAAGAATATTTTCATTATATGCTGGCTGAAGGCTTAGGGTGCTTGTGAAGGGTTCAATGATCCCTTATGGAGAGCTGTGAATGCAAATGAGCTTTATTAGTGTTATGTATTTAAATCTAATTAAATAAGACCATTCTGGGTTTTTTTTTCAGCATTTTCGTGGCAGGAAGAACCGCTGCTACAAGCTGGCAGTGAGGAGCGTCCGCAGGGCTTTCGTGAAGTCCACCAAGGCCAGGAGGGAGAAGAAGAGATTCCTCAGAGCGGTAAAGAGCAAAACGTTGGCTGGAAATATCAATATGGGAGCCAGGCAGGAGTGAAACAGCTGCTTTTCTTACTCTGGGGGGGGTTATTTTAAAACAATGAGTGAAAAGTTGGAGTTTAAAGCAGCATTTTCTTGTGGGTCCCTTCCAGCTCAGGATATTCCATGAAAATATTGTAATTTATATTTATATTTAATAAGTGTGAGCAGACAAGGGTTTATTTTAAATTGTTTTGTCATGCAGTATATTGATTTTTACACCTTCAGCTCTGGATCACAAGGATTGAAGCAGCTTCCCTTGAACATGGTTTGAAGTACCCAGCCTTCGTAAGCAACCTGGCCAAGGTAAGGATGTGGTTTGGAGGATAATTACTTATTAATTAGAGTGATGAAAGGCTTGTGAAAGCAGTTTCATCCACTTCAGGAGCAAAGTTCTGCCCTCAACTGTTTCTCTTCCTTTTATCCTGGTGAACATTGTGGCTCTACCTCATGCTCTGTCCCCAAAACTTATGAGATTTTTAAACGCTTTTTTGTGGGCATTCAGTGACAGCTGCTTTTCCTTTTACTTCAAGAAATTTAAAAATACAAAGCTTGTACTAGCAAAAAACTCAAAACCCTAAGAAACCCTTATTCTTTTCACTATAATTGTGATTTGGTGAGCGTGGAGATGCAGAAAATTGATGCCATTGTCCCTTGTTCTTAAAACATGCTGGGAATTTGTTTCAGTTTGGTGATTCTGTTTTAATTTGTTCGAGCTGAAATGGATGCTATGGATTTACCTGGAACACGTGGCCTTGAGGCAAAATTAGAGATTTTTCTTCAGTTCTTGGTTTCTACCAGAAAAACCTTAGAGAAAATCAGAAAATAATTTTATATGGTGGGTTAATGAGACATCCATGGCCAGGGAGTGTCTGACAGTCTTTAACAGCTCCAAATTGCACAGGGTAGAAAAAAGTTAATTTGCTTTAAGACCTCAGGTCTTAAGCCTTAAGAGTGTTTAATGATACTTAATGAAGGGTGTTTATATAAACAGTAAAGAGTGTTCATTATATTTGATAAAAGTGTTCATTATATTTAACACATTTAATTTTATTTAATAATAAAATTTTACTATATTTAATAAAATCTATTTAATTTAATATATTTAAAACTAAGCATTGCAGTGTTTGTTCCTAAAAATCACAGTCTTTAACCAACAATTTTTTCTTGCCTTTAGTCCCAGGTGGAGCTGAACAGGAAAGTTCTGGCTGACTTGGCTATTTATGAGCCAAAGACATTCAAATCCCTGGCAGCTTTAGCCCAGCGGAGGAGACAGGAAGGGTTCCTGGCTGCCCTGGGAGATGGAAAAGAACCAGAGGGGATATTTTCACGAATTGTGCATCACCGCTATTGATACCAGAGCCTGTGTGTATCTTTTAGAAGCAGGGATTTGATTGTGAAGCAAACCTGTTGTGGGACTGCTGCTGAAAATGTGGAACAAATCCTCTGAGGATCGTGTGCGTGTGAAGCTTCTCCTTGATGGCTTTTTCCCTGTATTGTTGTCAGTGAAACCTGTTAAATTAAAAGCACACTTCAAGGTTAGCAGTCAGGCCATACAGTGGCTTAATAAAGGGGTTTTTTTTGGTAACTGCTGGTAGAAAATAAACTTTATTTGTGTGGTGAATTCTGAATGGAGAGAATACTGGGATGGGAGGGAATTTTGACCCTCACAGGTGGAGCCTGGGAGTTAAGGATACACATAGTTTATATGTATAAAGATTTAATAAAGAGAATTTTATTGAAAACTGGTATGGGGAAACAAAATGTGTTAATTTTGGCACTTAACTGGGAAAATACAGCTGGGGGATGGAGGGGCAGGCAGGATGTCAAGCCTCACACGTTAGGGACACATAAGAACTTATAAAGGTAATCTTAAGAACTTATATAGGTAATTTTTTGGTAATTGCTGTGGAGAAACAATTTTTGTGGTGAGTTCTGGCGCTGCACAGCAAAAAACCAGCCCAGAGTGTGAGGGAGATGTCAGCCCTCAGACATGAACCCCGACAGCCCTCAGGTGAAGGACAAACATAGCCTGTTCTCTCAAGGACTTAATATTAAACATATTTTTGGTACAACGTTTTGTTGGTAACTGCTACGGGGAAACAATTTGTGTGGTGAAATTCTAGCACTGCACGGGAAAAATCCAACCAGGGTGGGGAGCGGCATGTCGGCCCTCACACAAGAACCTCGGTGGGCCCCCGGTTAAGGACACAGTGGTTTTTTTGGGAATTAACAAATATATTTAACACAGTGAGTGCATAGTGTGGTTTTTTACAGAGTTAACAGAGATATTTAACTCGGTGAACGCATAGTGTGTTTTTTTACGGAGTTAACAAGGATATTTAACTCGGTGAGCGCATAGTGTGGTTTTTTAGGGAGTTAACAAGGATATTTAACTCGGTGACCGCTCTGTTCCAGCCCCCTCACGCCCGTCCCGGGGCGGCCCCCGCTCTGAGGGCCCCGCCCTGTCCGGATTCCCGGCCGCTGCGTCACCGCGCCGCGCGCGGCCCGGGCGGCGTCCTGCGTCACGGCCCTCAGCCAATCAGCGGCCGCGGTCCCGCCGCGCTCCGCCAATCGGCGTCGGGCGGATGCTGGGGGGGAAGGAGACGGAGCGCGGAGCCAGCGAGGCGGCGGCGGCACAAAATGGCGGCGGCGGCGGCAGGCGGCGGCCCCGCGGGCCCTCAGGCGGCCGGCGCGGCTCCCGCCCCGGTACCGGGTCCCGGCGCGGTGCTGATCGGCGACCGGCTGTATTCGGGCGTGCTGATTACGCTGGAGAACTGCCTACTGCCCGAGCACACGCTGCGCTTCACGCCGTCCATGAGCAGCGGCCTAGACCCCGACACCGAGACCGAGCTGCGCGTCACCGGCTGCGAGCTCATCCAGGCGGCCGGGATCCTGCTGCGGCTGCCGCAGGTGGGGCTGGGCGCGGGCAGGGATGGGGCCAGGACTCAGCAGGGTTAGGCTGGGCTCTTCTTTGTGCGATCTCCCGGTTACCGGCCAGGCAGGCCCCGGGGCCGCCGCGCAGTTACCGGCCGGGCAGGCCGCGGGGCCGCCCGGTGTGCGGGGCTCGTTCGGAGCCTCCCGGTGCTCGGGGATCGTTCTGGGCCGTTCCGGGCCGCTGGCTGCCGGAAGCGGGTGATGTCAGCGCCGCCGCCGCGTGGGGATTGTGCAAAGGCGGATTTCCTAAGGCTCCTCTGCAGCCCTGGTGACCTCGGCGAGGTTTTTGTTTCCACGGAGAATTTTAGGCCAAACAGCCTCGTTGGTCTCTGAGCGTAAAACTTTCCAAGCCTACCGAGCCGTAGCATATTCAAATGTATGCAAATGGTGACGCGATTAGAGCGCTCCTCGCTTTCCACGCCCAAAAAGGAAATATTTTTCTGACGTACTTTCATAACTTTGAATTTTATTTGCTTTTTAGATTTTTCTTGGGTTTTATTATTAATTTAATAATTTAGAGCGTATTTTCACATTTTTAATAAAAGAAAATTGGGGTTTGCTGTCTGTGTTTGACTTGTAGGCAATATTTAAAGCGTCGATAACATTTTGGGCAACTTATTTACTTTAGCAATTCTAGTTTTCTTTAGATACCATTAAACTTCCTCCTATCTTCTGGGTCTTAAATCTATTAAAATTTCTCTTTGGAATTGGTAGTTTTGTTCATGGCTGTTGTGATTATCTCTTTTTTTAGGTGGCTATGGCTACAGGACAGGTGTTATTCCAGCGTTTCTTTTATACCAAGTCTTTTGTGAAGCATTCCATGGAGGTAAGAAGGCATTAAATGACATTTGTTGCCATATTTATCTTCTGATCTCTCTTGGCAAGCTGTTATCTGAGTGTGATAAGTGTTAGGAACTTGTCTGGAGATTACAGTTATAGAGAAACTTGATTTGTACAAAACTATTTAATAGTGATTTTTGTCAAATATTTGATATTTTCTTGGGTTTTTTCCCTCATTATCCATCCTTAAACTGTTGTAGGAGCTCAGTTCCTAAACTAGAAATGAAATATAGAAAATATTGTATTTTATGCTAACTTTTCAGCATGTTTCCATGGCCTGTGTCCATCTGGCATCCAAAATTGAGGAAGCCCCCAGACGCATTCGGGACGTGATCAATGTGTTCCATCGCCTCAGACACCTGAGGGAGAAAAAGTAAGCTGAGAATTCAGAATTGTCTGGATTATCTGTGGTGTGTTTAAATTATTAAACTTCAGCAGCATCATTCCCTGTTTCATAAATCAGGGAATATTTCAAAGTGATCTCATGAAGTGAGCTGACCTGTTTTAATAAATTAGTATTTTTGATGTTATAAATAATGATTTTTATTATTATTTTTACACAACTCAACCTGAGTTTTCTTAAGGGTTAAAATGATAATTTTTTGAGTTTGACCTTGTCTTGCAGAAAACCTGTGCCTCTAATATTGGATCAAGAATATGTGAACTTGAAGAATCAAATAATTAAGGCAGAAAGAAGAGTGTTGAAGGAGTTGGGATTTTGTGTTCACGTGAAGCACCCTCATAAGGTTTGTACTTTGTAAATTCACTCCATAACCGAGGTTTTGTGTTCTGTAAAGCTTTGAGGAGGCTGCCTGGAAGCTCTGTGGACTGCACATGATGATCAGTGAACTCAGTGAGATTTAGTTTCTTATCATCCTGATGTTTTCTTTCTCATTTAAGAGACTCTTACTAATTGGTCTCGTATCACTGCTGAGTGACGGCGAGGTGGATGCAGGTGCTCATTATTCCTGGAAGGCAAATTGGATCAGTAGGTAGCTGTGGTGGTAGAAAACATCACCTTAACTTAGATTCCCCAAGCAGGCAGGAATTTGGAGGCCTGGGGTTGTCGTGGTCACTCCTGCTGGGAGCGTGCTGAGGTATTAAAGATCTCTGAGTCAGTTTGGAGTGTGTTAAAACCACGCTCAGGCTTGGCTAGAACTGAGGCAAGGCTCAGTATAAAAGTAACAAGTGTCAGAGGGGATGACACTTGAAAGATACAATTGCCTCAAATGTTTAAATTGTGCCTTAACTGGTAAAAACTTGTATTTCTGTGCCAGCACAATTTGGGATCTTGCTCTTTTCTCCTCTAAAAAGCTCCTGTTCAGAGCTGCCTTTTTGAGCTTCTTGACATTCAGAATTTCCTTTTGTCACCCACCCCAGAGGGCTTATTATTATTAGCTTGTTAATGGGATGAATTCTGCCATTATCCTTCCTCTCTGCAGCCTTGTTTTCCTTCCAAACTCGAGGAAAACCCCTCAGAGCTGACCAAACCCTGGCACAGTGTTAGATCTGTTCTCTGCAAGCACTGCCAACTTCCCTCACTGCAGATTGCACCAGGCTGCGACTAAAAAAGGATTTGTGAGGCTTGTAGGAGAACCAAATCAATCCACAAAATCCCTAAATCAAAATGCCTAAATGAAAATCAATCCACAAAATCCCTAAATGAAAATCCATCCACAAAATCCCTAAATGAAAATCCATCCACAAAATCCCTAAACCAAGCCCAGGTGGAGACAAGGCCTGGCTGAGTAGCAGGACAGAAGGGCTCAGAAGGTCAGAGCTGGTATGGATAAACACTGGGGATGGTGCAAACACTTGATGTGGAGTGTTTTAGGCCTTGAAAGAGGATCAGAGATGCCTCATGGATGTCCCTCTGAAGTAAGCAGGTGGCTCTCCAGATGCTGGTTAATAACTCAATGACCCATATCTTCCAGATAATCGTTATGTACCTTCAGGTATTAGAATGTGAACGTAACCAACACCTGGTCCAGACCTCATGGTAAGTTGATTTTCTTTGTTCTAAGAGACCAGAAGGGGCAGTAGCAGAAATATGTCACTTGAGGCACTGGGCAGGATTGCTCAGCAGTGCTTGGGGCCACCCCAGACAGCTCCACTGTCCTTGGTGTGCCCCAAATTACTTCCCAAAAGTTGAGCGGCCTCTTAAGTTCGAGGCAGTGTTTTAATGGTAAGGTAGCTTTCCACCCTGACTCCTTACTTCCCTCCTCTCTGCTCTCACTTTCCAGCTGAAGGGAAAAGCTTGGGTGGGTTTAGAGTTGTTCCCTTGGGTTTTCTTCAGGGAAAATTGGGTGTAATTCAAGTTTGTTCCCAGTGCTGGGAAATGGCTTTTCCCAGGGCCTGAGTTTGATTTCAGGTGTATCTAAACCTCAGCACAGATAAATTTCTTTTATCTATGTGGATAATGCAAGATGTCAGCTTCTAAGAGTGGATAGATGGATAGCCTGGATTCATACTTGCCAAGAAATGTTCTCTGCCTTATATTGCTCTCATTTAATAAATATTTGCTCGGGGGTGGGAAGCTTCTGTAAAATTCCACGTCTTAAACTTTACCAAATGATACTTTTTTAACAATAAAAATAACCCACCTTTAGTGAATCCAAAGACCATATTTCTGCTGACTGAACTGTCTGGTACTGTGAGCTGTGTGTAGAGAACCAGTTTTGACTTTTCTTTTCTGTACTCTTTTGATCAAAGGGTAGCCTCTGAGGGTAAGTGACTAAGACTTCTCCTCTGCTGCCCATGGTGCAGGGATAGCTGCCGTCTTCAGTCAACCCAAAGCTCTCCAAAGAGAAGGCTGGCTCTAGACAGGTGGTATATACATGATAGTAGAGTAACTGGCCAACTGCTTCTTGTGCTTCTATTTTTATTTTTTATTTTTACTCTGCATTTTTTGATTGTTTGTATATTTGATAACCTGAGCGTTGAAGTTCTGAATTTATTTATTTTTTTAATGTTCTATTTCTCTTAACTGTTAAAATGTGGTGTGTTTCTTATATGATAAAGTGAATTAAGGTGGGGTTTAAATCTTTAAAAGGAGTGAATTAACAACAAAAAAATGAATCGTTTGAAAGATACAATTATCTCAAATGTTTAAATGAAAAAAACTAGTACATGTGTGAAGCTTGGAGACAAAATGTGATATTTAGAGACATTTCCCAGAAGCATTGCATGGAGCAGTGGAATGGGATTTTGGACTGCCAGGAATCTGCTGGTTATGGAAGGAGGGAAGGGAAGGGGGAGGGAGGGAATTACCCCGGTTGGGAAAGGGGTCAGATGTTACAATAACACATCTGTGTGCTCGTGTTTGTTACTTCCAGTACCCAAAAACTGGTGGGTATCCAGTATAATTGGTTTTTGAAATGTGCATTTTTACAACGTGACCTTTTTCTTAAGCTATTGTGACAAGGATTCATTTCCTCCTGTGTCTGGCTGAGCCCACAGGGAAAATGTGCAGAGGCCAAACTTGGAAGCTGGTGTGGTTCCCAATTTGGCAAATCAGGAAAAAAAGCTTTGGAGCCTCCAGATGTTCAGAGTCAACCTTTCCTTTATAATTCCTTTGGCCAGAAGGTTTGTGCTCTCTTTGTAGTGGGACAACAGCAAGTTTACAAGTTCCTTTCTCCCAGAAAGATGAGCTGATGGCCAGTGTTGCCTGCTGTTTTTGGGGCAGCAGTTGCTGTTTGTGTAAACAAGAATTGAGGACAGGTGGGAGTTGGAAAATCCTGGGATTCCAATCCCTCCTCTCTGTCCTTGTAAACCTTGCATGTGCCTGGCCTGTGGTCTCTGCTTTGGATATCCTGGGGGTCAGTGAATCCTTGTATACTGGGTACCCACGTGGTTAATTATTATTTAAAGTATTATTTTAAGGACTTTTCTTATGTCTGGTTTTAGTTTTTCTCATCTGATATTTTACTGACATATGTGCTCTCAAGTCTAGATCTTCTAAAGCACATCAGCTGACAGATTCACAGGAATTTACTTTGTGCATTTAAGATTTAACAACATAATGCTTAATTGTACTGACTGGAATATGTGCAATATTTTACAGTTTTCTCATTCTGTGAATATTCATTTTAAGCAACCTTACTGAAATGGGACAATTTGGAAACCTTATTTCATGTGCCAAAGAGGAGATCTGCCTGAATTCTGACTGTTCTCCTGAACTGATGTTCCCAAACACCCTGACTTCTCCTATGGCTGACTTTTTGCATCAAAAAGAATTCTGTTCTGGATGGAAATGGACCCTTAAACCCCACTGGAAGTTGAGCTGTGCTGAAGAGGACTGCATTTCATGGGAGAACTGCTCCAGGAGCTGCAGCTTTTACCAGACACCTGGTTCTGCCCTATTGCAGGGGGACATGTGCACCTAAAATTCTATATCTGAGTATTTCTGAGCACACTGTATGTTGTCTTGATGAAAATAACTTGTTTATTGCATGAGAGCAGGCCAGTAGAGATCCAGCAGCAAAAGTGAAGTTAAAATTGGTTCTCTTCTCACCACTGAATTTTCAGCAGTCAGACTTTGTTTCTGTCACACATCTCTCCCCTTGAGGGATTTAATTTAGTTATTTCTTTTATTTTTCTTGTAGTAAAATCATTCAGCTTCTCTTTAGATTTACAGGAATATAATGTTGAAGTCTAGTAACTGAATGCAGAAAGAAATAGCCCTTGTAGAAGTAAAACCAAGTCCAAAACCCAAAAAAAAAGAGCCCCAAAGAGCTTTGCAATGCTCTGCAACCTCCTGCTCTCCTGTTTTTCAGGAACTACATGAACGACAGCCTGAGAACAGATGTGTTTGTGAGGTTCCAGCCAGAGAGCATTGCCTGTGCCTGCATTTACCTGGCAGCAAGGACACTGGAGGTGAGCCACGTTTTCATGAATTTGGGGTTTTTTCAAGCCCTTTTAACAGGAGGAGAAATCTGAGCTTTGTCTCTCTCTGCCTTTCAGATCCCTCTTCCAAATCGCCCACATTGGTTTTTACTGTTTGGAGCAACAGAGGAAGAAATTCAAGAAATCTGCTTAAAAATCTTGCAGCTCTACACAAGGAAAAAGGTTTGGTTCTTTTTTATGTTGGGAGCCCTCAGTGAAGGCTGCAGCTCAGAGCAGGAGTTGGAAAATTGGAGCTTGTTTAAAACCACAGCTGCAAGCCTGGAAGTGAACAAAGAGCAGTCACTGGCTGGGACTCCTTGGATTTTCATTCCCCTCCCTGGGAGTGGGTAACCTGGAAATTCAGTGCTCCTGTGTTCACAGGTGGATTTATCTGATCTGGAAAGTAAAATAGAAAAGAAGAAATTGGCTATTGAAGAAGCAAAAGCACAAGCTAAAGGCCTGGTACCTGAGGGAGTTCCAAGCTTGGATAACACATCGGGATTTTCCCCTATCCCAAAAAATGGTAAGTAGTGGATAACTCATTTTTAATAACTCTTTCACATCTTTCATGTATATTTACCCTTTTGGGAAGAATTTACAAGTGTGGTTTGGAGTTTGTTGGGGATTTTTTTAAGATGGCTCAACTGGCAGGGTTTGAATAGCAGTGTAGCTTTGTGATTTCTTGAATCAGATAAAAGCTAAAATCAAATTAGTCTGAAATTAAGACTAGTTTAAACCCATATAGACCAAGGGCTTGCTTTTATGTGGATTTGGCAATAAACTCAAATCCTTGCCCCTGGCATGTTGTGCTGATGCAATATTGAAGCAGAGGTGCTCTGGCAGGGGTAACATTTTGGGATGCTGGGTGAGGAATTTGTTGGTTAAAGTTTCCAGTCTGGTGCAGTCTCACCTAGAAGACAACATTCACCATCTTCTTCCCCAGTTTACCTTTCAAACAATGCTGAATAATTGGCAAGGAAAGGAGGGTGGTTTTCTGCCCTTTCTTGCAGTGACTTCAATACTTTGGCAGAAACGTTTCAGTTGAATTTCTGCCTTCTGTGAACTTGTTGAGATCTGCTTGTGGGTGGCTGTGTGTGCGAAGCCCAGCTGTGCAGCTCTGCTTGGTGCAGACTTGGGGTGAGGGGAGCCTCAAGTCCTTTCAGGTACTTTCCAAAGAGGTAACAAAGGCTTCTTCTTGCAGAGTCTCCAAAAGAGGTGAAAGGAAATAAACCCTCACCCCTACCTGTGCAGGCCATGAAGAATGCTAAAAGGAAAACAGAGGGAGCTAAAAGAACCAGCTCCAACAGCCCAGTAAATGGGTAAGGTTTTATAAGGAAACAGCTGATTTTTATCCTGTGAGTACTTCAAACAAAATAACTGAGTGTTCTTTGTGTCTGGCAGTGTCCAGAAAGGAAGAGAGAGCAGGAGTCGAAGTGGAAGCAGAGATCAGAGTTACTCAAGGTCCCCATCGAGGTCTGCATCCCCCAAGCACAGGTAGGGTGTGCTCCCAGTCCCTCCAGTCTGATTTCCCAGTGCCAGCTTTGGTAATCCATCTCCAGCAGGCTGAGGGGACCCTGTAGGGTGTGCTGCTCCTGGAACTGCATAGTGAGTCCAGCTGTGGGTGTTCAAAGTATTGCTGGAACTGGAGTTCCTAAAAATCAGTGTTTTTACTGTAGCCAGATGGAGGTTTAGGACACAAGGTGAGTTCTCACGGGAGAACAGCAAAATGCAGAAGGACGTTCTTAAAATTCAAAATGTAAAAGGGCAGTCTTCAAATTCAAAATGCAAAAGAGTGGTCTTGAAAATCCAACTATAAAAGGACATTCTTAAAATTCAGAATACAGAAGGAAGGTCTTAAAATTCAAAATATAGAAGGGCATTCTTAAAATTCAAAATGCAAAAGGGTGGTCTTAAAATTCCAAATATAGAAGTGCATTCTTAAAATTCCAAATTGCAGAATGGCTGTCTTAAAATTCAAATTGCAGAATGGCTGTCTTAAAATTCAAATTGCAGAATGGCTGTCTTAAAATTCAAATTGCAGAATGGCTGTCTTAAAATTCAAATTGCAGAATGGCGGTCTTAAAATTTAAAATGCAGAAGGGCGGTCCTAAAAATCCAAATGCAGAAGGGCGGTCTTAAAATTCAAAGTTTAGCAGGATGTGCTTCCAATTCAAGGAAATGGCAGAATGAGGAAGGACATTCTTCAAGTTCAAGGGAATAGGGAAATGCAGAAGGACATTCTTAAAATTCAGAATATGGAAAGACATTCTTCAAATGCAGAATACAGAAGGACATTCTTCAAATTCAAAATGAGGAAGGAAGGGTCTTAAAATCCAAGAAAGGCAAAATCCAGAATGAAGTTGTTCTAATTGAAGAAAAACCATGTTTGCTCTGTTTTCTCCTTGCAGGAAGAGCGAGAGCTACTCCACGTCCAGCGGCTCCAAGTCCCAGAGCCGCTCGCGGAGCCGCAGCGATTCCCCCCCGAGGCAGTTCAACCACAGCTCCGCCTACAAGGGCTCCAAGGGCCGCGGCTACAAGAAATCCAAGGACTACAGCAAGTACCAGGGAGGGCACAAGGGCCGCAGGTCCCGCTCCAGGAGCTCGTCCCGCTCCCGCAGCCGCTCCCGCGAGCGCCCCGAGCATGCGGGCAAGTACAAGAAGAAGGGACAGGGACACTACTACCGCAACCACCGGCACGAGAGAGCCCGCTCCTACGAGAGAGGGCACCGCTACGAGAGGGACAGGGACAGAGAGAGGGACAGAGAGCACCCCGGGCACAGCCGGCACCGCCGGTGAGAGACAGACAGACAGACAGCAGCCTGGGCACAGCCGGCACCGCCGGTGAGAGACAGACAGAGAGCAGCCTGGGCACAGCTGGCATCGCCGGTGAGAGACAGACAGAGAGCAGCCTGGGCACAGCTGGCATCACCGGTGAGAGACAGACAGAGAGCAGCCTGGGCACAGCTGGCACTGCCGGTGAGAGACAGACAGACAGAGAGCAGCCTGGGCACAGCTGGCATCACTGGTGAGAGACAGACAGAGAGCAGCCTGGGCACAGCTGGCACTGCCGGTGAGAGACAGACAGAGAGCAGCCCGGGCACAGCTGGCATCGCCGGTGAGAGACAGACAGACAGAGAGCAGCCTGGGCACAGCTGGCATCACCAGTGAGAGAGACAGACAGAGAGCAGCCTGGGCACAGCTGGCATCACCAGTGAGAGAGACAGACAGAGAGCAGCCTGGGCACAGCCAGTGAGCCCCCAGGGCTGCTCTTGGGGGGATTCTCACTGGTGGGTCCTGCTGGGGCTGCTCCGGGGGGATTCCTGCTGGTGAGCCCTTCCTGGGCTGCTCCTGGGAAGATTCTCACTGGTGAGCCCTGCCAGGGCTGCTCCAGGCTGCTTCCCAAGGGAATTCCTGCTGGTGAGCCCCCAAGACTGCTCCTGAGGGGGAGCATTCTCACTGGTGAGCCCCTTCTGGGGCTCCTCCAAGGGGAATTCCTGCTGGGGCTGCTTCCTGAGGGAATTCCTGGGGCTGCTTCCAAGGGAATTCCTCCCGGTGAGCTCCTGAGCTGCTCCTGGGGGGTTCCTGCTGGTGAGCCTCTGGGCTGCTTCCCTGCTTCCAAGGGGAATTCCTGCCAGCGCTGCTTCCCAAGGGAATTCCTGCTGGTGAGCCCCTGGGCTGCTTGCAGAGGGAATTCTCACTGGTGAGCCCACCGAGCTGCTTCCAGGGGAAATTCCTGCTGGTGAGTCCCAGGGCTGCTTCGGGGGGGGAGCCCTGGGGCTGCTCCCTAAGGGAATTTCTGCTGGTGAGCCCTTCTGGGGCTGCTTCCCGAGGGAAGGGAATGCCCACCCAGGGCTGTTCCTGAGGGAATTCCCTCTGGTGATCTGGGGTGCTTCCTGAGGGAATTCTCTCTGGCACCCTGGGCACAGAGCTGGGAGCTGCTTCCCCAGGGAATGCCCACCAGGGCTGCTTTCTGAGAGATTTCCCTCCAGCAGCTGGGCACAGTTGGTGAGATGGGGCTGCTTCCCTTGGAATTCCCTCTGGCACCAGTGGTGAACCAGGGCTCATTCCCTCAGAATTCCCTCTGCCAGCAGAGCTCGTTCCCCATGGCTTGTGCAGGGTTCATCTGGCTCCTGAACCACCCCTGGCCTGAGCCAGCCCTTTGTGCTCATCCCTGCACCCAAAGCAAAGCCTGGCAGGGTGGGAGGTGATGTCAGCAGTGCCACTGTCACCCTCACCTGGGAGCTCCTGCCCTGCTCCTCAGCATTTCCATCCCCAGGGCAGCCCATCCTTGGAATGCTGTGCCCAGCAGCTCTTCCCTGTGGGGCTGGGAAGCTCCTCAGCCCCCCAGGAGTGGTTTGGTGCTACCAATGCCCTCTTTCCATGCTGGCTCGGTGATGTTGTACAGGTGGGAGGTGATTTTTTTTTAGTCCTGTTGCCTATATTAGGTTCTCTGTGTATATATATATATTTTGCAGTGTTACAGTATGGGAAAAGGGCCTTCCAAGCCTTTACACTTTACCCACAATGTAAATAAGCATTTGTTTAATACAGGTGAAGATATATACAGAAAAATTCAAAAACTTGAATTCTATTAAAACAAAAAAGAGACTTGTGTAGAAAATTCTGATAAATGTGAAAGTATTTAGCTCTGTGCATTGAGAGTAGTATATTTTTATCTGTGCAATGCTGTGTGCAGGCCACCAGCTCAGAAGACATTTCCTATATATCCATTTGAAGTGGTTGAAAATTCTTGACTCAGGATCTTTGAAGAATTGGTAGTTTGTCAGTGTGCATGCTTGATGAACAGAGCAATTAAAAACCCAATTAGCAGAGCCCCACAGCCCAGTAGTATCAGTTCTAGTGGTATATCTGAGCTGTTACTCTCATGCTCCCTAATTTCATTAAAGTATTTGATTTTCTATTACATTCACTTGAGTTTCTTACGAGCTCCACCACTTGTGCCTACTCATAAGGAAAGAAATTGCTGTAAAATGAAGAGATCTTTAAACTGCAATAGATTCAAGACTTGGAATTCAATCCCCATTCCCTTAAAGGCAGGAATTTTGGGCACCAAACACAAAAATCCTCCAATCCACAAAGATTTGAGGTGGAAAGTGCATTTCTGTGACTTCTGGAGGAGCTGGCAGGTCCCAGCTGAGCTTCCTGAGCTGTGTTTGCTCACCTGCACAAGGAGGAAGAGCTGGGCCTGAGGAGAATCCCATCCCTTGGGCTTTGGGCCACTTCTTGGGGGGGTGAAAACATTGGGGTGGCTGAACATCTGGGGTGGGTTTGCTGGGACATTTGGGGCTGAACATCTGGGGTGGGTTTGCTGGGACATAGAGGGCTGAAGAATTTGGGGTGGCTGAACATTGTGGGTTTGCTGGGACATTGGAGGATGAAAATGTTGGGTTTACTGGAACATTGAGGGCTGAAAATTTTGGTGGGGCTGAACATCTGGGGTGGATTTGCTGGGACTTTGGGGCTGAACATCTGTGCTGGGTTTGTGGGACACTGAGGCAGTCAGTGCTGCTGCTGAGCAGGGCAGGGTCCATGGCTGGAGCTGGCAGAAGTTCACCTGAAATCCAAAGCCTCACGTGCACCTGAGTGTGTGAACAGCTCTCAGCCCTTCAGGTGAGTTATGGCTTTGTTTTCTCCACCTCTGGTGGCTCCACCATGGCACTCAGGGATCAGAAGCTCCCTCGGGTTGGTCTCTGATCTGTATTTGGTGCAATTCCTCCTGTTCTGGGATGTTCTGTTTTGAAGGACAGCACTGAAACCTGGCTGGTAGGAGACACCACAGGCTTGGCCAGGTGCTGATGCACATTCCTCAGATAAATCCCACCTGCTTTCCTCAATAAAACCTGCTCTGGCCACCCACCCATCCTTCCTGGGCAATAATCCTTCATGTTTCCCCAAAACTGCCTCGCCCAGCAGTAAATTCAGTGTCAGAGCTGCAGTTGTGTCAGCGGAGGCTTGGCCACCAAAGCTTCCCCAGGTGAGAGCCCAGAGGATTTTTCCCAATCCCAGCTGTGCCAACATCCCAAGCACAAAGAGGTCACTAAACAGTTTTAGGCTTGATGGGAATTTTAAAAAATAATATTTTCCAGCCCCACCAGAGCACTGGACATGCACAAAGGAATTGTTCTGAAATGGGGGAAGGAAGGTGATGGATTAAATGAAAGCACCTGGGCAAGAGGAGTGTTGCTGTCTGTGAGACAGAAGTTGCTGGAATGGAGCTTTATTTGGAAGAAAAGACAAAACCAGGTATCAATCTCCAGGGTAGCCTTGCTGCTGGCTGCCTTCCACAGCTGCTGTGTGCTCAGGGTGAGGAGCAGGAATCCAGGCTGCTCCAGAAGCCCCTGCTCAGCTCTGTGTGCTCAGGGTGAGGAACAGGAATCCAGGCTGCTCCAGAAGCCCCTGCTCAGCTCTGCTCACAGCCAGCACTGTCTGAGGCAGGAGAAAGGTCTGGAAGGATTTTGTCATCCTCATCTCCCCTGGGAATGTGATGTAACATCAAACCTTTAATATAAATAAATCCTGTACGTTTTTGGAGCTGTTGCAGGTATTTAGAATTAAACCAACAAAAGGGGAACAAGGCAGACACAGCAGCTGTTTGAGGCTTTTCCAAAGAATTTTCCCAAATTACCAGATCTTTGTTCTTCAGTTTCCCAAGTCCAAGGGCAGAGTCTAGCCTTGACCTCTAGAAGGATGAAAATATTTTAGAAGTGTAGTGGTCTTTAAAAAAGAGCAATATTATGCTCACAGCTATAATAGAGCCTTTAAACCTCCATTACCAGTTTCTGCATGTGTGCAGATCAGTAATAGGTTAATCAGTGATCAGGTTATTGATCTGGGGGGGCACAGGAGCTGGGCTGAGGGTGAGCTGAGGGCAGGGTCCTGTGGTGATTTCCAGGACCCGGTCACGCACAGTGAGGAAGGGACAGAAATGTGGTGCCTGGCACCCCCTAAAAAGCCTCGGTAGGAACGTGGGGAGCCCAGAAACGGGGGTTGGTTCCTTCCTCTGCTTCAGGAGCTGAATCCTCTCCTTCTCCCCACTCCTGGCTGCTGAGGGGAGTGAGCTCACCCTTATCTCGTTCTGTGGGGCCGATAGTGAGGGTCAGAGGGCTCAGGGGCTGCTCTGCGCCCACCGCTGTCACACGCAGGGCTCCGAAATTGGTGGAACAGAGTTTGGGCACCGGCGGGGAGCGGGATGGAGGGGGAAAAGCCAATACCCCTTCCCCTGGCCCTCCTCTCCGTGCCCCGGAGCCGGGCGGGGGCAGAACCAATTCCCCTTCCCTGTCCGTTCTCCCCCGGAGCCGGGCGGGGGCAGAACCAATTCCCCTTCCCTGTCCGTTCTCTCTCCCGGAGCCGGGCGGGGGCAGAACCAATTCCCCTTCCCTGTCCGTTCTCTCTCCCGGAGCCGGGCGGGGGCGGCGGCGCGGCGGGGGCGGGCCCGGGGCGGCTCCGCTCGGCGCAGGTTGATTGAGACCCGCGTGGGCTCCAGAAGCGCCGGGAGCGGAGCGGAGCGGCGGAGCCGAGGCAGCGATGGCCCAGCCCCGCTGCCGCTCCGTGCTCATCACCGGCTGCAGCCGCGGCATCGGGCTGGGGCTGGTGCGGGGGCTCGCAGCCGCCAGCCCCTCCCCGGATTTGGTTTTTGCGACCTGCCGGTACCCCGAGAAGGCGCAGGTAAGCGGGGCGGGGGCGCTGGGGGTCCCCGGAGAAGGGTAAAGGGGTCGGGAGGGAGGAGAAGGCACTTTGGAAATGAGGAACATCTCGAGCATCCCTGTGCCGGCAGAGAGAGCCCGGGAGGGGATGGAGCCGGGACCGAACTCCCGGGCCAGGGATGGAGCCGGGACCGAACTCCCGGGCCAGGGATGGAGCCGGGACCGAACTCCCGGGCCGGGGATGGAGCCGGGACGGAGCTCCCGGGCTGGGGACGGAGCTCCCGTCCGGTGCAGGAGCCGGGGCGGGTGGAGCCGATACCGGGCAGCTCTCCGGGGCTGGAGCCGATATCGGGCAGCTCTCCGGGGCTGGAGCTGGGGTTTATCGATGAGAGGGAGCGTTCCTGTGAGCAGGAGAGCGATCGGAACACGGTCGGGCAGCTGCAGCATCCCCAGCGCTCCTGCCACCCCCTTCCGTTCATCTCCGAGTTTCTCGCTGGGGTCGCTGCTGGAATTGTCTGTGCTGTCCTTGCCCCGATCTGCCCGGCCCAGGGCCCTGCAGGGGCAGCCCATCATCCCTCAGAAACCTTTCCCAGAAAGGGGAGAAAGCAGCCACAGCTTTGCTTCTCTCTCTCCACGCGTGTCTGTGTCCCCAGCAGGCGCCGTGTGCCCTCTCTGCCTCTTTGTCTCTGCTGCCCTTGCAGCAATTGAGAAAGCCCAGATGAGCAATGAATTAATCACTTCTCTTAGTTCCCCTCTCTGCTGGGCAGGGCTCAGAGCTGCTGGGAACAGGAATTTTTGGTACCTGCTGCTCGTGAATCCACTCGCACCTCTCTCTCTCTCCCATTTCAGCCCAAGTCTCTCCTGCTGCAGCATCGCAGTGGTTTTGGGGCTCCTGTAGACTTTATAGGAGTCTTTAAAACTCAAATTTCACAGAATTTCACACACCTCTCAAACTTTTGGGAGGCAAATCGCTGAGGGTGATCAGTCACTCCGTGCCCTGCGGTGTCACCTGTGGTGTGTGCGGGCTGACCTCGGCTCTCCTGGAGAGGGGGAATTTGGGCAGCACAGAAACTCCCACAGGTGCCCATCCCCGTGCTCCTTCCTGCCCTGCCTCTGTCCCAAACCCCTCTGGAACGTCCCAGGCATTTGGAAGGAGATTTGACACCCACAGCCCCATCCCTGCATCTCCCCTAGGAAAAATGCAAATTCCAGAGGGAAACAGAGCCCCTGTGTCTGCTCCTTCTGGGGGATTTGGTTCCTTTCACAGAGATTGTGATCACACCCTCCCAGCAATAAACCAAACACAGCAACTTTGGTTACTGCTCAGCTACAAAAAAAACCAAAACTCTGAAAGGTGATGCTTGGGATGTGGGACAGGGCTGGCCAGGTAACAGCTGCAGTCTGAGCTCTGCTTCTCCTGAAGGACCTCTGCAGGTCCTTATGAAACCCAAGGAAAAGATCTTCATTAAAAAAAAAAAGTCTCCAGCACAAAGGTGCATTTAGGGTATTTCTGAATGAAAGTGCAGAGAAACAGCCCAGCAAGGCTGGGATCAGGTGCACAGCTCCCTTCCAGTGCTGCTGCTCCCTGTGGCTCCCCCCGAGCCCCTCTTGGCAGCACCTGAGCTGAAATTCACCCCATTCTGTCCCTTTAACTCCTGTTATTGAGCAGAAATCCACCCCACTCTGTTCCCTTTAACTCCTGTTATTGAGGAGAAATTCACCCCATTCTGTTCCCTTTAACTCCTGTTCCCCAAGCCCCTCCTGTTCAGCACCTGAGCTGAAATTCACCCCATTCTGTTCCCTTTAACTCCTGTTATTGAGCAGAAATTTATTCCATTCTCTTCCCTTTAACTCCTGTTATTGAGCAGAAATTCTCCCCATTCTGTCCTCTCCTGGCACCACTCCCAGCCCCATTTCCTACAGAGATTGCACAAGAGCCCGGTGTAGTAGTGGCACAGGAAGGCAGCAGAGACATCTGACCTGTGCTAGATCAAAATCTCCCTGCCTGCTTGTTTGTCCTAAAGCTGCTCCAGCCACTGCTGAGGGAGATTTTTTTTCTTTTTCCAACTGGCCCCTGTGATTTTTTCATCATAATGTTCTCGGATCCATTACATGGACAAGTGAAATTGTTCCTTTAACAGGAAGAGCTTCCTAGGAAACATTATATGGGCAAATCTCAGCACAACTCATCAGTTTTGGTTTGGTTTTTTTTGTGTGTGTGTGTGTGGTTGTGATTTTTATTTAAAAATCTGCAGCAAAAAGGCTGTAAACCTGCAGAGGGAGATGAAACAGCCCTCAGCCAGTGCAATGTGTCTGTCTGGGAAGAGTCTGGGTCACTCCTTGCTGGTGGGAGAAACCTGGAAAGCCTCTGGCAGGGTGAACTGGCCAGGAGCCACATTCCAGCAACCCCACAGGGATCCTGCCGGCCACATGGGCTGCATCCTGAGCTCTTCCATTTTTTAGAGGGGCAAGTTTTGTCCTTGGTGGATCAGGGTGGGTTTTTGTTCTCTGTGAGGACCTCCAGGCCATGTGCTGTGCTTTGGCAGGACATCAATAGAAACCTCTGCAGTCAGCTGAAAGCAGATTTCTAACAGATGGGTTTGGAAACTCCACAAGGAAGAGAAATCTTTACTAAAGGTATTGTAGTGGTTTCACAAGCATTATCTGCCCCATCTGCAAAGCATGGAGCTGGCACAAAACTTTCTGGCCCTCTGAGATTGTTCTCACTGGTCCTTGGGGCTGGCAGAGGGCAAGAACAGACCTGCTCCAGCCTCCAGCACTGGGAATCTTGGTCATGGCAGCACCAAATTCAGCTGCTGCTCTCAAAGCTTGGCTCCAGCCTGGCAGTGCTGCTGAGTGTGCTAGGAAAGGCAAAGGTTCCATTATTTCCTTTCCTTTCCTTTCCTTTCCCTTTCCTTTCCCTTTCCTTTCCCTTTCCTTTCCCTTTCCTTTTCCTTTCCTTTTCCTTTCCTTTTCCTTTCCTTTTCCTTTCCTTTTCCTTTCCTTTTCCTTTCCTTTTCCTTTCCTTTTCCTTTCCTTTTCCTTTCCTTTTCCTTTCCTTTCCTTTCCTTTCCTTTCCTTTCCTTTCCTTTCCTTTCCTTTCCTTTCCTTTTCCTTTTCCTTTCCTTTCCTTTTCCTTTTCCTTTCCTTTCCTTCCTTTCCTTTCCTTTCTTTCCTTTCCTTTCCTTTCCTTTCCTTTCCTTTCCTTTCCTTTCCTTTCCTTTCCTTTCCTTCTCCCCTTCCTTCTCCCTTTCCTTTTCTGTCACTAAATTTCCACTCAAATTTTGAACTCCCAGAGTTCAGATTCATGTTGAACTCCCAGAGTTCAAGTTTCTGCTCTCCAGGGATTGGCACTGCAGGCTCAACTCAGGGCACATGAAATGGGCTCGGCCCATCTTAGACCTGTTTGTGGGCTGTGAAATTGAGGGAGTTTTTCTTTCTCTGCACACCTGGGTCAGTGCTTTTTCTCTTGACAGCAGTTCAGGTGGTCTGATTTTGGTTTTTCCCCTTGGCTTTTTGTTGATCATACAAAAAGTCCTCCTTGGTACAAGTGAATTGTCCCCCACTGCCTCTCCTGCATGAGAGGATGAACCTGGAGAAAGCAACTTTGGACAGTTCCATTTAAATTCTGCTCTCAGAGCTTAAATAAAAAGGCTTTTAAAAACAATCTTCCAATTTTTAGAGGAAAAGTGATTAAATACACCAAACTGCTGGCAAACATAGCTCCACCTTGGGCAGGGGATCTCTCAGCAGAGTGATGAGTGAATATTTTGGAGCCCTCCAAAGAGTGGACAGAGAGGAGCACCTAAGGAGCTGCTTTTCCAAGGATGCTGGGCAAATCTGAGTGTGCTGGGCAAATCTGAGTGTGCTTCCCTCTCTTCCCCAGGAAAAGCAGCACATCTATCTCCTGTAGCTCCCTAACCTTGCGGTAATGCTGAACAGCTGCAGGATTTTGCATGTGAGTCTGTGCTGGCAGAAGTTGTGAAAACTCGAGCTCCGGGGCTGAGGAGCTCCTAGGTGGCCTCCCCAGAACATTTGCCTAACAAATGGGCTGCAGATCACACGATAAGGGCCTGCAGGCAGGCAGATAACCACTGCCCCTCCTGGAAAACACCACCAGAGACTCCTCCAGCCACGCTCTGATCCCAATCTGCCTTTTCTTGGGCTGCTTCTGCCTTTTCTTGGGCTGCTCCAGCGCTGAAAAGCAGCTACAAATCTCCTGGGAAATAATCCTGGTGTCCTGCTTTTGCTCTCCAGATGGGCACAACCCTGTCACTGTAGGACACGACGTGCACACACTGCTGTTTTCAAGGTGAAAAAATAGGAGTTTATTTTCTGACTCCAGCATTTATAAATTTCCCAAAGTGACAGTGAATTGGAAATGGACAATTTGTCCCTTGCCACCTCTCCAGTGACACTGGGCAAACCAACAGACCGTCAAATTTCTCCTCCTCCATAAAAGAAGGCAAAACAATAAGTTATTTATAGAAAGTGTGCGGAAAAAGTTCGTTACAAAAATATAAACATCAGAAGGCTTAGAAAGTCTCAAAAAAAATCAAGGTGACACAACCCCAGTGCTGTTAGCAGGGAGCCAGCACAATTCTGCACAGAATTCAGCACAGAATTCTCCCCACACTCCTCTCTTCCTTCTGTGCTCCTTCCTCCCCCATCCTGCTTTCCTATAAAAGAGAAAACTCTCAAAAACGGTGCAGCCCCTGGTGTGATGGGGAAGGAGGAGGTGAATAAATCAATAAAAAGGTGCCCAGAGCTGTGGGATGTGCACAGGAGCATCTCCTGCTCCTCCTGCTCTCCCCAAGCCCCAGCGAGTTCCCAGGTGAGCAAATCCCTGTGCAGAGCTCTGGGAAGCTCAAATGTGCATTTTCCCTCTCTCTGGAGCAGGAGATTGAGTTCCAAGCTGTGCCTGGTCCCTCCTCAGCCCCGGAGCTCCCTGCTCACTGTCTCTGTCAGCTCTGGGGCTTGTTTTTTCCTCCAACACATATTTTAGCCATGTGGTTTGCAACTGGGAAGAGCAGCTGAGGGATCTGTGCACCAGATTTACCAGGCAAAGGGGGCATTTCTGAATATACATCAGGCAGAGGGGGCATTCTTGAAGTCTTTCTAATTTTGGGTTATTGCAGAGTCGTTTTGCTTGGTTATTTATTTTTTTCTGGAAGTGTTTTACACTTCCTACAGCAGCGAGGGCTGGTTTTTCTGGAGGCAGAGAGGGCTGTGGGTCAGGGCAGTGCTGTGGAAGCTGTTCCAGGGTTGAACAGCGAGCTGGCTGTACACTGTGATACTGAAAAGCTGTCTCGGAGGGATGCAGAAAAATAGGATACACCTCTGGCTTTGTCCCCAGCGCAAGCAGGATGAGGTGAAGGATACCCAAGCACCTTTATCCTGCCCCAGGCTCTGTTTGTTTGGCTTGATTGCTTCCAACTGGCTGAGCGGGGCCAGGCCCTTTCCAAGAGCTGTAACTGAAGTGGATAATGCTTTCATAAAGAAGGCAAAGTAAATCTTGCTAGATGACAAAGACAACAAAACATTCCTGGTTGAAATGTAGCAGTAAATAGCCTGTGTGCTGATGAGTCTGTGTCTGGAGCCCTGAGTGCCAGAGGATCTTGTTTAAATCAGAATAGGCCGACTCTTTGTTAATCGTAATTAAAAATCAGCAAGCAGGAAACAACAGATGCTAATCAGAGTTTAATTCTCGTCTTGGACTCCCCACGAGTTTGATTCTCAGGGGTGATTGTTCAGGTGCAGAGCAGTTCTGCAGCTACTATGCTAAATAAACACGCTGTTAGGGAGTTGTGTTGTGGCTTTTTCTTGGGCTTTGTTTGTCTTGTTTGTTTTTAAATTATCTGTCACAGCACACTAATTAAAAATGCCTTAGCTGGGATATGTTGGCTGTCTTGTCTCAGTCCTCTTTTTCTCGTGTTCCTTTGAGTCACAGGAGGGGGGAAATAGGCTTTCCTGCAAGTTTTAGACATTCTAACTGGATTTTCCAGCTTATATCAGGTGTAACATTCTTGAAGACCAAAGCTGTCTAGATCAGCTTTGTGCCTAGGAGCTGCTTCTCACAAATTTAAACCCCTGAAGTGGGAGTCACTTGTTAACCAAGTAATTAACTGGAAAACCCATTGAATTTTAAACCTAATTTGCATGCAGCTATTGTGATTTCATGCTGTCTGTGTACTGGAGAATGCTTCAGTTCTTAATTGAAAATATTGTTTGCTCACTTCAGAAGCCTCTCAGCCTCTCTTGCCTTTCAGCAGGAGCTGGTAGCTCGTTTCTGTCAGAGAGTAAAGCATATAAATAAACGGACTATAAATAAATGGACAAACCTGGATCAGCCAGAGCACTCCTGGAGCTGATTATGCACTGAGTGATGCTGTCAAACTGAAATCCAGTGACAAACCAAAGGCACAGAATTACTGCAGGCCTTGACAAGGCAGAGCTGTTTCATCAATAAACAAGCCAGTGTGTTCTGGACCTTTAATTTATGGAAATCTGTCCCAGCAGGCCCTGTCCAAAGCGAGGAATGTCTTCTGGTTTTGTGCTTCTGACTTATTTTTCCTTCCCCCTCCCCTTAATAGCCTTAACTGCAGTTGTAGATTGGCCTGGGTGGGAGAACAAATCTCCCAAACAAGCCTGGAGAGAGCCTTGCAGGGCCTGATGTGAGATAAAAGATGTGATCCATTATGGTTTGTCAGAGCACAACGAGTCCCTGAAGTGTCTCCAAGGGGCAGGGAAGGATTCCTTCCAAACCTGCCCTCATGAACCCTATTCCCAAAGGGCTCCTAAAGAAAGGGATTTGTTGGGGCTGGAATGTTTGGCCAGGTTTGCTGCGTCTCCTGAACATGACTGGGAATATGGAATCCATCTGCTGTCTTTGGCCACGCTTCCCACTTGGCTCCATGGCACAGAAACCTGAGAGCTCCAGCTGGGCCCATAAATCCAGTTTGGACACACTTTGTGCAGGGGAGAGCAGGGATTTCTGCAGGAACAGCAGCCTGCAGTGCTGACAGGCACTGAGTGAGCTCCAGCAGGGAGGGAATTGTTCTCCTGGACAGCGGCTGTGCCCCAGACTGATTTCTTGGTGGGCAACCTCCACTTACAAGAAGTGACGCTAACGAGGCTGCTGGGGAAACGAAATTCCCATGGGGAAATTTTCCTGCAAACAGAAATTCTAAATGGGTTTTTAAAAGCATTCCTGTTGCCCTGAAGGGGTGTCCAGCACTAGCTGAGCTTCAGGAGAATTGGGATTTTCTCACAGAATTGGGGAGGCACTGGATTTTTACTGGAATGCTGAGAACTGGGCACTAAAGCTGAGAAATATCCCACTAAAAATCCAGCACGCTGGAGTCTGGACTAAGCAGGGGAAGAGTCCAATTTCCTGATCTGGCTCTTAGGAAAGCTGCTCAGCAGGCTGGAAAACAAAGGAGAATCTCTGCCCTCAGTCCAGTCAGGAAAATATTTCAGTTGTAGTCCTGGAGGTGCAGAATTCAAAGTAATTTATGTAATAGCCATGGATACATATATATATATAAAATAAAAATAATATACATATATATTTTAAAAATAAAAATTATTCTTCTTCCTAGGAACTGCAGCAGCTTAGCAAGCAATACAGCAACATCAAGCTCCTGCAACTGGGTGAGTAAATGGCTTTATTTCTGAAATTTGTTCAGCTTAGGTGAGTGCATCTTAAAAAACTTGCTCTCCTGAGTGATCAGTAGCTGAAAATCATCTTAAGATAACACTGGGGAAATGTAATTCTGTAAAAACTGTGCATTTTCACCTGTGCGCTGCCCAAACATCCCCACTGAGCCTCAGCTTTGGTTTGGCACGGGTTGTCCCGTGCCAGGCACACCCTGCACTGCTCACCTGGGGCTTTTCCTGCCTCCCCTGTGCAGATGTGGTCTGTGAGAACAGCATCAAGAAAGTGGTGAAGGAAGTGGAAGAAATTGTGGGAGACAAAGGGCTGAACTGCCTGATCAACAACGCTGGCATCAACGTGCTGGCCTCGCTGGAGGAGGTCACGGCAGAGACCATGCTCACCATTTATGAAACCAACACCGTGGCCCAGCTGATGGTCACCAAGGTGAGCAGGGATGGGCTCAGTCTGGGGATTTTCCACAGGTGAGCTGGACTTGTGCAGGTGTTTATCCCCTTGGAGCTGCACAGAGGCAGTTCTGACACGGAGCTGCTGTCTCTGCACCTGGTGTGGGGTCACTTTGTGGCAGGGGGTGTTGTGTTTGCAGGGAGGAATGATGGATCTGACTCCATGTGCTCAGAAGGTTAATTTATTACTTTATGATACTACATTATAATAAAGAATACTATACTATACTAAAGAATACAGAAAGGATACTTACAGAAGACTAAAAAGATAATAATGAAAATTTGTGACTCTCTCCAGAGTCCCAACACAGACTGGCCAAAGAGTGAAAACAACTCACAGCAGAATCCAATAAAACAATCACCTGTGGATAAACAATCTCCAAACACATTCCACATGAGAAAAACAGGAGAAGCAAATGAGACAAAAATTGTTTTCCTTTTCTCTGAGGCTCCTCAGTTTCCCAGGAGAAAAACCCTGAGGGGAGGGATTTTTCAGAGAATGTGAATGCCGCAGTGGGGACGGGAGGTGGGCAGAAGAGGCTGCTGGAGGAAGGTCTCCCCTGGCCACAGGGTCGGAGGAGCCATCACCACACTGTGCTGTGGCACAGAGCTGTGCTGGCGTTCCTGCTTTGCATGAGGGAATGATCCAGCTCCAAGCCCAGTCACCAAATGAAGCAAACTCTGGTTTTCACAGGCGTTCCTCCCGCTGCTGAGGAAGGCAGCACAGCTGGGCACCGGCATGGGCTGTCACAGAGCTGCCATCATCAACATGTCCTCCCTGGCTGCCTCCATGCAGCTCGTCCAGGCCAACGAGATGTTCCTCAAGGTCTATCCCTACAGGATAGCAAAGGTTTGTGGGCTGCTGTGGTGGTGTTCACAGGGGTCCCAGGACGAGGGAAGAGATGAGAATGTTGACTCCATGTTTCAGAAGGCTGAGTTATTACTTTATGATATATATTATATTAAAAGGAAATTGATATATATTATATTAATGATGATATATATTATATTAAAAGTATATATTATAGAATATAATTATTATATTAAAAGTATACTAAAACTATACTAAAGGAATAGAAGAAAGGATTTAATCAGAAGGCTTGAAAGGAATAGAAAGGAATGATAATAAAATCTTGTGACTGACTAGAGAGTCTGAGACAGCTGGACTGTGATTGGCCATTAATTAAAAACAACCACATGAGACTAATCAAAGATGCACCTGTTGCATTCCACAGCAGCAGATAATTATTGTTTACATTTTGTTTCCGAGGCCCCTCAGCTTCTCAAGAGAAAAATCAAAGGGATTTTTCAAAAAATATCACAGCTACAGGCTGCCCTGGGCTGTGCTCCCTGACTGAGGGCAGGCGGAGACCATGCTGGCTTTAGCAAGGGGTGCAGCACCTCTATGGGCACAAAAATGTTCTTATTCTCCATGTGGGTGGAAATGGGAGCTGTGGAACACTGAACCTGGAGCAACTCCTGGAGAAGAGGCTCCTAAATCCCTGCTCTGGTACAGATCCATTCCCAAGGGATTCAGGGAAGAGCTGATGCCATTGAGTGTGAGATAAAAGGCTCCCAAATCCCTGCTCTGGTACAGATCCATTCCCAAGGGATTTGGCACTCAGGGAAGAGCTGATGCCATCGAGTGTGAGAGAATAGGCTCCTAAATCCCTGCTCTGGTACAGATCCACTCCTGAGGGGTTTGGCACTCAGGGAAGAGCTGATGCCATCGAGTGTGGGCTCCATCAGCTGTGTTCCTCTCCCATCCAAGAGAGAGAGCAGGCAGGAAACTCAGCAAAAGGTGTGCTGACCTCTACGTGGTGATGTCAGTCAGTGACAGGTGGGATTTTTAGTTTTCTCACATCCAGGGATTGAGTTTGTACAGACAGTCAGGATCACACTTACAGTTTCTCCTACACCACCTACTCAGAAGCTGTTAAATGCTTGTTTTCCCTGTTCAGAAGTAAATGAATGTTTGTGTAGTGATTAGTGCAGAAAAACACAGTCCTTATGTCAATATTATTCTCCTCCCAGCTCCTGAGGCGTTTCAAATGCTACTTTATCTTCCATTACAACTCGGTTTCGTTTTTGGGCAGTGAGTTTGCAGTGGCAGAGCTTGCAGAGTTCCCAGAAAGTCTGGATGAGCTGCTGAGAGCCTCTTCCTGCCCCTTGCTTGTGGCAGCAGGGTGGAGGGGAGGTGCCCAGCAGCTGGGCTCGGGGTGGTGCTCCAGGCTCATTAATCACACGTTAATTAATGGGTGATTTCCACTCCTGCAGACTGCCCTGAACATGATCACCCGGTGTCTCGCTGCAGACCTGAAATCAGATGGAATTCTCTGCATCTCCTTGCACCCAGGCTGGCTTCAAACAGACATGGGTGGGAACATGGTGAGTGCCAGCGCTGGAAATGTCACACTGGGCTCCCTTGTGTGGGGGTGTTCACAGGGGTCCCAGGACGAGGGAACAGATGAGAATCTTGACTCCATGTTTCAGAAGGCTGAGTTATTATTTTATGATATCTATTATAAGAAAATGATCTATTAAAACTGTACTAAAAGAATAGAAGAAAGGATTTCATCAGAAGGCTTGAAAGGAATAGAAAAGAATGATAATAAAATCTTGTGATTGACCAGAGTCTGAGACAGCCGGACTGTGATTGGCCATTAATTAGAAACAACCACATGAGACCAATCACAGATGCACCTGTTGCGTTCCACAGCAGCAGATAATTATTGTTTACATTTCATTTCTGAGGCCTCTCAGCTTCTCAGAATAAAAGATCCTAGCGAAAGGATTTTTCATAAAATATGTCTGTGACACTCTTGCTGCCCCCTGGCTGCACACACCCCTCTGTGGGCTGTGACACACCAAAATGTCACCGCTGAGTCAGAGATGACACAGATAAATGAGTGACACACTCCATGCATTCTCTGAAGGCTGATAACTTTATTAAGAATTCCTTTTTATACTCCTGTTTGCTACAGAAAAGGTGCTAAGAAACCACCCTTTTGTGAACAACCTTATGAGGAAAACAGCTTATTACAAAACACCACCTGTGGATTGTTTTAATTCTTTCTCTCCAGCTCCCTCAGACCAATTCATGGGAAAGCTTATTCAGCTTTCTTTCTCTGACAAAAACACACCCCCTTCATTCTAGAGCCTCCTGAAGTGTATTTAATTCTCTTCTGCAGGATATTCCCAGTAATGACCTAAGCTTGTTTCATTCCAGGCTCCCATGCAGGTGCAGGAGGCCATCCCAGGTATTCTCTCTGTTCTGGACCGTCTCGGTGAAAAAGAAAATGGTTCTTTCCTGGACTGGCAAGGGGAAACTCTGCCATGGTAGAAGAGCACAGAACTCCACAGGAACAGCTCCTCAGTCACAATTTAACCACTCCTGTCTGTCTCTAGGGGTTTTTTACACGCTTGTTGAAACAGCCATCTGACACTCAGCCTCTCTTTGGGTGTGTTTGGAAAGCAGAGGGGCTGAGTCTTTCCCTTGGCATTGCTGCTGCTCTGCTCTAGCTGCAAACACTGCTGTGCTCTCGGTGATGGGCATCTCCTGGAGCCCTCTGAAATGGATCCAAACCTGCAGGTTAAATCCAGGGGCTGCTGCTTCCTTCCCACTTCCAAACCCAAAGTGGGCTTCTGGCTCTTTGCAGAATTAAACGACCTGACCTCAGAGTAAGGCCAGTGGAGGCTCTCAGATTCCAGCCTGCTCAGTTACCTCCAGAAAAAAAAAAAACTCCTTTGATTGTCTTTGTTCCTAGCTGAGCCAAGGCTGAAATTGCCCAGCTCTAAAGCAAGGGAATTTGTTACCTTCTGTGAATTCCGTGGCAAACTCTGAGTGTCCCCAGGTTGCCAGTGTACACCAGGCACTTGCTTTGTTCCCAGTGGGTGACTAACAGCCTGATATGGGGGTGGGAATGTTGTTTTGTACATAAACTTCTGAAATGTCTTCAATAAAGTCTCAGTCTTGTTTACCAAACTGTTTACTTAATTTAATTTCTCCTCCATAGGTTTCTCTTTCCTGAGAAGGGAACTTTATTCCTAATTTTCAGGAAGAAACTCTAACCCATGTTAACCTTTCAGGGTAGTTGGGTTTGACACAGTGAGATGTACCCAAACCAGAGACAGACCCTTGTTCTGCTCTGAAATACAACAAGCAGCTGGTGAATAAATCTCTGACAGACCCTTGTTCTGCTCTGAAATACTCAAAGCAGCTGGTGAATAAATCTCTGACAGACCCTTGTTCTGCTCTGAAATACAACAAGCAGCTGGTGAATAAATCTCCTGTGTTCTGGCTGAGGTAGGTACAAAAGCAAAAAGCTCTTTGAAGTCTGGGATTGGCTTCGACATCCCTCCCTCATGCCAGCTGATTAGGCCCTTTCATGCTGTGCCAGGATGGTGGGTCCTGTGCCGAGCCAGGAAGGACAAACAGCAGCCAGGTGAGGGAGAGGACAGGTGTGGCTGTCCCTGGCAGCCAGGTAAGGGAGAGGACAGGTGTGGCTGTCCCTGGACAGCGGCCACCAGACCTGCCCCGGTGCAGACAAGGTGTGGGAGAGGCGGCTGTGTGCCTCCCGTGATCCCTGCAGGGACAGCGACAGGAACAGCATCACAGAACCCTTCAGAGAATCACAGAACCCTTCAGAGAACCCTTCACAGCATCACAGGATCCTTCAGAGAATCACAGAACCCTTCAGATAACCCTTCACAGCATCACAGGATCCTTCAGAGAATCACAGGATCCTTCAGAGAATCACAGAACCCTTCAGAGAATCCTTCAGAGAACCCTTCACAGCATCACAGAACCCTTCAGAGAATCACAAAATCCTTCACAGAATCCTTCCCAGCCTCACAGAACCCTTCAGAGAATCACAGAACCCTTCAGAGAACACAGCATCACAGGATCCTTCAGAGAATCACAGAACCCTTCACAGAGTTGCAGGGGGCTGTGAGGGACAATGAAGGGCCTTAAAGTCCTGTGAGGGACCCAGATCGGCACCTTGAGGGACCCTGAGGGACCATGAAGGGCCATAAATGCCCGTGAAGGGCCAAGACTGGCATCTTGAGGGGCTGTGAGGGACCACAAAGGGCCACAAAGGCCGGTGAGGAACAGTAAAGGGCCATAAAGGGCCATAAACGCCCATGAGGGACCACGAAGAACCATAAAGTCCCATAAGGGACGGAGACCAGCCCGTCGAGGGACGCTGAAGGGCCGTGAGGGACCATGAAGAACCATAAAGTCCCATGAAGGGCTGTAAAGTCCCATGAAGGGCCATAACCGCCCACGAGGGACCGAGACTGGTGCCTCGCGGGACCCTGAGGGGTCGTCAGGGACCATGAACCACAAAGTCCCATGAGGGACCGACACTGGCCCCTTGAGAGACCCTGAAGGGCTGTGAGGGACCATGAAGAACCATAACATTCCATGAAGGGCCATAAAGTCCCATGAAAGGCCATAACCGCCTGTGAGGGACCATGAAGGGCCATAAAGTCCCATGAAGGGTGAAGGGCCATAAGGTCCCATGAGGGACCAAGACCGGCCCCTTGCGGGACCCAGAAAAGCCGTGAGGGACTACAAAGGGCCATAACCGCCCGTGAGGGACCATGAAGGGCCATAAAGTCCCATGAGGGACCGAGACCAGCCCCTTGCGGGACCCAGAAAAGCCGTGAGGGACTACTAAAGCGCCATAACCGCCCGTGAGGGACCATGAAGAACCATAAAGTCCCATGAAGGGCCATAAAGTCCCCTGAAAGGCCACAACCGCCCGTGAGGGACCATGAAGGGCCATAACCGCCCCTGAGGCGCCGTTCCCCGCGCGCGCCGCCAGGGGGCGCTGCTGCGGCCGGCCGGAAGTTCCGGCGGCGGCGGGGCCGGTGGGTGATGGCGGCGGTGGCGGCGGGGCCGTGAGGGGAGGGCGAGAACCGCGGCCCGGGGGCTCCGTGCGGACCCCGCCCGGGGCGGGGCAGCGCCGGCACTGCCGGGGGGGCTGAGGTGAAGGAGGCGGTCCCTCGGTGACCGCCCGTTCTTAGGCCGCGCGGCTGCTCCTCTCGGCCGCAGGGCTGTGCCAGGGAGCTCGGCTGGAATTGCCGTGGTTTTAAAGTTAAAACAACCCGAGGTTTATTAATAAATTCCCTCCGCGGCTCGGCTGCCCCTGTGCTTGACTCCCACAGCAGATCCCGACAGATTGAGGGTAAAACTAAGAGGATGTTAAGGGTCTCAGCCTGTCTTTCGGGGATGTGGGGTTAAATAGGAAAGGTTTTTTTTAAAGCTGCATGTTTGCATTACTGAATAAATGTTCTTATTTGGACAGTCATTGCTGGCTCTGCCAGTGAACAAAGAGAACCAAAATGTTAATATCACGGCTGAGTTCCCAGTTACTGAAGGCTTCGAGAATTGCAGGTAAATTGGTATTGTGTGGCCAAAATTTCTGTTTGTTTGGGTTTATTTTCCTGGGCTAATTGGGCTCCCAGAGGGTTTTTTTTTCCACCAAGCAGTGCAGGAGAGAGCAGGCTGTTGTTGAGTCAGTGGTTGTTAAATGTTTTTATGTCCTGTTTAATATGTAAGTATGGTGTGGCTTTGGAGACGATTCCTTAGCAGCAGAGAGGTTTGATGCAGCAAACACTTCCTTACCGTTCCAAATTGATTTTCCACCAGAAAACACAAGAACATTCCCCTTCATGGAATCATGGAAGGGTTTGGGTCAGAAGGGACCTTAAAGGCTATGGAATTCTAACCCCTTCACCTCTCAGTGAAGGAAAACCTTAATGACCATGGAATTCTAACCCGTGTTGGGCAGGGACACCTCCCAGTGAAGGAGATCCTTAAAGACCATGGAATTCCAACCCCTTCACCTCCCACTGAACAAGAACCTTAAAGATCATGGAATTCTAACCCCTGCTGGGTAGGGAAACGTCTCAGTGAAGGAAAACCTTGAAGACCATGGAATTCCAGCCCCTTCAGTTCCCAGTGAAGGAGAACCTTGAGGACCATGGAATTCCACCCCTTCACTTCCCACTGAAGGGGAACCTCCACCCTGCTCTGCCTGGATGATTTGGACAGCTTACCCACTAAAATATAATATATTTTTAGCATGACAGCATTGTAGTTAAAATTGAAAAATCGAAGGGTTGAAAATCCTTCCTCGCTTTCGTGATGCTGATGCAGCTTCTGTGAGTGTTTCCCTTTATCAGCTTGCTCTGGCCAGATCTCTCTGTCAGTTTGAGACCTGGGCAGAGCTTTTCTCTGGAAAATTCTGCAATTTTTAAGTGCAAATCCCCCTTTTTTCTCCCAAAGGCCACCTCCTGCCCAGGTCGGTGTCCTCGTTCCTGTGCTGCCGCTCCCCGTGCGCCCGCTACAGCACCCAGCCCCAAAACCCCAGCGGGGCCCAGCCCCAGCAGTGGCACACGCTGGACCCCGAGCTGGAGGAGATCCTCATCCCCAGGAAACTCTCCATCAGCCCCTTGGAGAGCTGGCTCACGGTCAGGTACTCCCTCCCCAAAGCTCAGCAAGAGCCCAGCCATGAGCACCCACAGCCCGTGGAGTGTCCCCCTGCTGCTGGGACGCGGCAGGTGGAAGAAGGAGAGGGAGCTCTGGGTGACAAAGTGCAGTGCAGGAACGTGCTGAAGATCCGCAGGAGGAAAATGAACAGGCACAAGTACAAGAAGCTGCTCAAGAGGAGGAAGTTCATCCGCAGGAGGATAAAGGAGGGGCGCAAGAAGAAGCGGCAGGTGAGCTCAGGGCAGGGGGAGCTCCCTGGCAGAAATGTGCCCACGCAGCAAAGCAGCCCCTGGGCAGGTGTTGGGTGATGGATTTAGGGAAAAATGAGCTTGAATGAACTCAGCTTGTCTTGCTTGACTTTCCCTACAAAACTGATACATCACTTTTGGGTCAAATCCCTGATTTAGGGATTTTTTTGTCTTGCTCCTTGCATGGACACTAAGAACTCTAAAACTGAGACTTGTCCCCCTTGAATGTAGCTTTATTTTAAAGTCAAGATTGTCTTGCTTGACTTTCCCTACAAAACTGAGGGATAAAACTGAAACAATGAGTTCTGTCAGTCAGAGAATTGTAAGAAAACCACCTTTTGGGTCAAATCCCTGATTTAGGGATTTTTTTTGTCTTGCTCCTTGCATGGACACTAAAACTGAGACTTGTCCTTCTTGAATGTAGCTTTATTTATTTAGCCAGGGGAGGGGGAGCTCCCTGGCAGAAATGTGCCCACACATCAAAGCAGCCCCTGTGCAGGTGTTGGGGGATGGATTTAGGGAAAAATGAGCTTGAATGAACTCAGCTTGTCTTGATTGACTTTCCTTGCAAAACTGAGGAATAAAATTGAAACAAGGAACCAGCTGATACATCACTTTTGGGTTAAATCCCTGATTTAGGAATTTTTTTGTCTTGCTCCTTGCATGGACACTAAAAACTCTAAAACTGAGACTTGTCCCTCTTGAGTGTACCTTTATTTTCTGCAAAATAATGGGAAGAAGGAGGAGTTGGAATGGACAGTGGTACTTGACAAGGCTAAATGGAAGTGGCTAAAATTTGGTTTTACCTTCTGTTTTCCTTGCACAGGACTTTAAAAATGATACTGCCAAAATCCTTGTGCATTTTAATGTCTTCTGATGAATTTCTGTGGTAAAATTCAATATTTTGACATTTAAAACCTTTGTTTCCTTTGTATGTGTTACACCTACACTGTGCTTGGGACATGAGGGCAATGGTTGTTGCTTCTAAGCTGTGTTACCATTTTTTTCTCTTTTTTTTTTTTCCTATTTTAGATAAAATTTGAGAAAGATTTGGAGCGCATCTGGAAAAGAGCTGGCTTGAAAAGTGCTCCTGCAGGCTGGCAAACCCCCAAGATCTACCTGAGGAGTTCCAAGCGATAAGAAAAACCCCACCTGTCACAAATTTTAACCTGCAATTGTAATTAAAAAAAAATATTTAAGTATGTTGATGACATGCAACCTTTTTCTGATTGTGATGAAAATTGTAGGAAGGAGTTTTCCAAGGAGAAACTTTTCCTCCCCAAAGGAGAGGTGTGAGCTCTTTTTTGTGGTCATTGCTGAATTTTTGGAGTCCCTCTTTGAGATGAGGCTGAACCTAAGAAAAATCAGGTGTGGGAGAAGGGATCAGTGAAAGAATTTCCTGTTGTTTATATGGCACAAACCTTTAGAAATGTTCTTTTTCTGAATTGCATTTTTTCACAGCCTTACTGCAGAAAGGTTGGGGTTTTCCTAAGTGGGGAATTGGATCAGAATTCCATGGAATTGACCTGCAGGAGCTTTTGTTGTCTCTTATGTGGAGCCTTGGCCATCGTGTGAGCATCCTTAAAAGGCACATTTCTTTTTGTGTTCTATTTTATGTTAATAAAACATGGTTATTTTTTTTGTCTTTGACTGACCCCTGTCATGTAAAACATCCAGATATTGGTCAAAGTAGAAGCTCAGAGCTAATTATTCATTAACTACAAAAACTTTTGTGCCTGAGACAAGCCTGATACAATCAGCTGCTTTTGCATGGTTGAAGAGAGTTGTGAAAGCTGTGAAAAATACAGGTGTTTAAAATAAACCCTGACAAGAACTTCTTATCTGGGGTCTGCTTTGGGTTCTGCTTTTCTTTTTGGAGTTTGAGGCAGTCCTGGGATTTAACTTTTGTATTTTGGCAAAGGGCTGAAGGGGAAAAGAACGAGCTGGGAAATTCCCTGAAAATTATTCCCTTTTTTTCTGCTGGGAGAGAATAAATTGAAAATGAGGAACAAAAATCTGTGGAAATCATTGCTACACAAGGTGCAGTTTAGGACATCCTGAGCCACAACTTCTAGGGGCCTTTCCACCCCTCACAGGCAAGAATTCCTTCTAACATCTTCAGTCTCTCAGGATTTGTGTTTTTCTTCAGTGTTTTTGACCACAGGATGGAATTTAAAATTCACTTAACAACCAGAGAGATGGAAAATGCCCCTGATTTTCTGTAGAGGGAGCATGAGTCCAGGATCCTCATTCCCAGAAAACTCTCCATCCTTTTGCTGCTGGAGGATTTCTCTGCAAAACAACAACAACAAAAAAATTGTTTTGATATTTTTATTGTGAGAATTGTTCTTTCTTCCACTAATAGGCCCAAAAGGGAGTAAATCAGCCAATATCAGGGGATGTTTATAACATTTGGTGTACAAAACACCTTTCAGGGCATTAACAGGACCCGAGCACCATTAATAATTAATAAATTTAATAATTCTCAGCAGGAACAGTGGGTACCTTTACTCTGCCCTGTTCAATGGGGCACTTTGATGTGAAAAACCCAAAATGCTGGTGTACATTGGCTGCAGGAGCTGTGACCTGCTCCTCCTCAAATCCTGGATCCTCGCTGCTCCAGAAGTTCCAAATTTAACAAACCAGGCTTGTTCCCACCAGCTGAAAACCTGCCTGAGCTGGAATTACTGATCTTACAAACAGCACCTGGGCCTGCCTCAGATGCCACCTTTTCTTTTCACCATTCATGGTTTTCCAGGAAAACATCTTGGTTTGGGGTCATTTGGGCTGAACCTCTCCAAAAATAACAGCACTCTCTACCCAGCCTGGAGCATTTGTGAAATAGGTTTGAAAAGTGTTTTTTTGGTGTTTTTTCCTTGCTGCTTCTTAAATAAATAAATAAAAATATCAATAACTGTAGCTGCTGTAAACATCTGAGGTGGCTTGGAGCAAACACAGGCTGCTGGTTTTCCTGTGGAATAATCCATTCTTGCTTGATTTTCCCTACAAAACTGAGGAATGAAATTGAAACAAGGAGTTCTGTGAGTCAGAGGATTTAAGAAAACCAGCTGATACATCACTTTTGGGTCAAATCCCTGATTCAGGGATTTTTTTTTTTGTCTTGCTCCTTGCATGGACACTAAGAACTCCAAAACTGAGACTTGTCCCTCTTGAATGTAGCTTTATTTTCTGCAAAATTATGGGAAGAAGGAGGACTTGGAATGGGCAAGGCTAAATGGAAGTGGCTAAAATTTGTTTTGAAGTAGAAAATGTTAAAAAAATTTGGGTTTTTTTTTACTTGTTCAGTAATTGTGGCTTGGTGCTGCTCAGGCAGGTGTTGTGCTGAGGGAATTGCGCTGACTTTGGTCTAGAAAAAACACACCCCTGGAGCCTCTCAGCAGCTGGAATACTTTGGAATTCCTTTCTCACTTATAAAATAATTGGTGTTAATACAAGGATGTGGAATTGTGAGCATTTCCACATTTTTCTGAGGGAGAAGTGTGGATATCCACCTTGTTCTGAGGGAGAAATATGAATTTCCACCTTGTTCTGGGGGAGGAATTGCATTTTTACATTTTTTCTGAGGGAGGTGTGGATTATCCGCATTGTTCTGTGGGAGAAATTGCATTTCCATGTTTTTCTGAGGGAAAAACATGCATTTCCACATTGTTCTGAGGAATAAATATGCATTTCCACCTTGTTCTGAGGGAGAAATATGAATTTCCACCTTGTTCTGTGGGAGGAATTGCATTTCCAAACTGTTCTGAGGGAGAAATTGCATTTCCACATTGTTCTGAGGGAGGAATATGGATTTCCACATTGTCCTGTGTGAGAAATTGCATTTCCATGTTTTTCTGAAGGAGAAATTGCATTTCCACGTTTTTCTGAGGGAGAAACATGCGTTTCCACATTGTTCTGAGGAATAAATATGCATTTCTACCTTCTTCTGAGGAATAAATAGGCATTCCCACATTATTCTGAGGGAGAAATATGTATTTCCACCTTATTCTGATGGAAAAATACGCATTTCCACCTTCTTCTGAGGGAGGAATTGCATTTTTACATTTTTTCTGAGGGAGGTGTGGATTTCCACATTGTTCTGTGGGAGAAATATGCACTTCCATGTTTTTCTGAGGGAAAAATAGGAATTTCCACCTTGTTCTGAGGGAGAAATTGGGATTTCCACATGTGATGTTATCCCCAAAGTGGAGTGGGAACTCTCACTTGATTTCTAAAGGAGGAGCACCCTGAGGTTTTTTAGCTAAAATTATGGTTTCCAGAGTCCTTTTGGGTTAATCCTGAGCAAACACACTTTTCACACAGACTCCCCTTAAGAGCTGAGCAGTCTCCAAGTTTATGTGTCTAAATTTGGATTTAGACAGTTTGGCAGCAGGATTACACTGCATTATGGAAAGCAACCTCCTTTCACCCAGAGTATTTTTTTTTTAATGAAACAGCCTGCAAACCTGAGGTAAATAACACAACTCTGGGAGGTATCTTTGAGCACCCTCTGCAGCACCAACCTATTAATTTTCCCACTCTTTTCCCAGTCATTTCTGATCTCAAAATAAGCTGGAATCCCGCTGCTTAATTATTTTAGGCGGGTGCAATGGACGGGCTGCAATTAGTGTCAAATCTCCTGGTAGCAGAGCTCTGTTCCCACGTGCAGAAAGGCCACAAAATGTGATTTAGGCACAGTGCTGGTGGCCACAAAGGGGACACAAAATGTCACCTCTCAGCTCCTGAGGACTCCCAGAATTTTCTTGTTCCTCACAAGAATGAGCAGTGCTGGCTGCAGTGGCTTGAGCTTTGCCCAGGTTGGAGAAATCTGATTTAGTTGGAGGAGTGAAATTCAGTTTGGGCAGTGCTGGGTGATTGTGGCTTGAGCTTTTCCCAGGTTGGAGAAATCTGATTTAATGGTGCCAGTTGGAGAAGTGAAATTCAGTTTGTGGTCAGGGTTTGTGCTGTGGTCAGCCTGCTCCAGGGGTTTGGGAGTGACCTGGAATTCTGGACAGTGCTGCAGGATTTTTTGGACATTTTCCCAGCTCGGTTGCTTCTCCCCTCTTTTCTCCAGAACTTTGTGTAGGATTAACAACTTCCATGAAAAATGCCTCAAAATCTGGAATGAGAGAGGATGCAAAATTCCTTTAGAGATGGGAAGGACCCAGCTCTGGTGGCTTTTCCCTGGAATTGAGACAGTGGATGAGGAGCAGCCAGGAGCTGCTGCTTTCTCCCCCAATTTTTGAGGACAAACACTGGGCTGAGCAGAATTCAAAGGGTGATTTGATGCCTCAACCATTTCCTCTGAGCCTCCTGCTGTCAGATTTGAGCAGGACTGAGGATCCATCCCCCAAAGTGCAGCCTGATGGATTCTTTGTGGATTTGGGAACGCTGGAGATGCTCCAGAAGCACATGGCAGTGAGTCAGTTCCATGTCATGGCTTGGACACTCTGCTGTCCCAGGTTCAAAAGTTGATTTTGGGGGATCTTTTGTATAAATTTAGAAGCTTTGGGAGCGCTCAGTTGCAAGTGGCCTTGAAAAAAATCCCGAATTTTTTAGGAAAATCCAATTGCTGGCTGCTGCAGTGGACCTTAGGGAAGGATGAAGAGATGCAGATCCATGAACAGAGCCACTCCTGGAGTTCTGATTGCTGTCACTCCAATTCAGAGCTGCACATTTTTCCATCCCCTCATGGATTTTGAACTATTTTTCTATGTTGAAGGCACCCCTGGCTCTCAGAATAGACTGGGAGATGAGGACTTATTAATTTAAATGAAATAAAAGGTAGAAAATGTCATTTCACTGGGGTAAAGAAGCAGCAGGTAGAAATGACTCCTGGTTTCCCTATGGAATGGAAATTCTGGAAAGATCTGAGAGGCAAGAGGGGTGAAATGAAAGATAAAAATGAGAGTTTTTCTCAAAATCTTCCAAAATCTGTGCAGCGGGTGCAGGCTCTGCTCCCAGTTCTGCCACTGCTGTGCTCTGTGAGTTTGGGTGACTCATTTCCTTTTGTGTTCCATGGCTCCCTCCTGCTCCTGTCTGTTTAGATTCCAGATTTTTCCTCCCAGGAGCTGCCTGTGCTGTGTGGGACAGACCCAAGTGTGCTGTGACCAAGAGAGAGCCTTGCACACATCAATGAGGGACCAGAAAATGCATTTAATGTGATTTTAGTTATTTTTTAACAGCATTTAAATTGAAACAATCACCTCAAGTACTTAATTTTTTTTTTTTTTTACTAGAATTATTTTTCTGGAGAAGCGATTTTTCAGATTTACCTTCATACAGTTTGGTCACGCCAAAAATATTAAACTTAACAGAAAATTATAATTTACACCTGCTCTGTGGGTGTCTGTGAGTTGCTGCTTCGTGTCTCTTTTTCCATCCCTGATTGATTTGCTGCCTGTTGTTTTCCCATTTCTCCTTGGTCAGTTGTTTTTTTTGGGTAGCTTCTGTCTGGAATTTTAAAAAAAGGGGAAAAAAAAATTAATGTTGGTTTCCTGGGCAATTTCTCTGTTTTTCTAACTGGTTTTTATTAATGCTTTTGAGATGAATCCCAGGAATCTGAAGCTTTGCAGCCAGAGGAAGTGTTTAAATTTTAAATGTTGTGCCATCCAAGGGTGCTGGAATGCAGGGAGCTTCGGAGGAGCCTTGTGGGTGTAGACAGAGCTCTGTGAGCTGGAAGGACACACAGACACGTGGATTAATGGGAATAATCCACCCAGCTGGGAAACTCTGGGTGCTGCAGTTCAACTCCTCGCTTGGGCACATCCAAAGGAAATCAAACCCCAAACCTTCAGGGCATTTGTGCTGATGACATTTCTAGAACCAGCACACAAAGACAAACGACAGGGTTCCGCATCCTGATTCACATCCAAAGCAGCGACTCAGGTGGACGAAGCCCTGCTGGAAGTGCAGGGTCACAGGGTAATTGGTTTGTGGGAGGTTTCCTCCTCCCATCTCTTCCATTTTTTACCCTTTTTGTTTTCAGGCTGCACTGAGAGACTTCCCAATAAATCCAAATTGAAGAGCAGCAGCCAGAAAAACTGAGCAAGTATCAGATCAGGAAAAAATGTCTGATGCCAAGGGGAACTCTCCATCCTTTATTGCAATCTTTGAGAGCCACCAGCAGAGCAAACAGGAGTGGAATGGCCCCTTGCACCCCATCCTCACTGCCATAAATCCATCAATTAAAAAGGAATGCCAGCATTAATGATCTGCTGACACAAATTACAGTACAAGGACCTGTGTGCAGGGTTTGTCAGCACTCCAGGCTTATCATCAACAACTCCTTTAAATACAGAGTGTTCCACCAGGATCAAAGGAGAAAATACCTACTCATGGGAAGAAGAAAGGGTAAAATTCCCGGGACAGAAAAGTAGTAGGGAATGCTATAGTTAGAGTACAAGTGTACAGCTAATTGGCAGTGGCAAAGGCAGCGAGGAAAAATAAAATTCAAAATAAAATATGGGGGATAAAAAAGAACTTTGCATGGGAACAGAAAAAGACCAACAACATTTTCGTTTTTCACTTTTCTCTTGAAGCCAAATCCTCCAGCTGCCACGAAGCCCTGAAATAATCCAGCCTAGAGCAAGAACTGTGAACTGAAAGGACACAACTGAAAGCCAACCACAATGGCAGGGCTGCCAGGCAGAGCCTGTCATTACTGCAGGGCTGGAACAAGGCAGGCACCTCTCAGCCCCAGCATTTCCCTGCTTGTTCCCCAGCCACAAACACAGATTTGCCCTCTCTGAAGGGCACAGCCACAATGACAAGGTGATGCTCTCACCAGATGTTGTTTTTTTGTTTAATTTCACTGGAATCAGCAGCCTGGGATGCAGCCACCAAAGCAGCTGGGGGGCTGGAGGATGAGCAGGGCAGAGCTCTGACACCTTCAGGCTGTGGGGAATTTAAAAAATATCACGGTAACACTAAATACCAGAGATATTCTATAGATACAGATATATATTATAGACATATAATAGCCAGAGACAGGTGAAATCCACAGAAATGCCCCCCTGGATTTGTGGTGAGCACTGGGCAGCCAAGGGATGCTCGGTGCTGGGAGAATCAACCCCAATTCCCCTGGGAGTGGGGAAGGAGAAAGGCTGGGGAGCACAGCTCAGCTCAGAACGGAGAAACTGGTTAAAAATTCAGCTCCTAGAGCAGGAAAAATGTTGACACAGCTGCTCTTGCAGGATGTCTTTGGAGCAGCAAAGCCCCAGGAAGCAGGGCTGGCTGCAGACTGTGCAGGATTAGAGATTGGACAAGGCAGATATAATAATAAATAATAATTAATAAAAATAATAAAATAAATAAAATTATATCTTTTAATAAAATAAATTAAATAAAATTATATACTTTATAAAATTTTTTATCTTTATAAAATTATTTCTAAAATAATAAATAAATAAAATTATTAATGCAAAATAATAAAATAATTATTTAAAAAAGACCCTAAATGTGTCCCTTTCATCCCCTCTCTGAACCCCACAGAAGCTGCTGCTCTCCCCCTGGGTGATTTTAGGAGATTTCAGCTTTGTCCAGCCTGGACTTGGCTCCTTGCAGTCAGGAAATATCCAGTCCATGACAGCAGCAACCACAGCAAATCTGCTCCCTCCCAAAACCCCTGCCAGGAGCAGGCAGTAACCTCTGCACTGCCACAGCTGGGAGGCAGAAAAATGGGGAAAAAACCCTGGAATTGCAGCCCGGAGGGTCCTCCTGTGGTTGGGAGGGAGCAGGGGAAGGAGAAAATGCTGGATTTGCTTTTTGCCTCCCTGGCAGGCATTTTCCATGCTGCTCGGAGCACAGCTGATGGAGACAACAGGAAAGGCTCCTTTTTCCATGAGATTCCAGGAGATTGCTGGCCCAGCAATCTCCATGAGATTCTTCCATGAGATTCCATTACATTCCATGAGATTCCATGAGATTCCAGGAGACTCCATGAAATTCCAGGAGATTCCAGGAGATTCCAGGAGATTCCTGGCCCAGCAATCTCCATGAGATTCTTCCATGAGATTCCATTACATTCCATGAAATTCCATGAGATTTCAGGAGTTTCCATGAGATTCCATGCAATTCCATGAAATTCCAGGAGATTCCAGGGGATTGCTGGCCCAGCAATCTCCATGAGATTCTCCCATGAGATTTCAGGAGTTTCCATGAGATTCCATGCAATTCCATGAGATTCCAGGAGCTTCCAGGGGATTGCTGGCCCAGCAGCTGCTCTGGATCAGTGCTGTGCTTGCTGTGACACCTGGCACAGGTCAGGGACAGGGGACAGGAGGTTTTGCTGCCTGCAGGTGGTTTGGGATTGGGATAATGGGAACTCCCGAGGCTGGCAAAGGGGATTGGGATAATGGGAATTCCCGAGGCTGGCAAAGGGGATTGGGATAATGGGAATTCCTGAGGCTGGCAAAGAGGAGCTGATGGGATCAGGGCTGGGTTGGGCTGAATTTGTTCACACCCAGGTGGGGAGGGAGGGGCTGCTCCCATCCCATCGCCCCCAAACCTCCTCACTTCATAGAAATGTCAGAATTGGACTTTCCAGGGAAATTTCTGTTCTTATCTGAAGGTTATTTCAGGATTTTTCCCTAGAAACAAAGCAATTCTCTGGATCTGGCTTGGACAGTGTGGAGTTAACAGCAGGCTTGGGTTTTTGGTTTTTTTTTTTTTTCATGGTCACATTATCTAATAATAATAATAGCTTCAGTTTCTTGGAATTTGTTTGGAAGTGTCTGGTTCCGTCTGATGCTGCAGACAGGATCCTGGACTGGCTGAAGTTCTGATCTGGATGCTCCCAAAGTTTCCCTTGTTGCAGCGTGTAATTATTTAAATGTTTATTTAGGGGGTTGTTATAATTACAATTATAATTGTAATTATAATTCTCTCCTCTTTCCTGAAACTCTTCCCCCTCTGGGGTAGAGGGAATCTGTTTTCTGGTGGAGTAGAGAGACAGAAAAATGTCAGCAGGAAAAATTCAAGTGTGGCAATTAAGTTTATGCTCATGGATCCCATGGGAAGGCTCCTGACTTGTGTTTTTAAGTTCTCTGGTGGAGTCCCACTGACATTTAAGGACAGTGAGTTTTAATTCCCTTTCTTCACTTGATGATTAATTTGATTGAATTGTAAAATCCAACAAATCCAATCCACTAAATGGTGTTAACCATAAGCAACAATAACCTGACAACAGAATGTGAGAAAACAGAAAAATTGACCATATTTTAATTTTCCTCTAATATTTAATTTTACTTTTAATATCCTGGCAGCAGCTACTTTATTTCCTATTTTATACTCCATTTCTTGACTTTAATTTTCCTGTAAAAACCCAGCCCTTGCTTACAAATCACAGGACAGGGTAAATATTGTTTTCTAGGCTGTCTTTGGAGACTGGAGCTGGAAGTAAAACCATATGAGGAGATCAAAACCCCACTGAAGGCAGCAGCAGCATAAATCCCGTCTGGAGGAGTGTCAGACAAAGGCAGCAACAGCTGGATCAAGTAAAGCACCAGGAAAATTGGTTCCATCCCTAGGGGGAGGGAGAAGGATTTGTTTTGTGGGACCAAGTTTGATGTCAGAGTGAGGGAGGGCTCAGAAGGTGCCAGAGGAGGGGAAGGAGCAGAGGGATCCGCAGAAAGTGTCGGGGAAGGGAAGGAGGTGGGGTAAAACTGCACAATCTGAGCTGCTCTCAGCTCTGGGGATGTAAATTGATGAGGTCATCGTGTTTGCCAGTCGCAGAAAAGAAAGTTAAAGGGGGGAAAAAAAAGTGTTGAACTTGTTTTTCGGGAGAGGCGAAAACTCCTGAGGAGCCGAAGAAAGAAATGGAGCAACTTGTGAAACTCCTCCTGTGGCAGATTCTGCTTCAGCAAAGTAAGCTCTGAGCTGCTGCTGCGGTGTTATTTGTTTTTATTTCAGCTGCACGACAGGGTTTGTGCAGATTTACAAGATTTTGAAGTGTTATCTCTGTAAGATTTTGTTCAGATTCCTAAATGTGCTCTGTTTTCATCTGGGCAGGGGAGGGAGTCTGAGGTTTCCTCTCTGCTTTTTTGGGGAGAGAATGGAAAAATGTTTGAGGTTGTTGGAGTTCTGTTCAGCATGTTTGTGCAATTTTTGTTTTTCCTATCAGCAAATTCAAAACCAATAACTTGGCTGTGAGTACAGCAAAGCTTTTGGAGTCAGATTTACAGGATTTAAGGTTATTTTTTTTTTAAGTTTGAAGAAAAAGAAACAGCATGGGGGGCTGTGAGAGGGTTCAGAGCAAGGGGAAAAAAAAGGATTTGTGGTTTTGGGGTTTCTTTTCCTCTTGTCAGCATAAAGACGCACACAGAGTTCACTTTTGGGTAGCAATGTGCAAGAAAGGAGTAGGAAATGAGAAGTTTTTTGGGGACCCTCTGATTTCCCAGCCCTTTTAAAAGGCTGTGGCTGACACCTGAGCCCCTCAGTTCCTCAGCGCTGGGGTGGAATCAGGTGAGGAGCTCTCCCTTCGGTCCCTCATTAATCCACTTTCCGTGTCACCAGGCGTTTTTGCAATGCCCCGAGGCAAGGCTGAGGAGCTGGCAAGGGATGGGATCTGTCAGAGGGACAGAAGGCTCAGAAATCTGGGCTGTGGGGTGGGATAAAGAGGAGGAGGAGGAGGAGGAGGCGAAGCCAGAGGTGCCACCTGAGCAGGGATGGTCTCTTACAGAGCTTCAGGTGCATTTTGGATTGACCTGGATGCACTCTGAGGTTTGAGCCCACCCAAATCAGGTTATAACTCAGTAATGAGGATGAGGAGGGGGGGAATCTGTGCTGTGAGGAAATCCGTGACCCGTCCTGCACAGAAACCACTCCTGCGGAAAAAGGTGAGGAATCAGGTGAGGAGCTCTCCCTTCGGTCCCTCATTAATCCACTTTCCGTGTCACCAGGCGTTTTTGCAATGCCCCGAGGCAAGGCTGAGGAGCTGGCAAGGGATGGGATCTGTTATAGGGACAGAAGGCTCAGAAATCTGGGCTGTGGGGTGGGATAAAGAGGAGGAGGAGGATGAGGAGGATGAGGAGAGCCCACAGCTGTGTGCTCCAGAAGCTCCAACCAGTCCAGTGAGTCCCAGTGAGGTTTAGCAGAGCAGCCAGGGCAGGAAGAGCAGGTTGGGCTGCTGCAGAGCCAGAGGCGCCACCTGAGCAGGGATGATCTCTGGCACAGCTTCAGGCGCATTTTGGGGTGACCTGGGTGCGCTCTGAGGTTTGAGCCCACCCAAATCAGGTTTTTTATATATACATATTTATAACAGCACAGATTTCCTCAGAGCACAGATTTTTCCCCTCCCCATCCTCGTTATTGAGTGATATATATATATATATATATATATATATATATATATATATATATATATATATATATATATATATATAAAAACACTCAATTACATATATATAATATATATAAATATATAATATATAAATATATACAAATCAATTATATATATTACATATAAATATATGAAATATATATAATATATAAATATATTATATAAAAATACCTAACTCAATTACATATATATATATATAAAAATATATAAATATATTACATAAAAATACATAATATATCATATCTATATCTAACTCAATAATATATATACTCAATTATATATATCTAACTCAATTATATATTATATACATAAATATATAATATAAAATATATAAATATATTATATAAAATATATAACTCAATTATATATAATATATAATAAATATATATATATTATATAAATATAGAAATATATAATATATTATATATAAATATATACATCATTCAATTATATAATATACAAAAATATATAATATCTAAAATAAATATACATATATATATCACTCAATAACGAGGATGGGGAGGGGGCAAATCTGTGCTCTGAGGAAATCTGTTACCCCTCCTGCACAGGAACCTCTCCCTCAAGTGTTAATGGCTCAGCTCCGTGTTTGGAATGGCTCAACAAAACCATCCCTGCAGCCAAGGGGAAGCTCACAGGGCAGGGGAGGCTTTCTAAAGCTAAAACTCTGCAAAAATCCCAGAAAGGTGGGGCAGATCTCTGGGGGATCCTGTCTGTGCCCCAGATGGGGATTGGCTCCTTGCACATGTGAAAAACGCCAGTCACTTGTTTTTAAAATTTTCAAAGTTTAATAGTAATAAAATGGTTATAAAAATAGTAATACAATTAGAGTAATAATAATTTGGACAAATTGGATTAGGACAATATGAGACAATAGAGACAAAGAGTTATGGACAGTCTTGGGTACCTTTTTCTGGGCAGCACGAGCCCGAAAAAGGACCCCCGTTAACAGAGGATTAACCCTTAAAAACAATAACCTGTTGTATATTCATACACCTCATACATGATGCATAAATTCCATTCAAACACAGGATTCTGTCTGATAATCGCCTTCGAGGCAGGAAGAAATTTGTTTCTTCTGCAAAGAGGGCAATAAATTCTTTTTCTCTGAAAGATTCAGGTGCCCTGTGGCTGCTATCTCATTGCGAGTCCTTTCTTTAAAGAAAAGTATCCTCCATAGCATCGTTTCTATTTGAACATTTTTTATAACCTAAAACCACATTTAACACACTACCCTAAGAGAATTAATACAGCATCACTTTCTAACACCACACATATAATATTCATTTGAATATTTGCCAAAAGCCAATCATAAAATACATGCATTTTTCACACACAGACACAAGGATTCTCCTTTTTGCAGAGGCAGCGCATTCCTGCTCTCTGCATGCTCCTGCCTGCAGGGAGGGCAGGAATTGTTGGGGCTGGGTGGGTGTTGAAGGGCTCTGGAATCCTTTTGGGAAGTGGGAGAGTCTGCTGCTGGGAGAGCTGTCCCAGGAAGCCTTTAAAAAATAAACACAGAGATTTAGAGAAAAATCCCAGTTCAAAGCCTGGCTTTGAAGGGAAATTCGGTTTTAGTGAAAAGCCTTGGAGGCTGGGCTGGGAGCAGTTTGGGATCAGCTGTTTGCTCCCCACATCCCTCTTCCAGGTGAGCCCAGATGTTTCTCCTGGTCACTGCTCAGTGAGTTTAAAAAACCTGGGCTCGTTTATGTCACCAAAAAAGCCACCAGGGCCTCTCAGCCCCCCAAAGAGTCGGGATGGAGCCAGTGCCACCCCCAGAGGGTTTGGGGACAGCGTGGTGGCACTGCTGCTTTGGCCATAACTGTGTAATGACCCTAGAGAGCCCAATAAACCCCCTACAAACACAGGGATTTGTGGGAGAAATGAGGAATTTGGCACACACAGATCTGGGGAAGAGCTTGTCCTTTTCTGCTCCGGTTGTTTTGCATCCCCCAGAATGAAAGAGGAGCTCAGAGGTTCCAGCAGCAGCTCCTGTGTCCCAGGAGGGATGAACCCAGGATTCCTCAGGCAGGGCTCAGGGGACAATTTTCCATCCTTGCCCTGCTCCAGGAGAGCCCTGAGCATGTCTCACATCTTTCACAGCTCCAGCCTTTTGCTTCTGGTTTGCCCACAGATTTTTTGGGGTTTTTTTGGGGGATTTTTTTTTTTTTTTTGGTGGCTTAATTCTTCACATGAAAAATGGATGGGATTCAAGAAATTCAAGAAGTAAGAGCTGGCTCTGCCTTTTACAAGGGATTAAGAAATCGTTTTCCAGGCTGCTTTCCTCTTTTTTACTGTGGGACCACAGAGTATCTCTGGGATCCTGCTGAGTCAGCACAGGGGACAGCGCAGAATTGGCTTTTGTTGGTTTTTTTGTTTGTTTGTTTTTGGTGGTTTTTTTTGTGGTTACGTCACCCAGAGAAGACAAAGTGATTCTCCATCCCATGGAACTTGAACGAAATTTCAAGGAAAGGAAAGGAAATTTCAAGGAAAGGAAATTTCAAGGAAATGTCAAGGAAAGGAAATTTCAAGGAAAGGAAAGGAGAAAGGGAAAAGGGAAGGAAGGGGGAAGGGAAGGGAAGGGAAGGGAAAGGAAAGGAAAGGAAAGGAAAGGAAAGGAAAGGAAAGGAAAGGAAAGGAAAGGAAAGGAAAGGAAAGGAAAGGAAAGGAAAGGAAAGGAAAGGAAAGGAAAGGAAAGGAAAGGAAAGGAAAGGAAAGGAAAGGAAAGGAAAGGAAAGGAAAGGAAAGGAAAGGAAAGGAAATTTCAAGGAAAGGAAATTTCAAGGAAAGGAAAGGAAAGGAAAGGAAAGGAAAGGAGAAAGGGAAAAGGAAAGGAAAGGAGAAAGGGAAAAAGGAAGGAAAGGGAAAGGAACAAGTGCTTGCCCTGGCAGGTGGAGGTGCAGGACTCCAGGAAGGGGCAGAAGCTGCTGTGAGCTCAGAGCTTTTGTCACCCCTCGGATTTCCAGTGCTGCATTCCTGAACACTGTGGTCAGTTCGATGCTGCTCCGTGTTTTTCCCATTAGCAGAGCAGAGCAGTAAATGCCTTCAGTTCCTCTGCCTGAGCCAGCAGAGGATGTTTCTGTCCCACCAAATCAATTTGTTCTTGGGGCAGGGCTCTGGGAGCAGCCTCAGACACCATTCCCCGGCTCCAAATCGCTGCTTATGTCACGACATTGTCGCCTGGCCCCGGGGCAAGGCACAGCCGTTCACAAGGACATTGTCTGCACACAGTGACACCTCTGCTGGTGGCCTGGCACAAGTGACACCGATTTTTCCTGGCTGATTTGGTGCCGCGGAAGGGATTTTTAAATAATTATTTTGTTTTTCTAAGCCAAATCTATGTCCTGGCTTGCAGCTGACACGTTTTGCAGCCTATCAGGAGAGACAATCAAACGATGGAATTTGTGGTGTCTCTTTCCTATAGACAGAGAGCACAGACCTTGTCCAAGATTTGATTTTTCTCTTTGTTTAAATTTAAGGAAATTTGATTTTTTTTAAAGGAATTTAAGGAAATTTATTTTTCTCTTTGTTTAAATGTAAGGAAATTTGATTTTTTAAAAGGAATTTAAGGAAATTGATTTTTCTCTTCGTTTAAATTTAAGGAAAAACCCCTCCTATTTGAAGTGCCTTTGAGCTGGCAGTTCAACAGAGAGTGCTGCTCATTTTTTGTTCTCTGCTGCCCAGTGCTTTGTGATAGAAAAAGAGGAGGAAACCAAGTTAATTCTCAGCACTTGGGGGAGTGCTAAAATACCCAGAGTCTGGAGTTGAATTTGAAATTCATAAATTCCAGGGCTAAAAAAAAAAAAAAAAAAAAAAAAAAAATACAGTCTTTGTCTGGAGGACTTTGTGCCTCTGACATTAGCAGGACAAAACCTCCTGTGATTTTGATGGGTTTGGCTGGGTGGAGAGATGAATGGTGGTGTTGTGTTGGGGATCTGTGTTGGGAATCCAAAGCCTGATGCCAGGAGACCTTCTAGACCTCTCCCACACAAGGAGCAGGAGGGATGGAGCAGAGAAATGCAGAATCAGAGGAATTGGTTCATCTCTGGCAAAGTTCCTCAGAGCCAGAGGAATTGGTTCATCTCTGGCAAAGTTCCTCAGAATCAGAGGAATTGGTTCATCTCTGGCAAAGTTCCTCAGAGCCAGAGGAATTGGTTCATCTCTGGCAAATTCCTCCTGTGTGGATCTGAGTCGTGTGGGTTGCAGGGAGCTGCTGCACCCAGAGCATTGCAGAATTAACTGTGCAGACAAAGAGCGTGGCAGGAGTGGGAAATGGATATAAACATCCAGATAGAAACATCAGCATTAGCAGGGAAGGGGGGTACATGGAGCAATAGCAGAGGCTGCTGACTTGGAATGTGTTTGTGGCTTTTTTATTCTTTTGCTGTCAGTGACACTCTTTATTTTCTGCTTTTTACAGGTTCTGTGTGCTCATATTCAGGTGAGTGGCATCTCTGGAAATCTGCCAGGTTTTGTGATCATGAGAGGAGTGAGAGGGGCCCTGATTCCATGGCTTTCATTCCTAACAGGGGCTGGCATTCCTGACTTCCACGGATTATCCATCCCATGCACTGCTGTCCCTAAACCTGGATTAAACTGGGGGTCAGCATTAGGAAGGGTGGGTAGGACAGCTCAAGTGGCAATCCCGATAACACACATGAATCAAATCTGTGGTTTAAAGTTTTATTTATTAGGGAAAGGTCCTTCCCCCTGATGGGGGCACTGCCCAGGCTCCCCAGGGAGTGGTCCCAGCCCCAGGAGCTCCAGGAGCGTTTGGATCCCTCTCAGGGATGCACAGGGTGGGGTTGTAGGGGCTCCTGTGCAGGGATAAGATTGGATCAATGATTTCTGTGTCCCTTCCAGCTCAGGATTCTTTGATTCCCATTGATAATGCCCCATGCTGGTCTTGAAACCAGAATCAAGAATGCACAGAGATCCAGCAGCTCGTCCCACCCCATTAACTCCATAACCCTACAACTCTTGTTCCTGCTGGTTTTTGCAGTCCCAGCTGATGCCTCCAACCCATCCAGCAGCGTGGTGGTGTCGGTGCTGAACATCAGTGCAGCCCTGGGCTCCCAGGCCGTGCTGCCCTGCAAGAGCCACCGCATGGTGTGGACCCAGGACCGCCTGAACGACCGGCAGCGCGTGGTGCACTGGGACCTGCTCAGCTCCTACTCTGGGGACAGCAGGATGGAGAGGCTCTGTGACATGTACTCAGCTGGGGACCAACGTGTCTACAGCTCCTACAACCAGGGCAGGATCCTCATGCCCGAGAATGCCTTTGCAGATGGGAATTTCTCGCTGGTGATCAAAGGTGGGGAGGTTTTTTTCCCCCCCTCGATGGGTTTTGGTTGGGAATGGGTGGGTCGCTGCAATAATGACCAAATCATTAGATTGGGTGAGATGATTTGTCTCTGCCTAACCCACTCAGGTGATAAGGATGGCTTAGAATGAAGTTGTTTACACTTAGAATGAAGTTGTTCAAGGATTTGGGAAACTGCAAATGACACAAATCATCATTGTCTCAGTATAAACCACTGGATTCCCCTCTCTGCAAATGACACAAATCATCATTGTCTCAGTATAAACCACTGGATTCCCCTCTTTTCCCTGCTCTCCAGGTGTTGCAGAGAGTGATGCAGGCACATATTCCTGTAACCTTCACCACCACTACTGCCACTTGTATGAAACTGTGAAAATCCAGCTGGTCATCGCCAAGAGAGGTGGGTGTGGGGACACCTCCAGGTTCTGCAGGTGCCACAGGAGCCTTGGGAAGCAGCAGCAGGAAAACCTGGTGCTCCCTGTGCTGTTTGCTGCCTGCTTCCCTGAGTTTCAGAGGGTTTATTTACAAAATTCTCATTTTCCTTGGCCACACAGTGCCTGCTCAGCTCAGTGTTTGCTCTTGGTCATTACCAAACTGTCCCTGCTGCAGCAGCACATCCCTGGTGACAATTCCACCCCTGGTGACAGTCCCACCCTGGTGACAGTCCCACCCTGGTGACAATTCCACCTCTGGTGACAGTCCCCTCCCTCATCTCAGCCACAAGGTCCTGCCTGTTCTCTGTCTGCTCAGCTTGCCCTGGGCAGCCTGTACTTAAAACCCACCCCACCTTAAGCCCAGCTCTAAAATCCAGCTGTTGGCAGCTGCAGGGAGTCCCACCCACCCACACAGGCACCCCTTAAAAATCCATTTAAACCTCTGGGTGCCACCAGTGGAGCTGCTGGGGTGGGAGTGCATCTCCTCTGCTGCTCTCACAGTGCAATGAGAACACCCTGAGAGCCCCAAGCTGCTCCTCTGTGCTCTGCTTCCTCTGTTATTCCTTTTCAAGAGCCAAAATCAGAGCAGCTCCTCCAGTAATTAGGGCCTTTGTGGGTAGGAAAGCATTTCCTGCTCAGAGGATTGGGATGAAGATCCTCGTTCCATTCTTAGCCTGTGGAGGGAATTTGCTTCCTGCTCTCTGAAGCAGGAGATTAACTCTGAGTTAGAAGGAGGAGAAAGTGGCCTTGCTTCATGAAATGGCCAAGGGTGTTAGGGGATAAAGGTGGTTTTTTGCTAACTGGTGAAATAAATGTGAAAAAGCCAAGGTTGTTAATGTTAATGCACGTTCAGGCTGTGCCATGTGGCACTTTTAAGGTCTTAACCTTTTAAGATTTTGGGAGGGGGTGTGTGATAGGATTCCAAACTTGAGGAGTTTTAGGATTCCAAGAGAGCAATCTCAGGTGTCTCTGGCTGTCCTTGACACTTGGTGTTGAGTGGGAATTTTGCATCAACTCCGTCCACGCATGTGACAGCAAATTGGCCCAAAATTTTGCTGATTTTGGCCGAGGAAAGGAAACCTGGGTGATGCCTCAGGGTTTGGCTTTTCTATTTTTCACATTCTGTGCTGTTTTAGTGTGTGGGTCTGGGCTTCACATTATGGGATGGTGAGCTCTGTGCACAGAGCAGGGAGAGAAAACAATTCCTGCTCCAGCTGGGCACCAAGGACAAATGATCCAAATCTCAGCCCAGGAGCACAAACAATGTGGGCTGGAGAGAGAAAAACAGGGATGGGAGTGCATGGGCTAAAGCTGGAATTGGACAATTCACTCCAAGATGCAAATGGAGCAGAACTTGTAAAAGTGACAGACCCCATGCCCGCTCGTGCATTTTGGGACCATTTTGGTTCATCTTGGGTGCAGCCCTGGCTGGGCTCTTGTGCTGCCCAAGGTGGATCCATTGAGGAGATCCTTTTAAAAAAACCTTGCTTTATTCTTTAACTCTGTCTAGCCTGTTCTAGCTCAGCCTACACAAAGCATCACAGGAGGGAAACTCAATTATGTGAGAAAAACAGGACGGGTGGGACAAAACTGGTGGAGCAAACCCATTCCAAGGTTGTGTTCCGCACCAGGCGAGGAGGCCAGGCTCTTGTGCTGCCTGAGGTGGCTCCATGGAGAAGATCCTTTTCATAAATCCCTGCTTTATTTTTTAAATCTGTCTAGTCTGTTCTTTTTAAAACCTGTCTAGGTCAGCCCTCACAAAGCATCACAGGAAGAAAACTTAAGTAGATTTTGTGGGGGGGAAAAAGGACAAGTGGGACAAAAGCGGCGGAGAGAACCCATCCCAGGTTGTGTTCCCCACAGGCGAGGAGCCCAGCGAGTACTGGGACGGCGAGAAGCCGGTGCTGGTGGCCGCGGAGGGCAGCACGGTGACGCTGCCCTGCGTCAACCGCCAGCACATCTGGACGGAGCGGCACAGCGAGGAGGAGCAGCAGGTGGTGCACTGGGACCGGCAGCCCCCGGGGGTGCCCCAGGACCGCGCCGACCGCCTGGTGGATCTGTACGCGTCCGGGGAGCGCCGCTCCTACGGGCCCCAGTTCCTGAGGCAGAAGATGAACGTGAGCCGCGGAGCCTTCGGCCTCGGGGACTTCTCGCTGCGCATCTCGCGCCTGGAGAGCGCCGACGAGGGCACCTACTCGTGCCACCTGCACCACCACTACTGCGGGCTGCACGAGCGCAGGATCTACCACCTGGCTGTCACCGAGCCCCAGAGGGACAGCAGGGTGCTGAACATCACGGTCCCTGCTGCAGGTGAGTGGTCCTGTAGAGATGTGGTGATCATGGTCCTGCAGGTGAGTGTGCCCTGTAGAGATAGGAACTGAAGGTGGTGAACCTCACCAGGCACATCACGGTCCCTGCTGCAGGTGAGTGGTGTCCTTGTAGAGATGGACAGCAAGGTGGTGAACATCACGGTCCCTGCCGGTGAGTGGTGTCCCTGTAGAGATGGGCACTAAAGGTGGTGAGCCTTACCAGGCACACCATGGTCCCTGCTGCAGGTGAGTGGCCTCTGGTGTCCCTGGACAGATGGGCACCATTGCAGTCATCACATGAATTTAAAGGCACGCTGTGGGTTCTCAGCTTTCTTTTTCTGTCTCTGTTGAGGGTGGGATTCAAGGCATTTGAGATGATGGTTCGTGTTCAGACTCAGGTGTTTGTTATTTCTTATCCACGTTACAGCCTCACAGCAGTGAGTTCTGCAGCCTTTCACTAGCAAGGCACAAAATGGCCAAGTATCTCTTGTTACAAGGCATTTTAACTATAAACTATCCAATTAAGAAATGAGACCTAAATTATTTTCACTTTTAACCCAATAGCTAATCCCTCACTTTTAACCCAATAACTAATCCCACTTTTAACCCAATAACTAATCCCACTTTTAACTCAATAACTAATCCTTTTTCTGTCCAGTTACACAAAACCACCCAAACCCATGCAGAAGAAGGAAGAAGGAGGTAAAGAAGAAGAACCTGTCTCTGCCCTAAAACTCCATCTTGCTTCATATTTATTTCTATATTCTAAAACCCCCAAACTCTCAGTTTTCCACCCCGTGATATTACACATTTCTAACCAGCTCCACACCCACAATCCCAGTTCCATCGTTCCATTCTGGAAGCTTCTCCACAGCCTCCCATCAGTGCAGTGCTCTCCAGGGGCTCAGAGTCTGTACAGAAAATCTAAATTTCTCAACACCCAGGGTTCCAACAGAATGGGACCACAACCATGCTAAGAATGATTTATTGCCCATACAAACATCAGAGGCCGTGAGATTTACGAGAGCAAGCAGCCAGCCACAGCTCAGGATAGTCACAGGTTCTTCATGACAAGGCAATATGGAGCTTTTAACCCAGTGTTGCCACAGGATTTATTTTGCTTTTCTCACCTATCACCTTTCCTTACTGCCCCAGGGCAGTTCTGCACTGCTGGCAGGCCCCGAGGCAAACAAGCTGGGTTTGGTTTGTATTTTATATTTTGTATTTTTATATTTTGTATTTTATTTTTTCCTTTTATTGGCTCTCTTTCCTCCATGCTTTTGTGGAGGTGTGGGCAGGGGGTTGATGCAGCCCTGCCTTTGCTCTCCCAACTCTTCCCAGCAGAGTTTCTCTCCCTTTTGCAGGGATGTTTGGGCTGTGCAAGGTGCCAGACCATGCAGAATCAACCACCAGGAATTTTTCCTCCACCCTTCAGCTTTTTTGTGTGTGTGTGTGTGCCATAAACCAATTTTCATATTTTCCACTGCACTGAGCTATCATCTGTCAGCCTGTCCAAACTCAAAACCATCACACTTCGTTCAGGCAGAAAAAGAAAACAAAAATCCCAAGTTTAATATATAATTTTTTTAAAGCCTTTTGGGTATAGTTCTTTATTAACACTTTAAAATATTCATTGTGTTTTAATATTTATTGGCTGTTTAACACAGAATTTTGATTCGCCTCATACATTTTTAAATAGGTTTATTCTCCTGTAAGAAATTGGCTTTCTCAAGTCACAGAGACCTCAACTTTTCCCCTGGGGCTAAGGTTGGTGCCCAGAAAATCCAGGCAGTGCTGAGAGAGGTGGATGGAGACCAGGACAGCCAAATATCAGAGTTCCTGTGCACAGCCCTTGAGTTTACCCACAGATGGAAGTCAGATTTTATTTCCAGAGTAGTTCACAAAGAAATTTACTCAGGATGCTGAGTAAATTTTTTTTTAGATATTAGATATATTTTTGAGATATTAGTTCCCACCTGCTCAGAAATGAGGTGGAATCTCTGGGTGATTTAACCTGGCTGTGCTGGAGGAATTTCCCTTCCTCTGTCCAGAGCGGCTTTGGGAGCCCTGAGCACTCCCAAAGATGTGCTGAGCCCATGGGGATGTGTGATGTTTCCTTTTCCAGAGGTTTCCTTTTCCAGCCTAAAAGTGCATTTTTACTCAGGCTCAGCGCTGGAAATGCGCTGGGTATTTACTAAAAGTGCATTTTAACTCAGGGTTTGCTCTGCAGCAGGTGGCTGGGGAAGCTGTTGTGCCTCATAATTAGTGCTAAAATATTGGCAAACCTTGGCCAGGTTTGTGGAGAGCTCTCCACTTTTTCCAGCAGAATAATTTGGTCCTTGACACTTTGGGAAGATCATGTTAAGGCACTTCTTAAATTTAAGGTTTCCCCCTTCATCATTAGGATTTATTTTTGATTTATTTTTCAGTGGTTAAAATCTCCTGGGAGTGAATTGACACTTTGGGAAGATGATGTTAAAGCACCTATTAAATTTAAGGTTTCCCCCCAGCAATTAGGATTTATTTTTTCAGTGGTTAAAATGTGAATTTGGGGCAGGGTGGATGTGAGATGTGCTGAGAGATCAGATCTTGGCTACAGAATAAACCTTCATCACCCCAGCCTGAATTCTGGTGTAAGGTGAGGAGGGGTCTGTGTGACCCCATGGTCCTGACAGGGGGACTGAGCTGTCCCTCCGTGCCTCAGTTTCCCCAGCTATCAAATGGGACACATCCCATTGCCCAAAGTTATTAAATCTCAGTTTCCACTGAGATTTAATATTATTAAATTATTAAATCTCAGTTTCCACTCAGTTTCTCTTTGTTGTTGCAGTGATCTCCTTAGTGCTGCCTAAAGTTTAAACCCAGCTCTTACCCCCCCACCACCATTAGGATTTATTTTTCAGTGGTTAAAAATGAATTTGGGGCAGGGTGGATGTGAGATGTGCTGAGAGATCAGATCTTGGTTACAGAATAAACCTTCATCACCCCAGCTTAAATTCTGGTCCCCAGTTACCAAATGGCACACACCCCATTGCCTAAAATGATTAAATCTCAGTTTCCACTCTTTGGTGTTGCAGTGATCTCCTCAGTGCTGCCTGAAGTTTAAACGCAGCTCAGTGGGAAAGCAGAAAGGCAGGAACAGAAATTCCTGTGGCACCATCTCGGTACGGCAGCGAGGAGCCAGGGGTGGGAGCGAGCAGAGCTGTCCCGCGTGCTGTTTGCAGCTTTGCAAGTGGCTTTCTTGGTTGGAATTGATATTTCTCAGCTTGGCAGGGTGGAAATCCCATGGTTTTTCCAGCTCTGTGTCCAGGGAGAGCTGGAAATCCCAGTAAAAAGCAGAGTTCTGCTGGAGTGGAGCACTGGGCCACCAGAACAGAGCGCGTTGCTCTGTTGATTTTTGATTTTCACGTTGCTTTTTGATTTTCTAGGATTGCTGTTGGCATTAGCAAACAACCAGCTCTGGTCCCAGTGTTTATTTCAGCCCACTCTTGCTTGATTTAATGTGATTTTCGCTGCGTTGGTGTTTTTAACTGCTGGAAACTGCCCAAAATCTGGAGGCAGTCCCAGTGCCAGCGCTGCCAGAAGAGTCAGGACACATCTGCTGAAGGGTGCTGTGGCTTTTGGGGTATTTTAGAGATTTTATTTCCCCCACTTTTCCCCTTATTCCCTCTGGGGAATTAGCAGGGGGATCTCCCAAGGGCTCCATCCTGTTCTTGCCTGGTGCTCTGTGAAAACTCCCTGTAGGGGGAATCTCTTCAGCTCAATTTTGAAGGAAAAATCCCTCTCCCAGCAGAGTCCTGTGGGATTCCATCCATGCCTGGGCTGGCTTTGTCCATCCCTCTGACTGTTGAAAGCAGAGAAGTCACTTCCTCTTTACATGTGTAAAACATTGACCTATTTATTTGAGATCTACAAAAAAAAAAAGTTAAAAAATGTTCCACATAAAAGTTTTGAGCTCCCCTTTCCTTCCTGTGCTGTGGGACAAAAATCCTGCTGCACCCTCCAAAGAAATGGAATCTTGGCTTTCCTCTGCTTTTTGGGGGGGGTTTGTTTATTTTATTGATTTTATTTCATTTCAAAGGAAGCTCATTTTTTTGGCTCTGAAAACTCTTCCCACTCCATAAATTACAACCCTTGGCAAGGAGGGGCTGCTGGCTGGAGCCAGAGCAGTTTGGAGTTTGTGTTGAAAGGGACCCAGAGGAACATTGTGGGACCCTCTGGAAGGTTTGGGGCTGAAATTCCCCCCTGCAAGAACACTTGGGATCCTGTTAAACCCTGGGAATTATAAATCATAATTTAGGCACCGATTAATTCTTGCGATTCAGAATTCCTCCCTGAGCATTCCCACCCGGCATTGTGGGACCCTCTGGAAGGTTTGGGGCTGAAATTCCCCCCTGCAAGAACACTCTGATGGCCAAGGGATCACTGATCCCAGGGCAGGGATCCTGTTAGACCCTGGGAATCATGATAAATCATAATTTAGGCGCTGATTAATTATTGCAATCCAGAATTCCTCCCTGAGGATTGCGGAACCCTCTGGAAGGTTTGGGGCTGGCTTTGCTCTGGAATTCCCTTTGCAAGAGCACTCTGATGGCCAGGGATCACTGATCCTAGGGAATGGATCTTGTTAAACCCTGGGAATTATAAATCATAATTTAGGCACTGATTAATTCTTGCAATCCAGAATTCCTCCCTGAGCGTTGTGGGACCCTCTGGAAGGTTTGGGGCTGGCTTTGCTCTGAAATTCCCCCCTGCAAGAGCACTCTGATGGCCAAGCATCCTGTTAACGCCTGGGAATGATGATAAATCATAAATTAGGCACTGGGAATTACGATAAATCATAATTTAGGCTCTGGTTAATTCTTGCAATCCAGAATTCCTCCCTGTCACCCCACTCCCAGCGATGCCTTGTTCTCCTTCCCTCAGATCCCAACGTGGTCAGGGGCCACAATGTCATCAATGTCATCATCCCTGAGGGCAGGATGCACTTCTTCCAGCAGCTGGGCTACATCCTGGCCACCCTGCTGCTCTTCCTCGTCCTCCTCATCATCGTGGTGCTCGTCACCCGCAGGCGCCGGCAGAGAGGTGAGTCCAGGGAAATCCTGGAAAAAATCCTGCAAGGAGCAGGGATCCCCTCCTGGGGCACCAGGAACCTGCCCACTGGGAGGATTTGCAGGGCTGGTCTGGTGTAAAAATGTCCAGGTTTTGATTTTATGGAATTGCTGGGGTTGGAAAAGACCTCCAGGGTCACCACGTCCAGGCTTTGGGTGAACCCCACTCCTGATTTGCTCTGTAGAAAAGAAGGAAAGCCCTTCCCAGGTGGGATTTATCCCTGGGGAGCTCAGGTGTCCAGGATTTGCAGGGCTGGTCTGGTGTAAAAATACCAGACCTTGATTTTATGGAATTGTCTGGGTTGGAAAAGACCTCCAATGTCATCAAGTGCAGGTTTTGGGTAAACCCCACTCCAGATTTGCTGAGTTACTCCATAGAAGAGAAGCAAAGCCCTTCCCAAGTGGGATTTCCCCCTTGGGAGCTCAGGTGTCCAGGATTTGCAGGATTGGTGTGGTGTAAAAATGCCCAGGTTTTGATTTTATGGAATTTTTGGTGTTTGCAAAGACACCCAGGGCCATCACCTCCTACAGAGGGGAGAAGCAAAGCCCTTCCCAGGTGGGATTTCCCCCTGGGGAGCAAATCAGGTGTCCAGGATTTGCTGTGTGGGTGGCTCTGGGATCCCATCAAGGGACACTGGGATCTCTGGGTGACACCCTCAGAACTGGTTTTGGGTGCCACACAAAAAAACCAACCCCAGGAATGGGTCTGGACTGGCTGTGACTGCTCATTCTGCTTTTTCCTCCTGGTCAGGTTATGAATACAACGTGAAGAAATACGGAGAGTAAGTATAATCAATTTTAATATTATTAATTAGGTTTAGAATGCATTCAAGTGAAATAATTTAAATTTCCTCCTCAGCTAAGAGCCTAAATCAGCTGAAAATCTGGTTGGGAGGAGAAATTGGTTTGTGGGGCTGATTTGGCCATTGAATTTCCTCCTGTTACTCTTTGGGAACTGATTGAGGGGTGAAGTTTCTGTGAGATGTCCTTGGGAGCTGCTGGGAAAGGAATAATGCACAGATCTGCTGTGAAATGGGGCCAAGATCATGGAGCTGGGCTCCTCCAGACCTTATTTTATAGGATTAAAGTGGGAAAAAAAAGGAAATTCCAGGACTGGCTGCCCATTGTTCTAAGATCAGGACAAACAGATGGGGGAAAAAATTTAAAATTAAAAAAATTCTCTGAAGAATTAGAAAAGCTAAGGGGGAAAAGTATGAAAGGAGCCAGTTATTAAAAGATGGGACAATACCATTTTTCCACCATTATTGCCTTTTCAGGAAGGATGTGAACCTTAAAGAATTCACAGTGGACACAACAGATCTGACCCCACACAAAAGTGAAGACATCAGGCTGGGTAGGTATCCCTGGCACCAAACCAGGTCAGAACCCCTGGAAATCTGAAATTTCTGATGGCACTTGCGTATTTGGAAGTGACTTAACCTGTTCTTTACCCTCTGGAAGTGGAGATGGACTTTATTTGACCAAAATTGGGTAAGGAGAATCCTGAGTTAGCTGAGTTCATTGTCTCCACCTTCTGTTGAAGCCAGTTTGGTTTAATTTTCTGATTTTCTCCTCCCTGGATGTGAAATCATTTTTTTAAACTTTCTGATTTTCTCCTCCCTGGATGTCAAATAATTCAGGGAACATTTGGGCCTCCTGTCAAGGTCTGTGGTAGCAATTAGGGCAGATAAACAGAGACTGAGAGGGAGAAAATCTGAGATAGAAAAGAGAAAATACAAATCCCCCTGGAACTGGTGGTAAAATGAAAGGGAGGAGGGGAGGGAAGCTCATCTCACACTGTGAAAGTGGCTTTTTTTTTTGGGATTTATAGGATGGATTTTGGGGAATTTCCAACATTCCTGCAGGCAGATGCTGCTCCTTGCTGGGGTTGGAAGGTGCAGCCTGGAGTTTATTGTGTCAATAATTGTTCAGGGCTTGGTTCTTGCTGGGATTTGGAGTGAATCCATTTCAAAAACTGCTGCTCCTGTCTGCACCACCCTGAGCTTCCTGAAGCCTTGCCATGATGCCAAGTTCAACCCAGCTGGATAAAGCAGGAAATATTTGTCCCTTTTATTTATTTTTTTATTTGCATCACCTGTAAAGGAACAACCTTTAAAAGAACAAGCTGACAGACCTTAGGTCCCAAGAATTGCTGTAAAGGCCCCAGCAAACAAAAAATTGGAAGTAAAGAAAGGAATTGCAGAGGGTGGGTTGCAAAAATCCTTCTCTGTGTGTCCCAGGAGAGTAAAATCTCTGGATAATTAATAATCAGTCACCTCCAGGTGAGCTTTGAGGAAAAATGCAGAGCTGGAAGGATCTGTGAGGAGCAGGGAGCTGAGGTTTGCACAACTGATTAATGCCAGGGGCTAAAATGAACTCAGAGCTGCTTTCCTGCTGAGTAACTCCACAAATAATTCCTAGAAATCAGAGGTGCCAGACCTAGAGCACAGCAAGGAAGGGCTGATCACCTCTGTGTTGCTCATCAAACTCTTGTTGTTTTCTTTTAATATCCTGTGTGAATTGTGCTCCTCCCTTGCACAGATTACAAAAACAACATCCTGAAGGAGAAGGCTGAGCAAGCCAGAAGCTTCCCAGCAAAGAACATTGATTTAGATAAAGGTAATCATCACTTTCTTCCCCTTAATTGATGGCTGTTCTGATGGGAACAGTCCATCAGTGAGCGACCAAGCCACAGCCAAAAAGGAATGAGAAACCTCATGGCAAAAGCAGGAATGAGAAGCCAGCTGCATTCCCATCCTTTCATCATGGAGCCACAAGATGCAAGCAGTGATTTGGCTTTTAAAAGCTTTGGCCATGGCACAAAATTGGATTTTTTCTTGATTTCCACAAGATGCAAGCAGCGATTTGGCTTTTAAAAGCTTGGGCATGGCACAAATTGGAATTTTTCTTGATTGGAAAGAGAAAGCTCGGCAGGGCTGGAGCAGTGCCTGCTCTGCTGTGACCTCAGAGGGAGCTCAAAAATGTCCTGGCTTGGTGTTTGGGCAGAAAACAGAGTGCAGAAGGAGAGTGTTTGGAGTGGAATTAATTTCTGGGTCATTTCAGTTACTTCATGCAAGAAAAGCAAACATCTCTCCCTCCCTGGGGCTGGATCTCCTCCTGCTGATCCAGGATTAATCCCCAGGGCTGTGCCCGTGTTTGTGGGGCAGCTCTTGTGATCAGCTCTGCCATTCCATGACTCACTCCAGGGGAATGAAGATTTAATAAATGGGGCTGAAATGACACCAAGCAGGGAACGGAGAGCCCAGGAGCTGTCCCTGATGGAATTCTCCTGGAATTTTCTCCTGCAGGGTGGGTCTGGGCAATAATTTACCCCCAGTCTGTCTCACTGGGGGAGATTTTTGATATCAGGGTTGTGGGTGACTGCAAATGTTCAGCCTAGAGATAAATCCATATTTTTGTGCTATTTTGAATGGTTTGAAATCTCTCTCCAGGTGCTGACCCCCTTTTCCATTTGCTTTCAGATTTCAGGAAGGAATATTGTAAATGAAGACACTCCCAAGCTGCTGGCTGGACCAGAAGCTTCCATCCAAGATAGATAACGTGGAAAAAGATGGTGTTTTTCTTAATTCCATCTCCCTCCAGCTCCCATAGAATTTTTTCCACATCCACTTTTTTTTTTTTTCCCCACACAAGGGTGCAAATGCTTCATGAAAGAGTTAAACTGTCTTGTGTGCATTTATGGGGTTGGGTTGCCTTTTCCTCTGCTCTCCCAGTCCTCCCTCCTTCCCCTTTTCTTTCTTGACGATTATTGTTGGATTTTATGCATCAATGATTTTTATGAGCTGAATCAGCAGAGGTTTTGCTTTGATGTTTCAATGACACAAATCCTGTAGCATTTCCATACATCCTATAAGAATCATTACATTACCATGCTGTGTTCCATTTAAAACCCTAAAAACTCCTCTTTGGGCCCTTCTGCCAAGCTGTAGGGTCTGCTCTGACCCTTGGGCCTGTCTGCAAGCAGAGGGTGTTGTTCCATCAAAAGGGGATTACCTTCAGCCAGCCACACCATTGTTTTCCTGTTGTTCAGTAACTAAGGGATCTCAAAGCTTGCTTTCATTTCAATCTCGCTTATAGTTTCCATATTCTCAAAATCTTTTGCCAGGCAATCCTATTTATAAGGCTTTCCTGTTTCATCTTCCCCAACATCTCTGCCATTCTGACGAACAACTAAAATGTTTGACACTGTCTTACTCGTAATTCTTTGCACACACTGAAGTATACAGGGTACTGCTGCTAAAACTGCAGTTATTACTATCAGAATAATCGAGCCTATTTTACAGAGTTCCTTTAGCCAAGGTGCAAAAGCTCCAACCATCAAACAAACTGTCTAGCCAAGATGGGTCACCCATTGTAATTTGGTTAGCTAAATCCTTTAGGTTCTGTAGCTGTTTATGAATGGAAACAGAATGATCAGATAAGTTCATACAACACAATCCTTCAAAATCCTCACAACCATGCCCCTGTGCTAGTAAAAGAAAATCAGTGGCAGCTCTGTTTTGTAAAGTGGCATGTCTGACCGCTTCTTTATGTCAACAAGTCACTGATGGCAGCAGAGGTGGCATTTACTTCTTTGCTGAACCAGCACCCTAACTTGTTTAATTGTGTCAGTGCAGCTGAGGAGCCCCACTGAGGTAGAAAAATGCTTGCAATGATTGATTTTCCAGAGTTCTGCTTGTGCTGTTTGAGCTGTAAGAGCCCTTTCAATGTTTTCTCCTAGAATTTTTCCAAGTTCATTTGCCTGGATCGTTGCCACTTGCTGTGGACTCCCAATTTTGTTACAGGCATCAATCATTTCAGGCACTGAGGGTTTTTCTTTTCCTAGGGCTTTGATAACTCTTTTACATTCTGCATTGGCATTATTTTCAATAATGTCCCGTATCATTATTGGGCGAGCTATATCATCGCCCCATTGCCTTTCTGCTGCTTGGATTACCCGGTCCACAAATGTGGTAAATGGTTCAGATAACTCTTGGCTAATCAGATGATAGGCTTTTTCAAAAGTTCCTGCAGGCTGAATTTGCAAAAAGGCTCTGCGAGCCATCTTTTTAATGTCATCTAACGCTGTTTTGGGTAAATTCACTTGATTATCATTCTGATCATCAGGGGGGTCACCAGTCAGCTTAGACATGACAAGGGTACAAAGGTCTGCATCAGTACTCTGTCTATAAGTGGCCACTACCCCTGTAAGCAATCTTTCCATTTGAGTTCCCACAGCATATATTGTGAGTCTGTGAGAATTATACCAGCAAGATTTTTACAGTCACTTGGTGTGAGTGTGTGTCCTTCCAGGGTGCTTTTCAGCAGTTGCTTAAAATATGGGGAGCAGATGCCACTGTCCCTTATTGCTTTTGGCAATTCTTTTATCTCATGTGGGATAGCCACCCATGTTCTAGGACCACCGGCTTGCTGGCTGAATAGCACAGGCATAGCTAAAGGATTTAGACTTTATTCTTTGCAAATCTGGCCTCTGACTTCATGCCAGTCTGTTAGTTGAAAATTATCAAAAGATTTTTGTGAGTTTTCTAATTTGAGATTAATGCTGGCGAATTTTCAGAGTTTAGTGTCTCATTTTGGGTCGAGAAATCAGTCCCAAACACTGGGGGGACTCTGGAGCTATTTGGGAACAGTTCTTTTTTGAAGTTGGCATTTGCAGAGGCAAAATAATTCTCTGTCTGTCCTGTATTTATTAAAGGAGCTGTCATATTCCAGCCTCCCGCTCCTCGCCGCACGGTTTGTGCGCGTGGATGTGGCTGTGCGGGCGAACCGTGACACAAAGTAGTCCCACTCGGTGCTAGGAGTGTGGAAGGCGAGAACGCGGAGGGATATCAGGTATCGGTTGTGCAAGGTCACGCGCTGCGGAGGGATCTCTCGGTCACGCGGCCGTGCCCGGCTCCTCAAGTCCGGCAGAGGGAGAGACGCGGAAGGATACATGCACGGCGGTGCAGTATTCGCCAGCCGTGGTGCCGTTTATAGTCCCGGTGGCGGCGGAAGCGGCGTGACAGGGGCAGAGGGATTTCCGGCTGTGCCCGGACAGCGGCACGCAGCGGCTGGGAACCGGGACCGGGCTGCACCAAAGCTGCTGTGGGGGGTGGCGGCGGGGCCGTGGAGATAGAACTGCTGCGTGCGCTGATCCCGGAACAGCGCTGCGCTTGGATGAGGCGGCGCGGAGTGATATTGCTGGGGGGGGGGGGGGGTTGTAGCAACTGCGCATGCGTGGGCTCCGTCGCTAGGACAGCGTGGGCTCATGATGGCGGGCGGCCGCATGGCGGGGCGGGCGGGGAGTGCGGGAGGCGGCGGAGCTGCGGAAACGGGAGACGGGCTGCGGCTGCGGTCGTGGAAGGGAACGACGGGACGCCCGTGGTTGCAGGAGGCGGCGAAGACGCGCCATGCAGCAGCTCTTTAGTGGGAGGGTGCGGTGGGGAAGGCACGGCTCGGCCCGCCATGCAGAGGCGGCGGCAGGAGCGGGAAAGCGACGGGACTTGGGCCGCCACCGGCGCTGTGTCGGCGGGGGCGGGGGGGGACTTGGGGGGCAGAGGAGCGGCCGCACTCGCGAGTAGCGGGGCGGAAGCGGCGGACTCAGCGGGGGCGGGGTCGCGGGGCTCGTAGAAGCGGGATTAGGGTGCCAGGATGGCGAAACCGGGAACGGGAACCGCGGTAGCCGGGACAGCAGGGACCAACGGGATGGCAAAGGCGGGGATGGCGGGAGCGGTGGGAGGGGCCGCGAGGTCCGGGGGTGTCTGGGGACGGGTATCGGGACCGCGAGGGCGGCGGGCGGGGCGGCAGGGGTCAGCGAGACTGCGGGTACTGGAGCCGTGGGGTCCGACGGGGAGGTGGGGGGCGAGTCCCGTTGTGGACTCGCGGCAGGAGCAGAGCTCGGCGGGGCAGCGGCTGCGGGCGTCCCCCTTGCGGCAGAGAGCTCAAGCGGCGCCCTGCAGGCTGGGACCAGCTCCGCGGCAGCCACGGCCCGGCGGGAGATACTATTAAAGTGCTCAATCCCCCTGTGTCCCAAAAGTCTCTTTACGACAGTGCCGCTTACGGCATATTTTATGACAGTGCTGCTTTACAGCACTATTTACGACAGTCGCGCTTACATCCCTTTTACGACAGTGCTATCTTATGGCTCCTTTTGCGACAGTCGCGCCTTAAGGCAGTTTTATGACAGTCGCGGTTTACGGCACCTTTTGCGGCAGTCGCGCTTTACGGCACCTTTTGCGACAGTCGCGCTTTACGGCAGTTTTGCGACAGTCGCGGTTTACGGCACCTTTTACGACAGTCGCGCTTTACGGCAGTTTTGCGACAGTCGCGCTTTACGGCACCTTTTACGACAGTCGCGCTTTACGGCACCTTTTGCGACAGTCGCGCTTTACGGCACCTTTTACGACAGTCGCGCTTTACGGCACCTTTTACGACAGTCGCGCTTTACGGCACCTTTTACGACAGTCGCGCTTACGGCAGTTTTACGACAGTCGCGCTTTACGGCACCTTTTGCGACAGTCGCGCTTTACGGCACCTTTTACGACAGTCGGCGGCTTTACGGCAGTTTTGCGACAGTCGCGCTTTACGGCACCTTTTGCGACAGTCGCGCTTTACGGCAGTTTGCGACAGTCGCGCTTTACGGCACCTTTTACGACAGTCGCGCTTTACGGCAGTTTTGCGACAGTCGCGCTTTACGGCACCTTTTACGACAGTCGCGCTTTACGGCAGTTTTGCGACAGTCGCGCTTTTACGGCACCTTTTACGACAGTCGCGCTTTACGGCACCTTTTGCGACAGTCGCGCTTTACGGCACCTTTTACGACAGTCGCGCTTTACGGCACCTTTTACGACAGTCGCGCTTTACGGCACCTTTTGCGACAGTCGCGCTTTACGGCAGTTTTGCGACAGTCGCGCTTTACGGCACCTTTTACGACAGTCGCGCTTTACGGCAGTTTTACGACAGTCGCGCTTTACGGCACCTTTTGCGACAGTCGCGCTTTACGGCACCTTTGCGACAGTCGCGCTTTACGGCAGTTTTGCGACAGTCGCGCTTTACGGCACCTTTTACGACAGTCGCGCTTTACGGCACCTTTTGCGACAGTCGCGCTTTACGGCACCTTTTGCGACAGTCGCGCTTTACGGCAGTTTTGCGACAGTCGCGCTTTACGGCACCTTTTGCGACAGTCGCGCTTTACGGCACCTTTTGCGACAGTCGCGCTTTACGGCAGTTTTGCGACAGTCGCGCTTTACGGCAGTTTTGCGACAGTCGCGCTTTACGGCACTTCCTTTTGTGGAACTTTTACGGCTCTTTACGGCACTTTACTGCATTTTATGGTTTTTAGTTTGGTTTTCATTTATTTTAATTAATTTTATTTTTAAATTTTAAGTTTTTTTTTTATTTATTATTTTATTTTTCCATTTTTTATTCTTTTTATTTTATTTGGTGCTGCCCAGACCACCTCAAGCCGGTGATTTTGGTGGTGTTGAGGGTCCCAGGACAAGGGAAGAGATGAGAATCTTGACTCCACCTTTCAGAAAACTGATTTATTATTTTATGATCTCTATTATATTAAAAGAAAATGAGATATTAGAACTATACTAAAAGAGCAAGGAGACATCAGAAAGCTGGAAAGTAATGAATAATGAAAACCTGGGACTGCTCACAGCCCTGAGACAGCTGGACCATGATTGGTCATCAAGTAGAAACAATGCACAGGAGACCAATCCAAGATGCCCCTGTTCCTAAACCATATCCAGCCCACACTCCACAGCAGATCGTTATTGGTTCCATTTCTGTTCTGAGGCTTCTCAGGAGAAAAATCCCAGCGAAAGGATTTTCATCGAACACTGCTGTCAGTGCCAGGTGATGGCACAGGCAGCATCTGCTGGCCGAGGTAACTGTGCAATCCCTGCCAGCCCAGGTGTCACAGCAAGGAGGAGAGAGCTCACCCTGTGCTCACCCTGTGCTCACACAGCCCTGCCAAGGGACTGGCTGCCAAAACAGAGCCATGCCATGCGTGCCAGTGTCTGCATGGCAGAGAGGGTACATGAAAAGCCACTGAGGAAGCTGCCACCGCCTCCCTGCGCTCTGCCCTGCTGGCCGGGCCATGGGCAGCCACTTTGGGAAGGCTGCATTTGCTGCCCATCAGCTGCTCTGTGTCTGACAGGAATTTCAATAGCCCAGGTTTGGGCTGGTGCTGAGCAGAGGGCAGCGAGGAGAAGGGGAGAAGGCTGTGCTGCAGGGCAGCTGGATCCAGGCAGAGCCAGTTTGGGGAGCAGCCTCCTCTAACAGCATTTCATTTTCCAGTTCTACTACATTACATTTCATTTTGCACTTCTGCTAGAACTGCATGTCAACAGGTTTCAAATATCCTAATTTTACTTTGAGAGCTTGAGAAGCACAGGAAGCCCAAGTGATGATCCCAGAGGGTTGAACACAGAGATTTCACTCTCCCAGATATACAAGGGCCTTAACCTTAAACCCACTGCTCTCAGCACAGAGCTGTCTCAATGCTGCATTAATGTTTTCTCCTCTTTGTGCATGTGTAGAATTGAAATTTCTCTTGGGGAGGAAGCTTATTCCAAGTAAATTCCTAAACAATCAGCTGACAGCTAGGACTTGTCCCCACTCTGGGCCCATAAATTTTCTACCCAAAATCCCGTAGAAGACAGATGAACGGTAAAGTTTTTATAACTGTTCTACCTAACTGTGACTACGTGCCAGGGCAGGGCAGCTCCAATCATAAGTGGCACAATAGAAGTACCACAACATGAGCGAACACAGGTACATGCAGTACAGGCACACACTGTAAGCCAACATAATTACATACAATACAAGTACATAAAATATAAGCCAACATAATTGCATGCAATATAGGTACATAAAATATAAGCCAACATAATTACATGCACTATAAGTACATAAAATATAAGCCAACATAATTACATGCAATATATATAAGAACATACAATATAAGCCAACATAGGTACATACAATATAAGCCAACATTTGAGGAAATAACATAAAAAATTAGGGGTACCCATTGCAAGCATATGTATAAGCTGTCTTTATTTAAAGATCCACTTAATGGACATTTTGTGGAACCACTCTGAGGGCAAGGTCCAAAAAGCTTCGTTAACCCCTTGTCTTCCACTGGTCAGGCAGCATCTGACTACTAATGCTCAAGGGCTGCATGGAGATTCCTCCCTGGAGTGGGCTCACCCCTTGAGGATGAGCCACAAAGATTTGATTGTTGGACCAGGTGAGTAGCTAATTCTACTTAGTAATTGTTTTTGCTGGCTTTAATGCATGGCTGCAGTGTTCCTTCAGATGTCGTGCCCTGCTCCAGCAGTTAAAGCTCCTGGGCTGGGCAGGGAATGCTTCTGGGGAAGGGCTTTCAGTCTCATTAGTTCCCATTTAAATCAATCAAGCTATATCTAAGTACTGGTGGCCAAAGGTTTTACCACTTGCCTCTGATTCATCCGGCATTGGCCGGAGGTCTGTGGGAGCTGGTGGACTGTTCTACTCCTCATTATTTCCCAAACAGAATTTGGCTAAGTAGAAGAGGCACAGATGATGTCTGCAATTTTGTGACATGAAGAAACAGCCTGTCACTGGAGAGTCCCAGACCTTTGCTTCCTTAGCCTCTGCAGGTCTGGCACATGGAAAGCCCAGAGGCACTGAAGTATCCCACTCAAGCAGCCAAATGTTAAACAACCTCTCCAAAGCCTAATTCCCTTTGATATGGACTTAATTGTTTGCGTCACCTACTGGGCTGGGGGAGGGCTATAAAAGGGCTTGCAACAATTGTCTGAGGCAGAAGAGAGTCCAGGAACAGCTCCCTCTACCAGAGTTCCTATCTCAGCACTAGTGACAACCTGAGCATCATGCAGCTGGTGGCCAGCCTGGTGTCCGTGCTGCTGCTGCTGTGGAGCGTGAGAGCCACGACGCTGCCCGGGGAAGAGAGACTGCAGAGCACCAGGGTGAGTACAACACGCCCTGGGTAGGAGCAGGATAGAGGCAAGGAAAGGGACATAAGGGCAGGTAGGCTGTACCCGATGCAACTCTTCCATCCCTCTATATTCCAAGGCATTGCAGTTTGACGTGCTGCAAAGCCCCAGGCCGTTACTGTGGCTTGCTGGCCAGCTGATTTAGGAAAGGTACCAGCACAGATGCCAGAGAGCTGGAATATGTGAAGTCTAAGTGAAAACTGGCACAAAGGAGATCGGAGGGAAAAGGAGAAAACATTATTGAAAGGGTACAGCGTGAGAGAATAAAGCAAAGTACTAGGGAGGGCAAGAAAAGATATTGATAAAATGACCAAGGGAGGTGACATTTTAAATAGAATTTGTAGGAAGGACAAATGTTTAAAAGATAGGAAAGTAACAGAGAAATCATAAATGAAGAAATTGCATCAAAATAAAATTGTGTTTTCTGGAGTAGTATTCACAGGAGGAGTTATATTGACATAGTTCCACTAGGATAATTATGCTCTGAACCAGCGTAGCTCAATGCAGTGGCAGAACTTACAGCAATATAATTATCTTACCAATTGGCAAAACCCTAATATTATAATGGCTAGAGCACTCCAATAACTTTGCTTTCTGTGCTATTTCCCTAAGAGGCCAAAGGGATAGGGAATCAAAGCATAACCTAATCACAAGCCCTGTTTTGTTTGCCCTTGCCCTGCAGTCCTCTCACCTGCACATTCCCTGCCATCCCTGACGTGCCTCTGAGCTCTGGTTTGTGCCACATGTGGCTGGATCCATAAGGCTGCTGTTATTCCAGAGAAGGGAGGGATGCCAGAAATATAGTGTGGATTTTTTCTGTTCCTTGGTTTCTTTTGTGTGGTAGCAGGGGTAATTACAAGAGCTAAGAAAGTGATTAAAAATATCCATAAACCTTCTGTAAGGTAAACTCAAGACAATTGCTCTGCCTGTATTTACCCATCTTTTGAGTTGCTCATGAGGTGGTCCTTAGCAAATGCTAAGTACGTGTGGGCATTTGTGAGGGGCGATGTGGAAACTTGCTTCCAAGATTCCCATCTGCACGGGAAATAGATGGTTTGACAGGAATAGGCCCTATCTCAGCTAGGCCAGTACCAGCTGTCCCTGTTAATGAGTCACAGAGACCAGGAATGCTCAGGCAAGAGGTGATTTCTCAGATTTGTTGGATGTAAAATTAAGAGAAACACAGTAACTCATAGCTTGTACCTGTGGAATTCCCTCAAGCTCCAAACCACAGGCTCTGTTCTTCCGTGGGATGGTTAAGCAATGGGATGGAGCTCAAAAGCTCTTTTTTCATCCCACCTTTCCCCAAGGTCAGGCTATGGCATTACATAGTACAGCTGCCTGTCTCACCAACACAACATTTTGTTTCAGATATTTGGGGTGCCCTCTCCCCATCAACCCAGCCCTCTCCTTGCTGCATTTCATTCTCAGCATTTTACTGTGGGGTATAGCCCCCCATGAGCTTAATTTACTATTGCCTAGAGAATTGTGCCTCCTCCCCGACCTTCCCAAGGCAGAGGCCAGGCAGCCAGAGCAGCAAAGAGGCAGTTTGGCACACGCTGAAATGTAATTAGTGCTGCAGTGAGGGCCTTCACAGCAATTCAGGCTTATTTGTTAGCAGCTCTTTTCCAGCTCCAACATGGCACATGAAGGCCCAGCTGGCTGAGCTGGATAGGGATGGGAGACAGCAGTGGCCTCTGCAGCCACAGATCCCTGAGCTCCAGCATGGCTCTGCCATCTCTTGGCTCTGAGATGCGGCAGGGGAATGAGAAGGGACCCCGAGGGGTCCCTCTGAATCCCGACAGCCACGGGGGACCAGCCTTCCATCCCTCACTTTGCCCGCTCTTTACCTGCAGGAGCGCAGCACCGTCCACACGGAGGTCATTCTGAAGATGCTGGCAGGGCTGCTGGCCGGCGCGGACGCGGGGAGCGAGGCAGCCCTGCCCGATGTGCAGGAGGAGGAGCGGGCGGCGCCGGGGCGGCCTGCCCAGCTCCCGCAGCGAGACCGCAAGGCGCCCTGCAAGAATTTCTTCTGGAAAACCTTCACCTCCTGCTAGTGCTGCCCAGCCTAGCCCTGCCAGCCTGCAAACGCCTTCCCACAGCTCATCTTCCTTGTCCGCCCAGCTCCTTCCCTGTGCCCTGCACACCTCAGAATAAAGCATTGCGCCTCGGGGCCGTGTCTGTGCTTCTCTGTGGGGCAGCCGTGGCGGGGCGGGCGGGACGCAGCCATTTTGTGGAGCAGCCGAGGGGGACCGTGGCCATTTTGGGAAAGGGTTTGCAGGTGTGAGGGGAGCCACGCGGAGGAGGCACAGCCGTCTCTAAAGCTGCTGCAGCTGCGCCTCGTGGGGAGGATCCTCAGTGTCAGCCCCTGCTCGGGATTAGGTGCCGTGCCCCAGTGGGGAGAGGATGGTTCGATTCTGGACATGGGAGAGAGCAGCACGCCATGCTCCTTTCCACGCTGGCTAAGTGAAGCACCCAGGCAGTGCTGTACACATGTGGGGTGCAGGAGCAGCATCTGGGGAGAGGGAGACATGCCCAGAGCTTGACCTACTCTTGGTTTGCCAGCAGGTGATTCCAGAGAAGCTCCTGAGGTGCTTTTGGGCTGCATCTAAAACCAAAATAATTATATAAATTAGCCATAATCCTGGCTTGAACAGTTGTGACTCTGCTCTGGTTCACTCATGGTTTCTTGGTGTCTTCTCAACTTGCTCAAACAAGCCAAAACCAAACCACCTGGGTTTTCTTACCTACCCTCTTGAGTGCCATTTGCTGCCTAGAGAGTAGCAGAGCATGTAGTTTTATTTCTTTGGGATTATTGAGGAGCTTTTTGAACTGTTTATTTAGAACTAACAGGTAGTAAAAAGATATGGAGAGTGGACATGTCCGAGTTCACAGGTATTTCCCTCTGAAGAAGGCTGCTGAATCTCTTATACTGGCAAAACAAAAAAGTATGAAATTTAGTCACTCTTTTGCTTCAAGTTCAACCAGGAACTTGAATTCCAGCGCTGTATTACGCTGCTGTGAATGGCCGTACAAAATAGGAGGTTTCAACTGTATATCACTGATCCTGTCCCCAGACCTGATGAGAACTGAAGGTAGCTATTTTTAATGGCTTCATTTTGAGCCTTTACATTTTGCTTTTGGAGGTCGGTGACCAGGAGGTCACTCCTGTCAACAGCAGCATTTTGGATTAATCAGCAAGGCAGCCAGTTTTGTGGCAGCTGAGGTAATGGTCAAGAAATTGTGCAGTGAAAACAAGAAACTCCCGAGTGCATGGGTGTAGGGATTGCCCCAGACAGAGCCTGCCGGTTCAGCAGATTGTGAGCTGGATTGCTTAGGGGTTCCCACAGGAGAGAGGAATCTGGCTCCAATCAAGGCTGGAAGTCAATCTGAAAGTTGAGCTGCTCTTTCATCCCCACAGATGGCTCCTGCTACCATGGGCTGAGGCTCTGGCTGAGCACCAAGGGGAAGTGTGAGCTGCCAGTGCACCTGCTGTGGACAGGGGCCAGCACCGTGGGGATGGCTGCTTTTATCAGCTCTGAAATCAGTGTTTGAGTTGGATCTGACTGTGCAGTTTCCTTGGTAAGTCAATGTGCTGAGACTGAAGCGATGCGAGGTCCTGCCTGATGACAGCAATTAGTGAGTGTGTCAGGATAAATCAGATTCAGTGTGAGCAACTTATTTTCCATTTTCACAAAAAATTTGAATTTTCACAAAAGAATTGTGAGACTTATAATGGCATTTGACAAGTTAGAACGGAGAGCCTGCTATTTCTTTTTTAGATGCAGTAGCCAATGCACTTTAGAGTCTTGTCTCTGCTCAGAACAATGTGTCTTGCTCTGTGAGCGAGAGCAAATACCCATAAGTTATCTCTGGGTTTTTTAAAAAGTGAAAAAGATTTAAAAGTTTGCCAGAAGGCACAGAAAGATCATAGAAAGTCTCAGAGGAAGCGTTTGGAAGGTGAAGGAAATATCAACAATTCAAATGCATATCTCCCACCTCCCCAGAGAGCATCTTAGTCCTGAGTGGCTGGCTGGGATGGATGATGGTTGTTGTCTGGCAGTCCCACAGTGCACAGGGGAATCAGCTGTGGCAGAGGAGGGACCATACTGTTTCTCTAGGCTCAGGGCATTCCACTGGGAATGAGGAATTTCTGTTCTAGCAGTACACTGGGGACTCGCAGAACTCCTGCTTTTAAGCAATTAATGTTTAGTGTAAAACAAACAAAAAAATTACAAGCAATCTTTACAGCTGAGACCTTGTTGAATTGGGTTTGAGGTCAGGCCTACTTCCTAATGTAAGACCACTAGTTAGGAAAGGTTGCTTTTAAAAATGTTTTACTGGGGCTGTGCTTGGCTGGTGTATTTTAGTCACTTCTTGAAAGAGGGGAAGAAGCCAATGACTTATGATTGTGAAAAGCTTCCTACTCCTGGCTTGTACATTCCAGAAATTATCCAGGAGACATTTGGTCACTGAGATGATGGCTTTAGAGTCCATCCCTTTAGACACATGGTACATTTGGTCACTGTTGGTCTTCAGATCTGGTTGGTTTCACTATGACTTTATTTATATATTTGAATAAAAGGAGATTGTCCAGCTAGCACTGGGTGTACTGGTCTGCATTAATTAGGGGACTTGGCATGGGCAGCAGCTTAGTTAATAGAGAAAGGGAGAGCATTTCTGTGCTAATGTTTTATACAGGGATTTTAAGCCTTCCAGTTGGGATAAGGCTCTGTGCAGGGACTCCCCCGCTCAGAGTGAAACCCGTAGGTCAGGACACGTCTCCTTTCTTGAGAGCTCTGCCTTTGTCCTTGGCCATGTGCTGCTAAATCCAGCCAGAGTCCAATCAGTCCCATGGCGAGAGGTGGCTTCCTTGCCAGAAGCTTAGGTGCAGGTGTACAGACAGGAGCTGCAGCTGCCTAAAAAGCCATGGATTTGTGTGCTTTAGGAGCCCAGAGCCATGGGGAGCAAGCAGCAGCCTTTGTGCTCCAGAATGCTGGCTTGCAAACAGTGCTCATCTTCTTCTGTGAACTGATGAATTTACCCACTGCTGGGAGCCAGCAGGCTCTAAAGTGCTTTATGATTGCTCTTTCAAAAGCATAACTGAGCCCTGTCCAGTGCTGGAAGGCAGCTTGCCATTCCATGGGGCAGACAGGGCTAGAAGCAGAATGGCTGAGAAGAAACAGCACTGGTGATCTTCTGCTCCATTCCACAATAAAAATTGTATTTTATTTATATTGCAAAACTGTCTAAATAGTGTGTGACGTGGATGAAGTCCACTCAGCCTTTGCACTAGCTTAGTCCTGTGACGGAAGGGAAATTGCGGGCAGGAAGAGCATCTGTGGGTCTGGTTAGCTATGAGTGCTCTCAAAATGCTTATGCACCTGGTGAGCTAATCCCCAGCAGTGTTTTAGAGGTGAAAGGCCTCTGGGAGAAGAAACAGGGACAGTGTTTTTAGCCTTGCTTATATCAGGTGCTTCTCCTCACGCCTGAGGGAAGCCAATGCGTGCCCCAATGTTCAGTTTCTCAGGCTCCAGCAGAACAGTTCATTGAGTCAGCAGTCCTGTTTCAAGGCTTGGCAGCAACTGTCAGCCTCAGGGCATTCAGCAGACTCTGGGCTGTGAGAAACTTTTCGGACCTAAGATCAGAATTGACTTTCCATTGCTCTGCTACTGATGTGAGCAGGAAGCCTGAAGTGGAATGCTTCTGGAAGTGTTTGTGCCTATGGGAATCAGGCAACAGCTCAGTCAGGCATGGATTGATTTTTTTTCCAAAATTTTCTCTCTTCCCCCTTTTCCAGATAGTATAAAGTCCACATCTATCTTGATGATAGGATCATTTTAGCAGCTAGTGGGCCATGGGAAAAGTCAATGCCCTCTTGGTTCTTGTCCGTTAGCTGTGCTTGTAGGTATTGCTGCTACACAATTATTACTATTTATTATGCTAGTATTTTCTCCTTCACTTTTATTAAATGGTGTTTTCTGTCTCCAGTTTGCTGAATGGTTTGTTGGCCTTAGTTTTGTTCATATAACTCCCGCTTTCCTGCCAGCACCAGCTTCTGTGCCCGGGGTAATGACTTTTGGCTGTTGAAAAGGTGTCCATTGGATTACAGGATATCTCAGGCTAAATTTCCTGCATGTGCAATCCAACAGTCTGTTCCCTGCTGCAGGTCAGTTTTCCAATTCTGTCCATTTTCATCAGAGAAGAGATGGACTTAGGCCCAGCTTTAATATATCTGGGTTTTCACCCTCTATATATTCGGCCTATTTCTATGTGTGCTGGAGTAGGAGTTTTGTGGGAAACCTAAATGCTGATTTGGAAAGAAGCAGTCTACATGCAGCAGACTTAATGAAGCTTTATGTCCCATAGTGTTTGTTCTCCCAGCTGAATTCCCTGGGCAGTGTGAAACCCCTGTGTAGATCCACAAATGTTTAAAAGAAATTTGAATTATTTTTTAAGTGTGACTTTTTACTTATGGGTGTTCCAGGATGGGCAGGATAAAAAGCAATCCATGCTTATGAAGAAGGCATGGAGTAGATTTCAGTCACCACAAGCGTGCACTGGATTAAAATCTGCAGCTGAAAACAGGAAGAATTCACATCTCTGAAACTGGTGCCTGTGTGTACTGCAGTGTTATGTCCCTGCAGTGTTTCTGTCCTGTTACGAAGAACCATACAACCAGATGCGTCACTACTCTGAAATCCTGTAACGTGCCCCATTATTTTGTTTTCAGCACCTCTGTGCTCTGATGATGGACGCAGTACATCCTGTAACATGCTGTTTGCATTAGTAGTAAATGGGGACCCGTTGTTCAGAGGCAAAGAGCATTGCCAGCTGCCCTTGCCCACCCGGGCAGACCCTGTCTGGAGCCACCTCCTCCCCCTGCCTGCCTTCCCACACAGCAGTGATGTTGTGGCTCCCTCCAAGAGCCTGCAGCATCCCAATCCATCCTCTCCATCTCCGCCTGCCTCTCCCTGTCACTGACTGAAGCCTGAACACAAGCCTGGTTTTTTAGTGATTGCTGTTCCCAGAACTCAGCAGGCTGAAGGGGGTGGAAGGGAGATAAACATAAGGGTTCAACATCCAGACAAACACGGCAGAGCACACGCAATAAATACGTCCACCCCCAAATGCAAATACGCAAGGAGGGATTCCTTCCCCGAGGCTCACAGCAGAACAGGCTCACACAGGAAGGCATCAAAATGAGGTGAGTGCCATCACCTCCAGCTCCTCTGGCCACTTGATTTTGTGCAGGGTCGAGAAGGCGTGAGCACGAGGCTCATCCTGTTCAGCTGTTACTGCAGTGACCCCACTGACACCTCCCAATTGCTTTCATTGTCAAGTGCAGAGGGTGCTGGGCATGAAGGTTTCAGCTAGAACTGAGTGACCTGATTTGGTATCGATACGGGCAACGAGGGTGTGTGGCTTTTGGGGTATGATCCAAAATAATGCTCACTGTTAGGTAATTTCTTGTCCCTTTGACACAGGCTGTTTATTTTGCTGGCTGTGCTCTATAGTGGGGTAAGGAGCAGCATTGTGCCACAAAAAATGTATGGAAGGATCACATCCCCAAACTTCCCAAAGGTCTACCCAAATCACAAGGCGAAAATATGGAATATTACTGTCCCCAAAGGATATTCTGTTCGCATTTACTTCACCCATTTCGACCTGGAGTTGTCCTACCTGTGTGAATATGATTATGTGAAGGTATGTGTGGGATGGGGTAACATGTAGCAGGTGCAGCTGTTAAAAACTCTGTTTATGTGATCCTGGGCACATGCAGAATCAACATAACTCTGTCAGCTCTTGATTTTAGTCTACTTATAAAGTTCAGGCTCAGCTGGTTTCTAAATTACGTGTTTATTGAGGCCCAGGGGACCAGGAAGCAGATGTGGTTGTCACATTGGAACATCTGAAACGTGAGATGCTTTTGTTCAGAAAATTCTGATGCTATTCTCTGGTGAAGCAAAAGGTATGAAATTTTGCCCAAAACAATATTTGAGCATTTTGCTAATTTACAGTGTTTTAAATTAACAAGTAATGCTTGACCCAGGTTATAATGGGAGAGCATAAAATGTAAGTGAGAGTCCTTCCTCACACTGTTAAACATATGCTTTTCCAGCCATGGCAGCAGGTTGGGAAGATCAATAATCTGTGCTCACCTACTGGATTTTTCTGTCTGTTTTGCAGCTGAGCTCTGGTGGGGAGACCTTGGCTATGCTGTGTGGAAGGGACAGTACAGACACCGAGGAGGCTCCGGGTAACAGGACATACATCTCCCCTGATAACCACCTCATGGTGGTGTTCCGGTCTGATTACTCCAATGAGAAACCATTCACAGGCTTTGAGGCCTTTTATGCTGCTGAAGGTGAGAGACTGGCCCCTCTAGTGGATGGAAGAGCCACGGCTGTTGTGGGGTTGGCACTTCCCAGTGCTCTCACAGCCTGAGGCTGCTGGAGTGGGGCAGGAGAAGGTGGTCTCATGGTACAGGTGCAGAGGGGCACAGCGACCAAAGACCAACCTCACGAAACACGGAGTGGCTGAGACTGAGAGAACATTTTGTTGAAATCTATTGTTTGCCTGATTCTGTGCTTTGCCCATTAGATATCGATGAGTGCAGACGGCCGTTGGATACCAAACCCCTCTGCAGCCATCACTGTCACAACTTCATGGGGGGCTACTATTGCAGCTGCAGGGCTGGCTACAGACTGCATGAAAACAAGAGGACATGCACAGGTGAGCTCTTTCTAGATTAGGAGATACTCCCCCATCTACTTAAATCCAGCCCTGACAATAATATCAAGATGAAAGCTGTGGGGTTTCGTTTTCATTTTTAGTATTCCCTGTGTGCCTGGTGCAGCTGGGAGGAGGTTCCCAGAGTTAGTCAGGGCTGTGAGCAGAGGCCCTGCTTTGCAGAGAGGCTGTGGGTAATTGGCTGCTGTTACCATTTTCTGTCGTAGTAAACTGCTGTACTGGCACTTGGTTTTTGCTACTCCTTTCCACCTCTGTTCAGCTTTAGGTGAGTTGAATGGAAAATCAAGAAATGTCTTATACTTCCCACCACAGATATTTCCACAGAAAAGTCTTCATGGGTGCCAGTGAAGCCAGTCTTGCAAAACTGAGTATATCTTGCTCCCTGGCTACCGAGATCCCGAGTACTCTGGACCCAAGTTAGTAGATATGTTGGGAAAACTACCAATTGAGTTGTGAAGTCTAATGAAGAAATAATTAGACTGCAGCCCTGCAAGGACACAGGCCAAGAAGGAGCGTGTGGAAGAGGAATATGGTTCACGTATCACTGATGCCAGACACCATAATCCAGGCATTAAATGGCCAGGCATGAATCTCTTCTTCAGAAGGGCTGACAGTGTGAGGTCTATCTCACTGGCTACTGCCTGGCTCTGCTCCACAGTTCATAACCAGGGAAAGCTTCTGTGGTGTCAGGGAGCAAAGTGTCCAGATCAGCATGGGGATCAGCACCTCGGGATTCCCTTGCAGTGAAACACAAGCCTGCATGGGGTACAAGGTTCACTCTTTATGGGTGCAGCTTTGCCAGCTGGAGCGAAATCCTGTCTGGAAAAAATCAACACACATACTGCCCATAAACACTGTCATAGGAGAAAGGTAGTTTCTTTGAGCTCCCCCATGCTGAAATGCAAAGTTGGATCTACCTTCCAGTGCTGAAGGCTGCCTTAGCATTTGCCTTCCCAACAACAGCCTGTTACAAACTCTCTCCATCCATGGCTGCCTGGGTCTGATTCAAGATTCAAATTCCTCATGTCTCCAGCGTATTGGAGCACACATGTTCATTCAACCTGCCCTTCCTAAAGTGATGCCTTTTAGCACAAGCATATGGATTTGTTGATGCTGTAAAGCCTTAATGTGAAGGTGCAAAATGGAAAGCTGTGAACTAGCAGACGAGCAGTTCTGCATTGACCATTTGTGTGTGTACATTTATGCCCCCCTCCTGGAGAAAACCTCTGGTTGTGTTGCACTGAGGTTCTAGCAGAGGGAGCTTCTCAGCAATAGTGACAGGCTGAGCTACCTTGACAGTGAAGACATTGGGAATTGCTGATGTGCCAAAGGTCTCTGCAGATCTTCTTCATGAGTGGAGGGCAAAAGCTGCCCCTGTGTCTTTTGGACTCCTGTTTGATCTGGCTGATATTGACAGGCTCTTTTTCTCCTTTGTTTTCCAGCAGAAGATATTTAAGCTTCTCCTCACTTAGGCAGAGATGGAGACAGATGTGCTGGGAAGACCTGGTTTTCTTCCTGGTTGCAGTCCAGGAAGGAAACCCGTTGCAGTCTGCCCAAGGGCTGAAGGCTTCTCTTGCTCCATGACTTGTCCATGTGGTTCCTTGCCTTTCAGACTTGCCTGCTGCAGTAAATAAAGAGGCTGTTGCCTGTTGAAAGCCAAATGCAGCCTCTGGGACATTCATTTTCTGATGTTCCCACGTGTCACTTGGGAAAAAGGAAGGTGGATCAGACAGGAACTGGTAAGAGACAAGCCATTGTGAAAGGCCCCTGAGCATCACAGCTACCTGAAGAGTCTTGAATTTCTTATCTGGCTCTTGTTGCTTAACCTTAAACTGCAAGAAGAGCAGAACCACATCACACCTTTGTTTCCTAACGCTCCTTTTAGATACGCTCTTAAGAGAACTCCAGCGTTCCAGCTGATCATTCCAGACCAGCTTGGATCCAGGCATACGATTTTATTTTATGGAACAATTTTCCTAACTTGTCAGGAGTTTAAAGTTATATGTCGAGGCAGCAGATGTCCTGGGCCGATCCCGTGAGTGCAGCCAGGCTGTGCGCAGGTCACTGCTCCCCTTTGGCGTGAGAACACTATCAGGAGTCAGTCGCGGTTTTTGCTTTAATTCTCAGCAATTGAAGATTGTGTCCGCGCGAGTCAAAGCACGCAGAGAAAACGCGTTTTTCTCCAGCAGCCCTCAGCAGTAAGTAGAAGACGCCTCTCAAGGGGAGAGCAGAGCCGTGCAGGGCTGCCTGTTGCGGTCCTGAGGCACCACCCCGTGGTCAGAGCGCCGCACATCCTGCGCGACACTCCGGGTTAAGCGAGTCCTGGAAACCCCGTTCGACTTAATTTCTCGGGCATTAAACACGGAGGTGCCCTTCTCGTTACCAATTTCCGTCATTCCCATACTGTAATTAGGTGTGTTCGGTGCACTGGATTTGGCAGCAGTCGTCCTTTGATATGCACCCCGAAGAGAAGAATTGTTCCTGTCTGTGCACGCCGGTGTGTACATCTGCCCTTGCTGATGCCCTGGACGCTGCAACTTAGAGATTTGCTTCTAATTATGTTGAAAGAAACTAACGATTTTACAACAGATTCACAAGATCTGTGGTGAGAATTGTTAATGTTCTTTCATTATAGATCTCTCCAGGAAAGTTCAAACAGTAATACGTGGACATTCCTGCTGAATGCAGTGTTTCAGACTTATTTCTTAGTAACTGAACTGAGCTTTCTCAGCAGGCAGTTTTGGAAGATACTCCAGACTGTGTATGCTTACAGAATTTTAAAATCACAGCTGAGGTGATTGTGGTTTGGGGAGGCTCAGGCTTACCTCAGCAGTTACTTTATAGTCTGTCTGAATTGATGCACATATTCTCTGTTTATGTAGAAACACAGAATAACTGAACTAATGTGAGTTAATTTATTTCCATACACACCTGTGTGTGCATGGAAATGCAATGCCAAAATTCAGTGCCAGTATGAATGAAGCCCTGTTCTGCCCCAGGAAGGCAAATCATAATGGTAAGTTCTGAACACAGAATTAAATGTGCTCCTTGGGTCTGGGGCTGAGCAGAGGGAATGCCCCAGCCTTACCTGGACACAACTGAACTTTGACTGTGGGATGTACTTGCATGTTTAAGGCCATGTGAGAATGGTGAAAAGTAGCCAGGTAGGCTTAATCCAGTTACAGCTGAGAGCTTTCTTACCCTTCTTTTTTACCATTCCCCCATCAATCAATGGATTTAATAGATTAGCTCTTGGGAATAGCCCAAGGGAGGAGAGTGACACAGGCACCTTCGAACACACCTGCAGTGAGTCATAGGACACCTAAAATATGGTGTTGGATTATGCCTGTAGAGTGTCACTTCTGTGTTGCATTAAACAATGCCCAGCTGTTCTGTTTATGGTTCTCATTTGTGTTCTCTGGGATGCAGGTGAAGATTCACATGTGCTGATGGATACTGGAAAAATTCCAGCCTGTGCCTCGTACCAAGCCTACAGTGACATGTTTGTGTAGGCAGTTGTGGGACAGTTACCCAGCTTGGCTAATCTGCTGTTTAGCAATGGAGCAGGTACAGTCCTGTGGCTTTCTTAGATTTTCCTGGAGTACCTCTAAGCCCGTGAGGCAGAGCTATTTCACTGCAGACTCCTCATTTTAACAATCAGTTGCTGTCTTTATGTTATGCTGATTTTCACAATGGCAAGTGCTACAGGTGCTGTTTAACAGCGCAGAGGAATGCTAACAAAACTGAAAATGTTATGATAACCTCACAGTGTGCCTGTAATTTCTGTTATTGATTGTAGTTTTGTTAAATCATTTACTATTGAACAGGCCTTGGTCATGCCTAAGGCTGCCTACTGCAGAGTAATGCCCAGAACTCAGTGCAGTTCTCCATGAGGAGAGTAAAAAGCCAAATGTTCCTGTATTCCAGATCTCTTTGGAAAACACAGTTTCATAATTAACTAAATTGTTGCTTTTAAACGGATTGGCATTGTTTCTGACAGGAAGATTGAACCATGCTACAGCAGTATTTGTGAGAGGAAAAGAATCCCCTCGCTGCTGAGTACAGGGTTGTGGATTGTATTTGGTTTTTTAATGCCTGAACTGCTAAATTCATTACTCTGTAAAATTAGTCAAGATCCAAGACTGAGTTTTGGGAGAAACATTGTACAGTGTAATAGCATAATTATGCCTCTTATCTTTTAGATTAGAATATCCATATATTCCAATTACCCTAATTTACATTCAGAACAAATGCACTTCCTCCTCTGTGCCCAAATTCCTCAGCAATGCAGTCTCTCTTGATTACAGAACTTTTCCAAGGGATGCAATACTAATGAAAATTGTATTCTAAATCAAATATTCATTTGCAAGCAATTTTTCCATTCCAGAACAATCCAGGAATTACATTTAGAATCATTAACTTAATTTAATCCATATGAGCACAATAATTCAGTATTTAGATCTCAAACTGTTAAATAGCTTTTGCTGCCATTGCTGTTTTGCACTTTGTGGAGTGAGTTCCTGCAGGAAGGGAAGATGAGCCTGGAGAGCTTCCCTGATAAGTGGTGTTAACTACAGGGCAAGAAAAGTTAGAAGGTGGCTCAGCTGTGTGTGGCAGGGGGGTTCTAACAGCTGCTTACCATATAGCTGATCAAAAAATCCCATCTTTGAGGAGTAAATTGGGAATTTGGAGGAAACACTATGAAGGTGGCCAGGGAGAAAGAAATTTTACTCATGAAGGTTATAAAAATTATCTCATCCCCTTTGATAATGGTACTGGTTATAGTGGAGCAGGAAATCTCCATCAGTACTAATCTTACACATATCTGTTTACCAGGAAGATTGACTGCAGATGATGGGTTGAGGAAATGTCCCAGCAGCTGTTAGAAAGCTCTACAAAGCTGCCATCTGCCTACAGCATGCTTTATTCATTTCTTTTAAACTGTGGATGCAATAGTCTGGTCAGAGAGAGAGAAAGCTAGATAAGCTTTCCATGAATCAGTCTGGGAAACTTTAGGGAGCTGGAGAGAAAGAATTCTAATCAATCTACACCTGGTATTTGTAACAAGTTGTTTACTCCCGAGGGATGTCATCTTAATTAGCCAATGGTGACAGAATTTTAATTAAGGACCAATTAGGTCCACCTGCAGCAAACTGAGTATAAAAAGGAATGGGTTCTTAATAAAGTTAGATATAGCCTTCTGTGAATGCATGGAGCGTGTCACTCATTTATCGCTGTCACTTCTGGCTCAATGGTGACATTAAATAGTGCTGTGAATTCTTGTTTGACTGCAGCTTCTGACTGAACCCAGGTCCAATGAGAGCCTGCAGAGAACCCACATCCCTTCACCCAACCCTCAGGTGGTGCATCCCAGCCGGCAGTACCAGCTCCTGGCTGCATGTGGGGGCATTTACCGGCCCTGTTGTCTCTGTGCCCCTACAGATTGCTGCTGCATAGCCCGTGCTTGAGAAATTCCAGCTTTCAGCTGTAAAAATGGTGTTTTTCTGAAGAACAAGCTTTCACATTCAGAGTTTTGGTCCAAGAACAGTGGACAACAGATTCTCGGAGCTAATTAGCACTGTTAGAAAAACTTTTTTTTCTATATTGACCCCCTTCCAATACACATAAACTTCCTCTTTCTTGTATCTTGGATTCTTTCATTAGCATTTCACTTTCTGAAGTAATGCAACTGAAAATGAAGTATCTCTCTAGAAAAAAATTAAGACTCAAAACACTTCAGTATTTTCAGTGACAGTTTATTTGCTCACTTATAAACATTAAAGTATGCAAAGCAGTTAAAATGCTACTGTAACTTGAAATTCTTGAAATGCTACTGTAACTTGAAAAGGAGATTTTGTTTGAAGGTGAAGGAAGGCTAAAATTATTAGCAAAGACTACTCAGTGCTGCCAACCAGCCTCTTAAACCTAAACCTGAGCAATTTAAACAGAATTAAAACCATGCTAATTACAAAAACTTACCATGAGGTTCCTTGCAGGGGGTCACAGTTAGTCTTTGGAGGTCCAAGAATACCATTTTAAAGTGTTACTCAGCAGAAGTAGCTGGTAATAGTGCAAGTGCTAAAATGCAAAATTCACAGATGGGACAGTTTGGAGATTATTCTGATTAAGGTGCAGAAAAAAAATGTAAGCAACTTTTTCAGTGGAATATGAACAAATGTGCGGGATTTCTTTCTCAGCCTGGGTGTTTAGAAACACTCTTTAAACTAAGCACATTAAGGCACAACTGATTTTTTAATTCTGCAGGTGGAAAACTCAGTCATGCAGTTCTGTTTGCTGTTTAGATGCTCTGCTATTCACAAGCCTCAGTGGGACAGAGTAATGAAGATTCACTTGAAAATCACATAGGTTAAAAACTGTGTAATTATCCATATTCAGACTATTCAGGGCTACAGCACAATATTATGGTGTATAGAAAAATACAGATCCAAGCTTCAGTGGGTTGCAACCCCAAGTACACAACACAATTCCTCAAGCTCATACCACAAGTGGAAATAACCTTCCATTAGTTTCTGCTCTAATGCCTTGCACTTTGTTAAGAAGCTGCCTCCTACATGACACCTCTGCCCCTGTCATAACTCAGTTCAAACTTTAGCAGTCTGTGTATATTTACAGTGCTTTACTCATCTGGAAACTCTTTCCTGTGACTAGTTTTAACAGGAGTTAACAGCACTCTTCTGGGCTGGAAGTGTGGCAGAAGCCTTTTTCCCATGAGTGGGCTGATCTAAAAACAAGTTAAAAGCATCCATCCCCAAAGAAGATGGACAGAAATCCATCATGACAGCAACTCTGTTTCCCCCAACCCACTTCTGATAAGGAACTTCCACTGCTAAAAGAACAAGTAACGTTCCTTGGCACAGATGAAATCTGGAGGGAGCTGCTTACCAGTCTAGGTGCGGGCACCCCAAGGTGTGGGACCTGGATTTTAGATCTATGTCACTGCACAGTGCAAGGCTACAGTGGCTTAGAGGAGAGTGTCAGGTATCGATACGTGCTGAGCGGTGGCTCCTTTAGAACCTGCTTATCTGAAACAAACCGAGTGACTGCAAAAAGCTTTACAGAAGTTCATCGCAAAAGGGTAAAATTAATTAACTGCTATGAATTCTTTGCATTCAGGGCTGCAAAACAAAGACACATATTACTTAAATCAGTTTTATTTAAGAATTTCCTACAGTGACAAATCTTATAAAAAGCATCCAAACACGAAACTGCAGCAAACAGCATTCTTTTGGATATCTTACAGACAGTGGAACTTCCACCCTGGAGAGGCACACTGAGCTCTAGTGATCTCTGCTAAAAGAACTACTGCAAAGCACACCACAAGCTCAATGTTCTCATCACAAACCCCCATCATCTTCAGGTCACATTACCACACTTACAGATCATTAACAGAAAAAAAACACACACCATACAGCATTCACAGCAGTTGACATAAGGGAAAAGAAATAAAATATTCCATTTCACGTAACACATTCAACTAATTGATTAACTAGGTAGAGAACCCACTTAAAGTCTTCCACATGTGGATGTCCTTTGAATGCAATAAACACTCGTACGTTATCTGCTATCATTGCTCTCCGCACACTCTCTCACCAAAGCCACAGGATTGAGAGACATCTCGCCAAGTCAAATAAAATCCCATTAATGCACCACCAGGTCTCTGCATGCGCTCGCTCCTTTATCTCGCACATACCAGCCCTCTCATGCCTCGGCACCACCACCAATCCCACACATGGTTTCAAAAGTTCAAACAGCCTTCTGGTTCCATCTCACAGCCTTGCGTTCACAGCGTTGATACGACTCCATGAAATAAAGAGTAGCGGATAAAAATGGAACACCCACCGTCTAAGACGCAGCATGTGCGGTGTGATGAAGTATTCTTGGATGAGAAAGCATGTAGACAGAAGTATTCCTAAGGCAGAATATTTACAGCACTGCTTTCAATGAAGTGCTTCTTCCATACACATTTGAAATGAGATGAACTGCGGAGATAAATGAAGCCTTCATATCGTACTTTAGTATGGAGGGGAGACAGCGTTAAAAAAAAAAAACAAACGAACACAAACAAAAATGACACTGTGTTGTCCAACGGGGCGCTTGGAGAGTCTTATGGTGGATCAAATTAAAAACAAGAGGGAGAGAATGCTGTTTCTGACCAATGGTTCCATTTTGAACATGCAAAGAATTCAGGTAGCCGGGAAACGAGGGGTAAAGTATTACAGGAGAAACCTTTCCTATAGACTGTAGTGTTAGTTCACCTATCGGGCAAACAGCAGTCCACTTCCAAACATTCAGAATTCCAACTAGATATGTAACAAAACTTAGAAAATTCCTTTTACTTTTTTTCTTTTCTTTTTTTTTTTTTTTTTAGAAAGAAAAATGTCAAAAATACTGCTGAATATACTGCACACTGAACAAATTCATTTGGAAAACTTTAGCATATACGTAATTTACAGTATACTTACCATGAGTTAGAAAAATTTGATTTCCCACCATAGAGTCAGTATCAGAGCCCACTGCGTCTACATTCCCCAGCCTGACGACTTGGAATCCATGCTTGAACCAAAGCCCCCGTTAAACCCACTGCTGGAGCCTGGGTTCGAGGCTGAGCCCCAGCCTATCGCTGCCCCCGAGTTGGACCCTCCGTATGAATTGTTGCCTGAACTAAAACCCTGGTTCTGCTCCCGCTGCATGTTGCCCTGAGGCTGGTTGTTTCCCGAGGGCCCTGACTGGTTCTGCTGGCTGGCCAGCATGCCCATCATCCCCCAGCTGCTCTGCAGGGCAGCCTGCGCTGCTGCCATCATGGCAGGGTTGATGCTAAAGGCCCCGAAGTTCATACCCCCGCCCATGTTGCTGCCCTGGTTGTTGCCCAGTCCTCCCCCACCTCCTCTACTGTTACCAAATCCTCCCTGATTCCCAAAGCCTCCGGGTTACCCCAAATCTTCCACCTCTCTCTAACTGTCTACTGCTATTGTGTTTAGGTTCAGCATTGGATATATGTACGCTGATTCCTTTAATGATCAAGTCCTCTCCACAAAGAGACTGGGCAACCTATAAGAAATAAGGGATTGATTAAATGTATGTTAGATGTCCTTTTTTTAAAAAATGTTAGCAGTACAAGACAAAACACAAAACATCCCCTACAATTCTGACCAGATATTTATCCTGCAAAGAAAGCATATGCATATACTTAATTCAATTTGAAGTGATTTAGCTTTGCATTCATCGCTACACTAACTGTGGTACAAAGTCCTGTCTGCACAGCTGCATCTGAAAGTGTACTCTCAGTCCATTCAATAAATCAGACAGTGGGCAAGTAAGCATTTCATGTGTAGTTCCAGAAATGATACTTTATCATGCTACTAAAATGTAGTCTATGAAGTTAAAATATTTTAAGACTTACCTGATCATCTGCAAATGTAACAAAAGCAAAAGCTCGGAAGGGTTTAGGAATGAAGACATCTACCACCTCCCCATACTGGGCAAAGAACTGTCGGAGTTCATCTGCTGTCATGTCCTCGGTGCAGCGTCCAACAAACACCTTTCCTGCTGCGCAAAGGCTCATCGGGACTTTGCTGGAGAGAATTGAAGGTAAAAAACTATCACAACTATAGTCCTTGAGAACTGACTTACAGGATGGTAAATGACACTCTTAATCTAGCCTGTTCTGAGGGCTGCTGATGGAAGAAAGTTTGAGATTGTAAATTTAAGACTTACAATAAATAAATTTTAAAAATTGTATTCCAAGAACATGGCTGCACCTTGGTAAAGGGCGGGGGGAAGAACACAAGAAAATGAGCATGGGAGCAACACACAGGGATGGTGACAAGGCCACTGCAGAACACTTTTTTGTAATAATTGCATACAGAGACAAGAATAGAAGCTATAGGTTCAGTTTGGAACTCAAAGACTTGTTCTGCTCTTCCCCAAATTAGTGATTCCATCTGCTTTATTCTGCATTTATTCATGCAACAGGCAAGTCAGGCAGGTATTGCTGGACATCAAACACAGATTTCTATCTGTATTTCATTCCCTCACATAATGAGTGATTTTCTCAACATTTCAAATTACTTCCAGCTCACCACCTGCTGCCTGTTTTCCTTCCTTGCTCTCGCTTGTTCTGTTCATTCACAGTAAAGCCACATCCGAGAGCGGACAGTTAATCTGTGCAGCTGCTCTCCCCTGACACAGCTGATGAAGAGGTGCACTTGGAGTGTTTGGTACAAATAAAAGCAGTGGTAAATCCCAAAGTACTTAGAGTTGGGAAGTTTACAGTCACACCATCTTCCATCGATCATGTGACGCTGAGACATTACTTTCACTTGGGTTTCGTAATCCGTGAACCGAACAAACCCAAAACCTTTTGAGTGGCCTGTTTTAATATCCTTCTTAACCTAGGTGGGAAAAAAAAACAAAAACCAGAAGTAACCACTAGTACAAAGCATGTTGTTACTGAATGAATTTGGTAAAAATCTGTTTGAGAGTTCACCTGTCTTCCAACCATTCTTATCACAGCAACCTCTAATTCCTTAACATCTTCTCCCCAAATTAACAGGCTCATGGAAAAAAAAAAGACATCCTTAGGAAGAGACACGGCTTCTGATCTTGTCCAAATTTATAAAGCTCCTTTGTTTCTACTGCTTTCTCAGGAGCCTGATATCCACCCAATGTCCCTCCTTACTTGAGCTGCAAATGGATTTTACCTGCACCATCAGAACTTCTCCAAAGGTACTGAAATATTCCTTTAAGTCTTGTTCAGTGGTTTTCCAGGGAAGACCCAAGACTATTAAATCTGAAGTCTTCTGCACTGCTCGTTTCACTTTCACAGCTGATGATGCATCGGTTTCATCCATTTTTCTCTTATTATCTGAATATAAAAAAGTACATTAGACATCCTCAGAGCTGGAAATTGACCCAGTGACTATGAACTGCATGGGGTTAAATTAGAAACCATGATGAGGAAGAGTACACCAGCTGTTGAGAGCTAAATGGAACACATATCTGACTGTCCTGAACCAAAGCTAGTCCACAATTGAATCCTCCTCCAAAATGCAAACTGACCCAGTTACTTCTGCATTAGTTTACTTAAGAATTATCCAGCAACATTCACAGTCCTGTAAGTCCCACTATAAGGTGGGGAAAACATGAACTTTTAACAAAACTACTTCACTAGCAATTTATTTCCTTCCCTTCTTTTTTTGAGGGGTGGAGCAGGGTGGTCAGGCTTCTCCTTTCCTGAACACTTCTAAATGGTACCTCTGACTAAACCATGCCTTGAAGAAAAGTGTCTGTGAGTACAGAGATTACAGTACACTTCAAATAGTACCCTTTGAAGGCCTATACAAGCCTGGTTCTCAAGGATAATGCAAGACTTTGTCTTTAAAGTACTTGTTTAGGTAGAGTGTTAAAAAAATAAAAACCTCAATGGGGTCAAACCTACTCGTCAGAACAGACACCTGAATAAACACTGATCTCTGTGAACTGGAAAGTTGAAAAGTAACATGTTGCCATGTTACTTCAGCAGTGACTGGGAACTTTAAGAAAGCAGCCCAGAACGGAGAACCGAAGCCACGAGGACAAACACCTTGGGATAATTCACGACGTAGACGAGGTTTCCCCAGCCGGCCTCGGGGGGCGTGCAGGATGCCCTCGACCAGCCGGACTCCTCGCATGCACTGCGACACCGGGTTCCTGTAGCGCAGCCCGCACGCCCCGGGGAACTGCGCCCGTCACCGTGGACAACAGCACCGTGCCGTCGTCCTCCGACGGGATTTCGATGGGCTCATCGTTCTCGTCCTCCGTCACCCGGATATACTCCGACATCTTCACTGGAAGTTACTGAAGTACAAAAGGGAAGGAGAAGGAGTAAGCGATCACCCTATCCCCCCGACTTGGCTTTCACCTTCTTCGGCCTGAGGCACGAATCTCTCTTTATTACACAACAGGGGGCACCGAAACGCGCTATGCAT